>JAQQTP010000077.1:4205000-4552500 GCA_029884605.1 Ormosia emarginata
AGGGCCAGTAGTAGGAACCGGGGTACCAACAGGAGAAGGTGGTGATGGAGCAGGGTCAACAGGGACAAGAGGAAGAAAAGTAGGGAGGACCTCAGTGATGGGTGGAAGAGGCAGGTCAGGAGAATCAAAGAAAGGAACAAACTCGAAGAATGTGACATCGACAGAGACTAGATAACGCTGAAGAGTGGGTGAAAAACACCTATAACCCTTTTGAGACCGATGGTAACCAAGAAAAACACATTTGATGGAGCGAGCAGACAGTTTGTCAAGACTGGGAGTGAAATTATGGACAAAACATGTCGACTCGAAGACACGAGGCGGAAGAGAGTGGAGGGGTTGGTGAGGGAACAAAACAGAATGGGGGACCCGGTTACCAAGAACAGAAGAGGGCATACGATTAATCAAATAGCAAGCAGTGAGAATCGCATCGCCCCAAAAATGAAGGGGAACATGACCATGGTACAAAAGGGTCCGAGTTGTTTCAATAAGATGTCTATTTTTATGCTCAGCAACCCCATTTTGTTGAGGGGTATAGACACAGGATGTTTGGTAAAGAACGCCATGAGATGCCATAACAGTTTGAAAATTGTGAGACAAAAATTCACGGGCATTGTCACTACGCAAAATACGAATCGAAATACTAAACTGAGTTTTGATTTCATTATAAAAGGTCTTAAAAATTGAAAACAACTCTGATCTGTTTTTCATTAATAATAACCAAGTACACCGAGAATAATCATCAATGAAAGTAACAAAGTATTTTGACCCAAAAGTAGACTCAACACGACTAGGACCCCAAATATCAGAATGCACTAAAGCAATAGGAGACGCAGCTTGACGACACACTCTATCGGGAAATGGACTACGGGTGTGTTTCTTAAGTTGACACGACTCACAAGGTAAAGTAGATAATTTAGAAAAGGTTGGCACCATTTGCTGTAGCTTGGCAAGACTAGGATGACCCAACTGAGCATGGATGGTGAGAGGGGAATCCGTAACAGAGCACATACGAGAGGTGGCAGAGAGTTGGTAAAGGCCATTAGACTCACATCTGGCGTCAATCATCCGTCCCGAACTCTGGTCCTGCAAAATGATAGAGTCTTTAGTGAAACTAATGCGACAATCTAAAGAACGGGTCAAACGACTAATAGAAAGTAAATTAAAAGGACAACCAGGGACATGAACAGAATCAACAGACAGAGAAGGGAAGGGATGGACAGTGCCAATCCCTTTGGGCTGTGTTTGGGAACCATTTGCTAAAATAATTATAGGTAAATAGCCAGAGGTAGAGAATTTGGAGAAAAGACGTTTATTACCAGAGATATGGTTAGATGCACCAGAATCAAGTACCCAAGGACCTAATGGTGGAGATTGAGAGAGACAAGCACATGCATTACCAGTGTGCTCAACAGATGCAGTAAAGTTAGAAGCTTGTTGTTGCTCAAACCATTTCAGAAAATCTGCATAGGTTGCCGGAGATGGAGTCAGTGGAGGTGAAGACTCAGGTAAATTAGGTACAGGGGCCTGGGCAATATTGGCAGCCCGTGGAGGACGGCCATTCTTGGTCCAACAACGATCCTCAGTATGATCCAACCTGTTACAGAATGTACACTTCGGACGGGGCCTACCCGAGGTGCTAGGACGAGAACGACCACGATTGGCACTTTGGGAGACGAGGGCAAAAGTATCAACTGGAGCCGGAGCTAGGATAGAACCAGAGGGTTGTTTCGCTGGGACCCAAAGCAAAGTAGACCAAGCTGAGGACAGAGTGGGAATAGTAGGCGAACCCTAAATCTGATCACAATTGGCAGAATATTCTGGAGGTAACCCATACAAGGCCATGAGCATGAAGAAGGTGCTACGTTGCTCGAGTTCTTGGGCTGGGGTAGCAGTAGGGGGTAGCAACTCATTGAAATCATGGAGAGCACCATGAACCTTACCCAAGTAAGCAGACATAGGGCCATCAAATTGACGAGGAGCAATAATACTCATGAGGTTGTGACAAATCCCATATAGCCGCTGAGTGTCATTAGTGTAAAGAACCTTGGCTTGTTCCCAAATTGAAGCACGAGTGGTCTGAGCACGGAAGATCTGCTTGAGAGAGGAGTGAATGCTGGACTTGATCATAACGCACAACTGTTTATCAATTTTCTTCCACCTAGGTTGTTCCTCCGCAGGTATAGAGGTAAGGTCTGTGGTGAGGTGGTCTTCATAGCCTTGACTTCCTTGACTTTTAAGCCACAACTTGATGTCTGAAGCCAAGTATCATAGTTGTTGCCATCTAATTTATCAGCAGAGAGAGGGGTATAGAGGTAACTTGTGAAAACAGGAGGCTCAGCCTTGGGATGATATTTAGAGCCATCTAGAGAGGTAGAACTCGCCATAGGTCAGAATATAAGGGGCAAAAATGGAAAACACAAGATACTTGAAAAATCCAACGCAAGAGAACAAGGATCTGAGGGCAGATCAGCGTAGAGGAGGCCAAGACGAGTCAGGCGAGAGAAACGGCGGCCGGAGGGGCTGTCGGACGCGCCGTCATGCGCCGGAAAACTGACCGCGCGGTGGCTGTTTGGCTGCGGGAAGGGCGGCGCGTGGGGGCGCATTACGGCGACGTTGGGGCTGGGCTTCTGGGGTCTGGCCAGTCGGCGGGAGGCGGTTCCAGTGGTGAGGTCGGCAGCTGGAAAGGAGGCGGCGGACGGTGGTGGCAGCTGCGAACAGGGAGAAAAAGGGTGTCGGAAAGACGTCACGGCAAGGGAGAAAGGTCGGCAAACCGGAAGGGAAACACGGTTGGCCGGAAAAATTTTCACCGGAGGGCAGTGGACCCACCGGGTATGCTCGGTTCTAGGGTTGCCTCTCTTTAGGCTCTAGATACCATGTTAAAAGAGAGAAAAGGAAGAGAGACATATGATGAAACCACGTGCTTCAACTACACGACAGAGAGCTGTTTATATAGAACTATGATAATAAATACAAAGATTAGGGTTATGATTTGATTAGCCTATACAAGGAAACTACATAAATACAAAAGATATACAAAAGATATTTACAAGTTTTCAACATTTATAACCTTGTAGATGCTGTTCCATATTACTGCCAGGTGGAGCTTTGCGTGTCTCTTCTTTGCTTGTTCCATGATATTCAAGGACTATGATATAATTAACATATCAAATAAATTCCAGTGCTTTCGCATATTCTCTTACTCTCTGCTCTTAATACATGCTTAATCCTGTCCGTAGGTTGACCAGTTTTTACTTCTCTCTTAGGGGTGACATTATTTCATGAAGTATTTTCTATTGGGCGATGCAAAATTGTGCTATGTATAAGCGCTAGAGGCTCACCTGTCAAGAAGATACTAAATGCTATTGGTGTATCTAACTATCTATATTATATTTGAAAAGAGAGAAAAGAAAAGAAGCGTAACAACATTGAGCCTACTCAGCCTAGAAATTTGGTGTTAAGTGAGATTGAGGCATACCTCAAGTTTTACTTGGTTTCACAAAACAACAATAGATTTCAGTTCCACTTGGTATCGGTTATTTAAAATGCATTTAGTTCAAATGAATCCATTTCCCTGCAATGATGTATTTTTAAAACTATAGAAGCAGAATTACTTTTTTTTGTAGCCTCAGTCCTCTCCAATAGTGTGGGGACATGGCGATAAAATTTGATGTTCCTTTCTTGTCAATTATATTGATGAGAACTTTGGAGTAAGGTTACTTTGTTTTAATTATGTCCTACAGGTTCGAGAGAAGCTCAGTGCTGCAGAATATATAGACTTCGTGGGATATATGAAAGCACTTAAGACCAAAGCGATGAAGATTGGTGAAGTTTTGCAATGCATTTCTAGATTGTTCTCTGGACCCGAGAGGCTACCTCTTCTTAGAAGGTATTTAGTGACAGTATAATAGTATAAGTGACCTTTCTAGTTATGAAGCGTCGTCCTTGTTACCATTCATCACTAGTCAATGTGTTATATATGTGTCCTATAACATCCTTGTCCTGTATAATCGTTATTCATGAGCTAAGTCATTTGATATGATAACTGCAGAGTGTAATACAGGGGGTCGCATGTGAAAGAAAGTAACTACTTCCCTCACTTGAGATTGCCACTTAGACTCATCCGTTTCCTTGCATGATGCTTTTTGCATGAAGGAAACATATTTCAGACATTTGATCAAATTGAAATTGCTGATGTTGTTAAATCACCTTAACCTTCATCATTTTGTCTTCAACAGGTTCAAGGATTACATCCCAGCAAAATATCATTCTTTGTATGAGCAGTATGTTGAAGAAAAAAATTAACCACTTGGAGGTTAATCGGAGGTGCCCTGCTCGTGGCTGTCACTTAATTTTTCAGCTAAAACCCAGGTGCGCTCTAAGCATCTCTCTTGGACTCTGTGATTGAAGATGTGGAAAGGAATGAATAGTAATACATGACACAGAAGTTGTAACTAGACTAGGAATGAGGACGGAGGTCAAGCAATTCAAATTAGAGATTGGTATTACTTCACTCTTTTTTTTGGGGGGTATATACTTCACTCTTTATTATTAGAGAAAATGATCTGGTAGATGTCTCCTTCAGGAGTATTAGCTCAAACACATAATTATTTGGGCGCCTTATTACAGCATGTGTACTTTATGGCATAGTGTGACACAAACATATGTTGAAATGAGTCTTGAGATTTGATGTTGACCTGGGTGGATCAGCAGAAGATATGTTTAGGAATGAGTCGATATACATCAAAAGAATGGTCAAAGAATTTATTTGTAGGGCCTGGAGGCAACCCGAGCTCCAGGAATGAATCCCCAGATTACCTGTCTATGATAATATTCCCATTCTTTTATCAAATACTTCTGAGATAAAACAGTGCATCTCATGGCAACCGATTTTTATGAAGAAGCTTTGAATGTCGTGCTCCATGAGGAAATGCAATATTTTTATCATTTTTTTCCAGTGATTCATGGATTTTATTTGTCTGTACTTCATTGTGTATGCAGCTAGTGAACATTGTAGTTACAGACATAATATTATGTTTCGACTTTTCTAGTTTTACTTTGTATTTCTACTTCAAGTCATCAGTAGTGCAGACTGAGTTCCTTTGATAACCAATGGGATGGAATGCAGATCAATATGTTGAAAATGCGTTTATCAATTGTTAGACAGATTATATTAGATATTTAATTTAATATCAGTTTAGTATCTTATGAAGGCAGTTCTAAAAATTGTCCAACAAATTATAGATCATCCCCAGTAATGAAACTCAACTTTTGGGTTGACACAGTTTGATCCTACAAACCAGGAGATCTTACCAGTTGTTCACTGGCCTTTTAATTTTAAGAAAACTATCAAATTTCTTCAGTCATCCTTTTTCTTTTATTTCCTTTGTTATATTCATGTAATTTGGGATTAAAATATATCACAAATAGAAGAAAGCGAATTGGCATACTCATTACAAAATATTAGTATATGTAACCATGAATTATCTGAATGTTTTTCAGTGGTCTTTGCACTTAGAATATGGCATATATATGTTGCCGCAAACTTTTGGCAAAAGAATATGAAAACTACTCGTACATTTGACAGTTCACAGCAACCTGAGATATGTTGATTGGAATTTCTCAGGGATGAGTATTTTTGTTAACTGGCCTACTTAAAACTACAGGTTTGTTATTACTTATTGCGAGATGTTTACAATGTTTCCTTAAATGTTTTGGAATATTAATGTTTTATTGAATTTATTTACTATATCAGGTAAAAAATCTTTGACTTAATTGTTTTTTTTAATATAAATTGTGTAAATATAAAAATAACCTTATATTTATTATTATTCTCTTTCTTTAGCATTTTCTCTCTCCTTCTCGTTCATTTTTCTTTAGTACTTTCTCACTCTAAAATTAGAATCATTGCTCTTTTCTCTCTCTACATTTTCTTGCTCCTTTCTTGCAATTATGAGTTTTATCATATCTTGAGTTCAACTTATTAATTAGCAGTGACATTCTTCTAAAATTTTTCAAACATTTTTTACAAGAAAGTGGTACTTTCAAGTCAATGTTCTGCACTCAAACAGAAAAAGGAGAATAAGAACAGTAAAAGATCAAGAAACTATGGGTTTTTTTTCCTATTTATCTCACTTTTTGTTTTTTGGGGGTTTATTGAAAAAGTCATTTTTAAAAAACCTTTGACTCAATTTTTTTTTTAAAAAAATGTAAGTTTTTTCTCCAACCTCTTCACTTTCACCGTTCTCTTCCTTCTACATCACATCCTTAGTCGACGATAATTGTTTTTAGCCAATACCGGCATCCACTCCAACTGTCCTGGAACACGACGACAGACTAGATTCCCTCTCGCGAGTTGTCTTCGAACTGCCCTAGATCATCTTCTCCGGCGATGGCTCTGGCCTCCTCGTCGGTGACTTGAAGCTTCGTTCTCTCCTGTGAGTCATCCTCGAATTGCCTTGGATCTTCTTCTCCGGCGACAAGTCCAGACTCCTGATCGGTGACTTGAGCTCTCCTTCTTTGTTGCTTTGTTTGCTAGCTGGTTGCTTCGTCTTCTTCTCTCTTCTCTGTATGGTCAAAAGACTATAATAAAGTTAATCTGTTATGCACGTTATAGGTCTTTAATCTGAATCATTAATCATTAAAATATATAAATTAATAGTCATTACTTTAAAAGTATTTATACTCCAAACTCTTTGAAGAACATTTTATTCCTACTTCTTTATCAATAATAATTTATACAAATCCTAATTGAAGCGCCATCACTAGAATAAAGCTACTTGTACTATCAGTGGTAATGAAAAAGTTGCAACTCATTGTAAGCTAACTTTATTAGATCAATGACTTATAGAAATTTTGTTTGTATTAATTTAGTTGTGTGAATTGCATTACCCACCTCTAACATGAATGATCATCAACGTTTCGTGTAAATACAAAAATCTGTGCTTATAAATGATAGCTGCGGTTATGGATATTTTGAAACGGAGAAAAAAAAACTGATTGTAAAAGTGATAATGTTAGTTAACAAGAAGTGTTAACGTTGAGAAATTAATTGTGAAAGGATGGTAAAAAAAAAAATTGTTGTAAAATAATTGATAAAAAAACTGATTTTACAACCTGGAGTTTCTTTGCGTTTTATAAAGTATTATTACTTTTAAATGTCGTTTTAGATATATTTTTAAGGCTAAATTGTGAAATACTCTTTTCAACTTTAGTCTTTTGCCAAATTACCCTTGAAATTTTAATTTTTATAATTTGCTCGCTTGAACTTTAAACATTTTATAATTCACAATTTTTTCTCAAATTATAATCAAGTTCCACCATATAACTTTATTTCTATGTTAGGAAGTGTATGGCTGGGAAAATAAAAAATAAACATAATGATGTTGTTGGTGTTCACAATTAAAAAAAGATTGCTAAAAATAGCGAATTGCTAAACGCTTAAAGTTTAAGTGTGTAATCTATTAAATTTAAAACTTTAAAGGCATAATTAATCAAAAGCTTAAAGTTGAAACAGGTAATTTGTAATTTAATCTACTTTTAAAAAACTATGGAATTTCTTTTGTTAAAATTAAATTTATAGTTTTGATTGTATGGATTTTTTTTTTAAAAAAATAATCGGTATACTTCTAAATCAACTTTGTAACTATTGTATCAATGTGTGTTGGTCTGAGTAGAAGAGATTCGGGTCACTTAAACATGTGATGTTGAGTTTGATCTCGAGATTTATGTGTATAGAAATAACATTATTAGAATGAGTCTCTATTTAAATGCTTGAACGTATTTTAAAAGATTAGTCTCTCACCTATCGAATAGGAGATACTCTAGGAAATAAAAAAAAAACTTTGTAGCTACTTATCAAGTATCTTTAAGATGTTGCACATCGATTACGTTTTCTTGGCATGCTACCTTTAGCCAAAATTATTTACGTTCAATTCTCTGTAATTTTTCTTTTCTCAGTTTTATTTGTTCAAATATATATGCTTAATTTTAATTCCTTTGCCAATTATTGTTTCTCATTTGACTGCATTGTAAACACTATTTCCTATCCCGTAAAAAAAAAACACTATTTCCTATGCTTGTTAAGATAATTTATACTGTCTAGAACATCGTTATCTTAATAATCTTATACAAGCAAGAGAGACTTCCTAGTATAATACCGGGGAACATGTGATAGACAATTTCACCATCAATAACAGCGATATCTCACCGAAAACCACAAAATTACAAACCTTAAACCATAAACAAAGTGCTCATGTTTCTTCAGGAGCACTCAAAATCATATGCTACAGCTTACAGCATGTGATGCCTGAGGACAAAACCCCCCAAAAATAAAAACAGTTCGAAGTTCAAACCCAAGGTCTTTCTTGAACCTCGTCCCTAGCCCACGTTTTTCTTTTCTTTTCCATTAAAAAAAAAAAAACCAATCACGAGGACCCAAATTCTAACGTTACTTCTTCTTCCTTACCTCCCTACCATTAATCCTAACTGTTCGAACGCTCCGTGGCTTCGCCGGAGCCGTCTCAGAATTCCGACGCATGTTGTTGATGAGATCCACAAAAGCACCGAGAATGAACTTATGTGATTTCTTCTCATTCAAGTTTAGGTAACAAAACAATAGCTCCTCCATGAACTCCCAATCAATGTCATTTTCATGGTTCCTAGACCTAGCTTCAACCATGTCTTGCATGGAACGCCGAAAGTCAGCGTAGGGGCTCGGCGAGTATGTCAATAGTGCAATGCAGTTATCAGGAAGTGTATGATCCATAACCTCCTTTGCATCATGATGAGAATTTGAAGATGAATCATTGAGGGTTGTGGTTGTGCTTGATCCTGCTTCGTCATCACATGTTGTTGTCATGCTTGTCATAACATCCTCCACCAGTGACCCTGAGAACCCGGGTTTCACGAAGAACCTGCTAGAAGCACAAAGATCACGTGGTGTTTCCACCAACCTAGGTGACTCGAACAAGATGGGGTTTAGTACTTTTGGAGCTTCCTCATGCCTTTCTTCAAAGACCCTTTTGGTGTTATTGTTATTTTCATTTTCTTCATCTTCGTTAAGGTATAGAGACTTGAAGTTTTCGAAGAGGAAACGATCAACATCTTCAAGCGTGGCAGCGTCATCGTTGTGATTGTGATTGTGATTTTTGCTGCTGTTGCTGCCAGCATGATCTTCGTTTCTACCGTCGTCTAAGGCAAAAGAAGGTGTCTTTGGATGCTTGCAGCCTGAGAGAATCCAGTTCTTAGAGGAGGATAATGAGTTAAAGGGTAATTGAATTTGTGGTGGGTGAGGGGTTTTGATCTTGAAGAGGTAATCTTGAAGGGTTTTTTGGATCTTCTTGGGCATGGTTGTTGTTGCTGGATGAGTGAAAAGGTTCAGGGGAGGAGTGTATGTTTATAAATAAACGGGCATGGAAAGAAGGGGGAGTGGGGATAATCGGAATAAAATGTTTGACAAATCTAGATTTATGTCTTTTTCAAAATGTTATATTTAGTTAGGGGAGAATTTGGTGAGAAACATGGACTTTGTTGAGAATCATGCTTCTTGCCAAATTCCTTTGGAAAATACAATTTGATTCGATGGACGTGGATTTCTTGACTAAAACAATATTTTTAACATTTGTGTGAAGTTTGGATTTTTTTTGGAGAATCATGCTTCTTGCCAAATTCCATTGGAAAATATAATTTGATTCAATGGACCTGGATTTCTTGACTAAAACAATCTTTTTACCATTTGTGTGAAGTTTGGATTATTTTGGAGAGTAAATGGGAGATTGTCTCTTTCTCTCTCTCTGTTTCTCTGCAATGCCATAATGGAAAAAATAGTAATACCTTCCCAATATGTTTTAGAGGCTGTTTAAATGCACTTACTTTTAAAACTCATGGGTAAACATTAAACTTCAAAAAAAAAAAAAACTTAAGAGTAAGTATTAATGATGAATTTAATGCTATAATAATAACGTTCATATGACTTTCTTTTTAATGAAATATGTAATGTTATTACTTTGAGTTTGAATTTTTTTTTTTGAAAATTTTGAAACTAAACTAAATCCGGTACTGGATGTTAGATTTCACTCTATTTATGTAATTTAGAAATAAATCAATGTGCATGACTGCAAGGTCAATTTTTTTTTATTTTATCATTTTTCCTAATATATATTAATACAATTTTATTTTTTACAATAATATTGTGAGTGACTTTTTTTAGTTGCTCATAGTATTCCTACCAGATATACTAGAGACTAATCTTTTGTGGTACGGTCAGATGCCTAACTAGAGATTCCTTACAAAAGTGTTATTCTTTTGAGAAAAGAGTATGCAGTTTCCCTAAACTTTGACCATTTTACAAATCATCACCACAAACTATAAAACATTCTTAATTAGTCTCTAAACTTTAATTAATGTCACAACATATCCTTATGTTTAATTTGGATCCATTAATTCACTAATAATAAAATTATATGATATCATTTTATTTGTATTTACATTAATTAAGAATTATTTATTAATTTATTTATTAAAATTTAATTTTATATATTTTCTTCCTTAAAAAATAAAAAAACAAATTTATTTTAAAAAACAAATTTGTTTTATTTATTTTGTAAGGAAGAAAATATATTTAAAATTAAATTTTAATAAATAAATTAATAAATAATTCTTAATTAGTGTTAATACAAATAAAATGATATCATGCAATATTATTGTTAGTAAATTAATAGATCTAAATTAAACATATAGATCTATTGTGACATTAATTAAAGTTTAAGGATTAATTAGGAATGTTTTAAAGTTCGTGGTGGTACTTTATAAAAAGGTCAAAGTTCAAGGGAGTTGTATATTCTTTTCTCTATTTTTATATATATGAATCTCAGGATCGAACACTTGACCACATGCTTAAGGGATTCGAATCGTTTCCATTCAGACTAACACCAATTGGTTGTGTGTGACTTTTAAGCCAAGATTTCACAATTATAGATAATTATGCCTTATCTTTTAGGATGGAAAAATAATTTCTAATTAGGATAAATTCTGGTATTTAGGTGGAGGTTAATTTTTTTAAACTTAAATCACATCTTCCTATGTTTATAATTTTTTTTTATAGTATCTCTCACTCGAGATATAAGTGAGAAGTTAATATCTCGGAACATGATTAGATGTGTGAACACTCAATTTTGACCGGGCTAAAAAACTAAAAAAAATAAAATAATAAATAAAAAATATACAATAATAATAAAATAAAAAAGAGTAAAAAGAAAAAAAAAACAACAAAAAAAAAAAAAAAAGGGTTGTGGTCCATTTTTCTTAGCCCAAACCCATAAGCCCATTCAAAAAAAAAATGAAAAAAACAGAAAAGAAAAAAAAATTAATTAATTAAAAAAAACTAGAAAAAAAAATAAATAAAATAAAATAAAAAAAAAAATAAAAAAGAAAAAGAAAAAATGTTGCACCCATACTTCTCACGTATCACTGCACTGCTGCACCTTTCTCGCACTTTCATTCACACTCGCACACACGCATATTCTAGCATTTTCACACTCAATCACTGCACCACTCACTGACTTTCATTCACTCTGCACACACGCATTTTCTGACTTCTCACTCACTGAAAACTCACCTACTATCACTGCACTATTGCACCTTTCTACACTCACTTTTCACTCATTCACGTTTCAGAGACACACTCACGCAAGGAAAAGGCATATACAGGGAGGGGCTGGATTTTCTCTTCCCACGCAGGGACTGCTTTCTTTTCCTCTTCATTCTCATTTCACCATAACAATCCTTCACCATCTCCCAATACCTTCTTCAAGCTCCCATCTCCATCTTCCCTCATTCTCCATCACCTTCCATTCCCTCACCATCTCATCACCCTCTTCATCAGCTCCAACCATGACCGCCATCTTCTTCCTTTCATAACCATCTTCACCATCAAAGGTTCTTTCCACCACCCATCTTCACCATAAACCAAAGCACCAACCCCCGTTGCCGCCCACTCACTCGTCGGAATCGCAGACCACCACGGCACCACCGTCGTCCGCACAAGTGCCATCTCCAGCCCACCGTCCGCGCCGCCCTCCGCGACGCCCCGAGCTCCACCCGTCAACCCCGCAAAGTGCACCTACCGAACCGAGCAAGCCCGGACGCACCAAGAAGACCGTCTCTCGCTCCCGGCCGTCCCAACCGCGCGTCCCGCCGTCGCACCGTCCCCGTGCCGCCGCTCATCCGCTCCGTTGCAGCCGACCACTCCGTCGAAGCCATCACCATCGTCGTCGCCATCCTTACGTCTTCCCCAAACCACCTTCACTGTCCTCCGTAACTATCAAGCCGTGAAGACGAAAGAACGCAAAGAACCATCCGCGCACTCCGCCTAGCACCATTCGCGACCCACGCTGAGCCTCGTCGTCGACGTCACGGCGCAGGCTGCGAGCTCCGATTCCGCATCAGTCCCCTTGCCGCTGCAGATCCAGCCGCACAGCCCCACTCCGACGTTTGAACGGTAGCCCAGCCGGAACCGCGATCCAGGAACCGCGCGACGCCGTGTTTCCACTCGTCGGAAGCCAGATCCAATCTCTCCGTCGGACCAGCCACGTCCCGAACCAGGAGCTCCGCCGCTACCCAGACCAGTCAGCCGTGACGCCGCCGCACAGCCCGGACCCGTCGTCGTCTAGCTCAGCCGCACCGGAAATTGCACCACCTCCCAGCTTCCATCATGTGTACCTTTCTTCTCAAATGAAAAAACCACGTTGTTGTGCACTGCTTCTTTTTTTTTAAAAAAAAAGTGGGAAGGTGAGTCCTTAGTCTGTTGCATTCTTGTTGTTTTATAAAAAAAAAATATAACATTAATGAAGTGCAAACGAAAAATGAAAATGAGGGAGGGGGCTGGCTAATATTCATGTTGGGCTGAAATGGGTTTTACTTGGGCCAGTAACATAGAAAAAGAGAAAAATCCAGAAAAACTAAAGACGTGTATAAAAAGGAGTTAGTGGGCTGAGTTACTTTTGTTTTTTGTGTTTAATAGTTTACTAGACTTTAAAAAAAAAATAAGTAAAAAAAAATAATATAAAGACGAAAAGCATAGAATTAGATAATCATAAAAATACAAAAAAATCTGAAAACTAAAAAATGCCAAAAAAATGGAATAAAAAAAAACACATAAAATAGAATAATAATATAAAAACAAAAATATAAATAAAAAATAATTTAATCGATGCAATGACCAATGATGATGATTGAATAGCGGATGTTATCTTCAATGTCGTTTGGATCATAAGGGTTTATTGAGTAGCTTTGTGGCTACCTTAAATCCTGTGCAAGAAGGTTTCTAATCATTTTCTTAATTAAAATAAATCAACTCACACTTATTTTCTACAGAACTACGTAACTTTGAGTTCCTCATTGCACCTGAGGGTACGTAGGAGCAGAATTTTCATTCTGTCAAGTTCAAAAATTAATTTTTTACAATTTGGTTCTTCCTTTCTTTTTTTTAAAAAAAAAGTAAAAAAAAGTAAAAAAATAAAAATAAAATAAACTGCAAAATTCTTTTTAATACGGGTAAAATAAATAAATTTGAGATTATCAAGTTTTTGCACAACTAATTTAAGGTACCGTCTCAGGACGGGTGTGATAGGGGTGCAGTGGGATTAAGTTTCCACCCTTCCCTATCCATAACCGACTCCCGAATCCGATTTGGTTCCAAAGACTATTTTCTAAAAAGGTTTTCCAATTTTTCCTAAATTTAAATAAAATTGGTGGCGACTCCATATTTATATTTTAATCATTTTTAAAAATCATCGTGAGCTGCTATTCCCGCCGCGATCCCGGTCGCGACAGATGGCGACTCCACTGGGGAAGCTTGGAGAGTCAAGCCTGTTATTTAGTTGTGCAAATTGTTAATAATCTCTATTTATTTATTTTATCCTTTTTGTCCTTGTTTTTGCTTTCTTATTCGTTTGTAAATAGATTTTATTTTATTTTGTAAATATCTGATATCATTATTCTGTTTTTTTTACTTGTATATATTTTGCGATTAATTGTTTAAACCATAGGATAGATGATTCTTTGCTGGTTGTTGCATATATGTTTTGCAGATTGGGGGTAATTTTTGGTCTTTTTAAAGTTTTGGTACAGTTCGTATGCTCCCTCACACACGTCACCTGTCATTTACCTCACACACTTTTTGGGCTCTATACCCGAGTCTCGTGCGAACCCAGAAGAATAGGAGAGGGTCTCGACCTTTGTTATTGAGGGGCTTCATGCTCACTTGACATTGGTTGGGGACACCACTCGATTGTTACAGTATCATGGACTAATCATATTGAGAGGGTTTATCCCTACTTGTGATTAATTCATGAATTGGGTCCTTGTCTTTCGAGATAGGGGCAATCTGGGGACCATGGCTTTTAGAGGTCTAGATCTGTCCTAAAAAAAAAAAAAAAAAACTTTGCACTGGTAGATTGAACATAGTGACTGTCAAAATTAGAGTCGTGACTTTGAGGAAATCCAACCTTTAAGTTTCACTGATTAGGACACAAAGGAGCGTGCTTCTTCTTTGTCTGTTCATTTCTCATATCATTCTTTCTTTGTTGAAAAAAAATCATAAAAAGGGTATGTTTCATCTTGCATTTTCATATTATCTCGCATGACATTCATAGCATTTTTCAAACAAAAGAGACATAAAGAAAAGATATGCATCGTCTTGCATTTGCATGACATTCATAGCATTTCTCAAACCAAAGAAAAATAAAAAAGGACATGTATTATCTTGCATTTGCATGACATTCCAAAAAAAAAAGAAAAAAAAAAAAAAAAAAAAGAGAGGCATCATCTTACGGTTCCATGTCAATTTCTTGCATAAAGGAAAATAAAGAGGGCATGCATCAGCAAATCATGCATAATCCTGTGGGTTTACGACCCTATAAGGATCTCTTCATGTAGAAAGTTAGGATACATTTTAGAGTTACCTCGATGAGGGGTACCCTTAGGATGCATTCTCCATTTATGTTGGTTTGCTTACATTCTTCTTTTACTCTTTTTGTAGGGTGAGTTTAGTTGGTAAAGTGGAAAGATTAGTGCTCATTCAATAGCAAGGAATGGAAGAGATAGGCCAAAGGAAAAACACCAAGAATACCGTTGATCTCAAGAGGAATATGAAGATTACAGTAAATGGCAGTGATCTGAGGCGTGTGAAGGACATTACTCAACACATGACCCCTAAGGCTCGATCAGAGTTTTCAAGCAGTTATGGACAGATCCTAGATTTGTTACGCATCCCTGTTGAAGAACCTGTCTTGAGTGGCCTTGCCCAGTTTTG
The DNA here is from genome assembly GCA_029884605.1 of Ormosia emarginata. Taxonomy (NCBI): domain Eukaryota; kingdom Viridiplantae; phylum Streptophyta; class Magnoliopsida; order Fabales; family Fabaceae; genus Ormosia; species Ormosia emarginata. Next base: position 4,220,311 of record JAQQTP010000077.1, read on the forward strand.
GAATTGTTCTCTGAGATGTTTTGAGTTGCCCGACTTGGATATTGCACCGACCATAGAAGAGTATGCCATCATGTTGAGACTCCCAATGAGCAAGTACCCCAATGTTTACCTTTATGGAGGATATTATGTGTCAGAAGGAAAAATAGCAGAACTCATAGGAGTTCAGGCAAATCAGTTAGGAATGGAAAAGAGAGGAGGAACACAAGGATTGAAGAAGAGTTACCTGGAAGCACATCTTGAGATACTAGCGCAACAAGGAAGGTGGGATCTCTTTAACAAGACATTGGCATTAACCATCTTTGGGTTAGTATTATTCCCATTCACCTCAGACGTGGTGGACCAAGCGGCAATGGATGCTTTCTTCAAGTTTGAGAATCATAGGTCAAATCCAATCCCTGCTATTCTTGCTGATACTTTCTTGACCATGGAGATTTGCCACAAAAAAGGAGGGGGTATGATCCGATGTTGCACACATATGTTGTATGTTTGGATCATGACACACATGGACGTACACAATCGTCTGGGCCTTTTACCTGATCCGTTAAGGAATTTTGGTCGCATTCCAGTGAAACAGCAGAAAGCCCACGAATGGAAAGATGAGTTCATGAGGATGGGATCAGACTCTTTCAAATGGGTTTGCTCTTGGTATCATGGGGAAGAAATATTGCTCAGTTGTGGTGACTTCTCTAACGTTCCTTTAATGGGCGTGAGAGGTTGTGTGTCATTTTCACCGGTCCTTGTGCTTAGACAGCTCCAATGGACTCAGCACGTGCCTGACGAGACACAACTTAGAGGATTCAGCTTTTTATATGGGAAAGATGGAAGCACTACCAAGCAGGAAAAGGAGGTCAGGGACGCCTGGAAGAATATTCATAGGGCAGGGGCGAAAGAATTGGGAAAGCGAGTGGTAATTCCTACTCCCGAGTACCTGCAATGGAGAGCAACAAGGAAGGCACAAAATAGTACCCCTCAGGCGGTGTCAAGTGATGAAAATCATTCCCAGATTATATCTCAAATGACCACCCAGATAGAGAGGATGAAAGCGCAGATGCAGTTTTTAGAACAAGGGAAGGAAGCTGCTGAGTTAAAAGTCGTCATTCACACAAGTCGGTGCCAGAAATTAGCTAACAAGATTGAAGACTTAAAGGATGCACAAGCTGATGCTGCTGAAGCCCCGAGCCGGGTAAAGAGGGCAAGAAGAGGAAAAGAGGTGGAATCAAATAAGACCACTTTAGAAGTCCGGGAGCTACGAGTGAAGGTAAATGCTCAAGAAGAATTGATAGAGAAGATTTTGCAAGAGAAAGAAGAATTGGAAGCAAATACTAGAGCACAAGACCGAAGGATGCAATCTTTACAAGAAGCTCTGGTGGAGGTGAAACGACGCTCCGATCAAGGACAGGTTTTGGCTGCAGAATATTATAGTTCACTCAAGGAAGCAAACAAGAAAGCAAGGCGTTTGGAGTTGAAAGCTCAAGAACTAGAGCAAGAAAAGGAACAATGGAGACTCGAAGCTCAGAGGCAACGACTGCAAAAAGAAGAAAGTGAAAGCGCGTGGCAATGGGCAGCTCAAAATGAAAAGGCTCAAAAGGAATATTGGATGAAGAATTATGAGGACATGACTGACAGCTTGCAGTATTACACTACACAACTGGCTAGTCATTTCGATGAAGCAGACCTTCGATTCGCATGAATCCGTTGCTAAAACTACCACAGAAGATAGCTGAGTTTATGAAATATTGTCGAGGTCTTGCTAAAGGTCTTAGGAAGAAACAAACAAAATTGTTGATGTAATGTAGTTTATGTTACACTTTGAGAAGACTGAGACCTTGTTTTGATTAATTTTGGAATGAAATGAATTACCAGTTGCAGTGTTTTGCTTTGAATGTTGATGTCACTGTTTTTCATTGAGGCACTATTCATTGAGGGGTAAATTCCCCCTTGAATAGGTTGCCAACCGTATTTTCGCCCTGAGACAATTTGTCCTTTAGCGAGAATACGGGAATCTTGGTATTCGGTAAAGAATGATTGCATTGCTGGAAGAAGGCACCATTAGTGAACCCGCTAATGTTAAATCGAGGATCCTACCTTGCTATTGAATGACCATGCGAATCTTTCCACAACCACCAAGCATCCTCACAATAGTGTTAACTGTTTTTTTTATTTTTCTTTCTTTATTTAATTAACGTGTTTTTGCTTTAATAAATCAATTTGGTTCAGAAATCATTGCGCGGCCTAGGAAAGAAGAGACCAATCTAGCCCGAGTCCACAATACCAGATCTCGGACCAGAATGGCTGCTGAAAATTCCGAGACAGAAGAAACTTGAGTAGGAGGTCGACGAAGTGACAGGGAGGATAAACGAGGTGTCAGAGAATCAAGCGAGGTTGGAAGCGATATTGCAAGATATAAGGGAGTCTCTCCACTTAATCAGTGGAAATAGGAATGCAAATGGGGTTGAAATGTATGCAAACGTACCATCAGTAACTGCTCCAATCTACTCGGCCGTAACCTCAGTCATTCTTTGCAGAATCCACGAGCAACCACCTCAAACAACATCAATAGTCATGCCCATTGGGGAGGGGTATCGTGCTTTGGAAGGCGCTCATAATGAAGTCCCTGGTTATGCAGGCCCTACCTGGGAACCACCTCATATGTCTATTCCGAGGCAAGTGACATTGCCTTATTCTGGGAATAGTCACGTTGTAACTGAGAAAGATAAGATGAAAGAAGATTGGATGGAGAAAATGGAGGAACAGATTAAGGCGATAAAGGGCCCCAATGCTTATGGACCCTTGAGGATAGAGGAGCTGTGTCCTACCACAGATGTAGTAATCCCCAAAGACTTCAAGATTCCTGATTTTATGAAGTATGACGGGAGCGGCAACCCTCGTTTCCATTTGATCAGTTATGGGACTAAGATGGCTGTTTGGTCCAAGGATGATAAGTTCCTCATCAGTTTCTTCCATGAAAGTCTTACAGGTCCCGCCCTAGAGTGGTATCTTCAGTTAGATCGCTCAAGGATCTCGCGTTGGACTGAATTGGCTGACCTATTTATGGACCAGTACAAATTCAACTTGGACGCAGCCCCGACCCGAGAACAGTTGAGTTCAATGCAGAAAGGTAATGAAGAACCGTTCAAGCAATACGCGCAGAGGTGGAGAGCGTTGGCGGCTCAGGTCCAACCCCCATTAACATTGTCTGAGATGTGCTCGTATTTCTTGGGGACCCTAGGAAACCCTTTTATTGGGGCGATGGCTGGGGCAGCCTATAAAGATTTTGCAGATTTAATAACTTCTGGAGAAAGAATTGAAATATTGGCCAAAACTGGGAAGTTGCCAATGAGTAGTACAGAGAATACTACTTTCAAGAAAGGATTCCAGCCAAAGAAAAAAGAACCTGAAGTGAATTATATCCAGCCTCAACAGAATTTCAGACCGCGATATAGCTCAAGTCATCAGCCATCATACAACCCCAACCCTCGTTTTTCATACCAAACACTGCCACTGCCTCATTATCCACCCCACCAAATTATACCGGCCACAAACTTCACCCCAACACCACAATTCCAAGTTAACAATGTCCCCTCGCCACCGCCATATACACCAACTCGCCCAACCTATGCCCGATACCCACCAAGACCTCCGCAAAATTACCCAAACCACTCACAACCTCGCCCGAACCCCCAGAACCAAAGCCGCTTTCGTCCTCAAAACCTTCCCCCTTTTCCAAGGTTATCCATTCCGAATGCAGACCTATTCCAAAGGTTGTTTGATGCTCATCTTATTTCAGGAATCCCTGTGCGTCCATTAGAGCCACCATTTCCATCGTGGTACAACCCGAACTCAACCTGCAAGTATCACATGGATATTCCGGGGCATTCAATTGAAGACTGCGAGTCCTTTAAGACTGCAGTAAGAAAGTTAATTGCCTATGGGAAGCTTGATATCCAGGAAGAGGCTGGACCCAGTATTGTTAACAACTCAATTCCTAATCATGGTGGAAGGAATGTGGTGAATGCTGTAGAGGTGGAAGGGTCATCCATAAGAAGTGTCATGAGCTTGCGTACACCGATGGCAAGGATATTCGAAGGGTTGAAGAAAGCTGGCTACAATATCGCTGCACCGTACCGCCACGATGAAAGAAGAGGAAAAATATGATGCAGAGTCGAATTGTGCTTATCATTGTGGGGGAGTAGGACATGATATTGAGAATTGTTGGGACTTCAAGGTTCGAGTCCAAGGGTTGCTTACTTTGGGAGTAATACATGCGGGACAAGGGTTAATCTCCTCCGAAGAGGTGAATGTGATCGAACGCTTTGTGCTTAAGGTGCCACCTCTCAACCAAGTCTCGACATCAGAGAAAGTAGTGGTAACAATCAAGAAGCCAGTGCCATTTGCTTATAATGACACTCATTCAGTGCCGTGGAATTATGAAACCAAGGTAGAGACAAAAGGAGTCGGGGAAGAGATTTCGAAGGCTCGAATTGCTGAAGTACACAAGGATGAGGAGTCTGTGACTAATATAGTCAGGGTAGGGGGAATTACAAGGAGTGGGCGATGCTACGGCCCAGGAGAGTTAGAAAAAGGGAAAATTGTTAAGGAAAGGAGCAGAGAAGAAATGTCAAAAGAAGACGAGAGGGAGAAAGAAGCTGAAGAGGAATTCCTAAAGATAATGAAGCAGAGCAAATATGATGTGATGGAAGTTAAAGAAGACTCCGGTTAGGATATCTCTTTGTCACTCATCTTGACATCCGAGATGCATCGAAAGGCGTTGTTAAAAATTCCGAATGAAGCCTATGTGAAGCCCGATGTTACTCCCGAAAGTGTGGTTAACATGGTGGACCCCGTGAAACGCGTTAACATGATCACATTCACCGATGAAGAGATCATTTCTCAATCCGAGAAGAACCCACGGGCCTTGCACATAACCCTCAAATGCAAAGGGTACATAGTTGCAAAAGTTTTGATTGACGGGGGTCTGCATTAAATATCATTCCCTGTGTCAACTCTAACATCGTTATCAATAAGTGAGGATGAACTGTCGCCACGAGAGATGGTGGTGCGAGCCTTTGATGGAAATAGAGAGGCGTTATGGGAGAGATAATGTTGCCGCTAGAGATTGGCCCGAGTAATTTTCAAGTGTTGTTTCAAGTCATAGATATGGAGCCCGGCTACACCATGCCGTTAGGAGACCGTGGATCCATGCCGCCGGAGCCGTTCCTTCCACCCCGCATCAAAGTGTTAAATATATTGAGAATGGGTCGGTCATCACCATACATGGAGAGGAAGAGATTATGCTTTGTCGAAACCGGTTTCGGTGCCATATGTGGAGAGTGCGAGAAAAGGAAGAGGAGAACCCGTGGCACGGTTTCAAGTAGTTGAAACCGGACTCGGTAAAGATGAATCTCTCACACCAAGTGTGAATCGGTGGTTGCCCGGATCATGACTAGTAGTGGATACCAAGAAGGAAAGGGTTTGGGCTCGAAGCCGCAAGGTACTCTGGCCGCGTGTCACTCCCGGGAAAGTCGACAAGTTTGGGATAGGGTACGAAGCATCTCGGAGGAGCATATGAGGAGCATGACTCTTGGAAGAAAGAATGACAAGGGCAAAGCGAAGTATATTCCCCATCCGAGGGAAACATTCCCAAAGACCGGCCGAGGTGATTATGCCTGATGAGGTCATTCACCTCGATACTGCCTCACTATCAATGCTTTGCATGAAGAGAGCCAAGAAGAGTACAAGGCAATCCGTCCTTTTGTTGATGAGGGGTCGCTGAAGAACTGGAAATTTGAACCAATTATTGATGTGATTGTTTCAAAGTAATTGTCTACTCATATTGTGTTGAGCAAATATTGAAGTTGTTTTGAGCTTATGGTTTATGTTATTTGAGACATTGATTAAATGAACTTGCATGAATATTCAGCATTTCTCTTCGTTGCACTTTCTGACTTATCCTTTTGTATTTTTTTTTTTATATACCATATCTTGTTTTTCCTTTGACATTCCTACTTTATTCTGTTTTTCCAACTCCACACCAAATTGCTTTCCAGGGATCTGAGTTTCGTAGATAGTTCGCCTCATGAAAGGGACCTCGGAAACTCATCAATTGATTCCCCGCAATGTTTGATGAAGAAGACCCGGATCCGGGAGAAGAGGAAGAAGTTGTTGAAAATTTTGCAAAGTTACTGGAGTACTCAGAGAAGGGATTTGTCTTGAATGGTGAGGAAGCAGAGGTGGTCAACATGGGGACAGAGGAAGAGAAGAAGGAATTGAAAGTAGTGGCAAACCCGGAGTTTGAAGAGATGGTCATACTATTCAAAGAGTATATGGATGTTTTTGCTTGGTCTTATCGGGATATGCCTGGGTTAGACCCAGATATAGCATCGCATAAAATTCCACTATACCCGAATATTGAGGCAAAGAAGCAGAAGTTAAGGAGGATGCATCCTGATATGTCCCTGAAGATCAAGGAAGAGGTGACTAAGCAGCTGGAAGCAGGATTTGTGGAAGTGTCGAGACACCCTGAGTGGGTAGCCAATATCGTGCCAGTGCCTAAGAAGGATGGAAAAGTCAGAATGTGTGTGGACTATAGAGATCTGAATAAGGCCAGCCCGAAGGATGATTTCCCACTCCCTCACATCGATGTTCTTGTTGATAACACTGCTAAGAATCATAGGTTCTCATTCATGGATGGATACTCAGGGTACAATCAAATTCTGATGGATGTTAATGACAAAGAAAAGACCACTTTCATCACTCCTGGGGAACTTTTTGTTACACGGTGATGCCGTTCGGGTTAAGAATGAATGCTTGGAGCTACTTACCAACGTGCTATGGTGGCACCTGTTTCATGACATGATGCACAAGGAGATTGAAGTGTACGTGGATGATATAGTAGCCAAGTCTAAAGAAGGAGAAAGCCATGTGGCGGTCTTGCGTAAGCTGTTTGAAAGACTCAGAAAGTACAAGTTGAGGTTGAATCCTGCTAAGTGTGTTTTTGGAGCATCTACTGGGAAGTTACTTGGATTCATCGTTAGCAGAGAAGGAATAAAGGTTGATCCAGATAAAACAAAAGCAATACAAGAGATGTCTGCCCCTAAGACGGAGCGTGAAGTGCGAAGTTTTCTCGGGAGACTCAATTACATTGCTAGATTCATTGCTAACTTAACTAGCACCGTGAGCCTATATTCAAGTTGTTGAAGAAGCATCAACCAGGGAAATGGGATGAAGAATGTCGAAGCTTTTGACAAGATAAAGGCTTATTTAATGAATCCTCCTGTTTTGGTACCCCTACGCCGGTCGTCCTTTAATTTTGTACTGATCGTATTGCCAACCTCGATGGGGGCAATGTTGGGACAACACGATGAATCGGAAAAAAAGGAGCAAGCAATTTACTATTTGAGTAAGAAGTTCAATGACCGTGAAGCTCGATACATGGCTATTGAGAAGACTTGTTGGCGCCTGGTATGGACCTCAAAGCGGTTACGACAAGACATGCTCTATTACACCACGTGGTTGATCTCCCGAATAGACCCTCTGAAGTACATATTTGAAAGTCCTCATGTTTCATTAAGGGTTTCAAAGTGGCAAGTGATGCTATCAGAGTTCGATATCAAGTACATGACTCGGAAATCCATCAAAGGAAGTGCGATTGCTGATCATTTAGCTGAAAACCCTCTTGAAGGTGGACAACAAGTGACATCTGAATTCCCTGATGGAGAAATACTGATGGCGGAAGAAGGAGAAGAAGAAGAAGAGCTTGGCTGGAAGATGTATTTTGATGGAGCGGTTAACATGCATGGCAGTGGCATAGGAGCCGTGGTTGTTTCACCAATTGGAAAACAATACCCGGTCGCTATCAAGCTGGAATTTGAGTGCACCAATAATGTTGCGGAGTATGAGGCTTGTGCTAATGGTTTACAAGTTGCAATTGACTTGGGGATCAAGCAGTTAAAAGTATTTGGAGACTCAGCACTCATCATTTATCAGGTGAACGGTGAATGGCAAACCAAGGATCCGAAATTGGTGCCTTATCAAAAGTATTTGATCCAGTTGGTTGAAAAGTTTGAAGAGGTGACCTTCTCCCATTTAACCCGAGACAAGAATCAGTTTGCAGATGCTTTGGCCACTTTGGCTGTAATGACCAAGTTGGATATTCGTAATAATGTCCAACCCATTCAAGTGAAGACGCACAGTGAGCCTGCGTATTGTGCTAATGTTGAAGGCGAACCGGATGGTAAACCATGGTATCATGATATCAAGCAGTATATTCAGCATAGAGAATACCCGACAGGAGCAAGTGAGGTGAATAAGAAGACTATCCGCCGGTTGGCGATGACCTTTTTCTTGAATGGAGAGATTTTGTACAAAAGGAGTCATGATGGTACTTTACTTAGATGCGTGGATGCTTGTGAAGCTCGTATAATCATGACTGAGGTCCATGAAGGAATCTGTGGAACTCATGCTAATGGTCATATGATGGCTCGAAAAATTCTAAGGAGTGGTTATTATTGGTCCACAATGGAAACAGACTGCATAGATTATGTACGGAAGTGTCAAAAATGCCAGATGTATGCAGATCGAGTCAACACACCTCCTTTCCCTTTGCATAATTTGGTGTCTCCATGGCCTTTCTCAATGTGGGGAATAGATGTCATCGGGCCCATTAATCCCAAAGCTTCCAATGGTCATCGCTTCATCTTAGTGGCGATTGACTATTTCACCAAGTGGGTAGAAGCTTCTTCTTATGCCAGCATTACTCAAAAGGTGTTTTTGAAATTCCTCAAAAGGGATATTGTCTGCAGATATGGGATTCCAGAAAGGATAATCACAGATAATGGTACCAATCTCAATGGTGCTGAGATTAAAAAGTTCTGTGAGAATTTCAAAATCAAGCATCATAATTCAGCTCCTTATAGGCCTCAAATGAACGGTGCAGTTGAAGCAGAAATAAGAATGTGAAGAAAATTGTTGCCAAGATGGTAGTAAATTACAAGGACGGCATGAAATGTTACCCTATGCTCTGCATGCATATCGTACTAATATACGATCAAGCACTGGGGCAACGCCTTTCTCTTTGGTGTATGGGATGGAGGTGTCTCTCCAATAGAAATTGAGATCCCTTCTCTAAGGGTTCTAATGGAAGCAGAGTTAGAGGAATCGAATGGGTGAAGACTCGGTATGAACAATTGAATATGATAGAAGAGAAGAGATTGACAACTATGTGTCATGGGCAATTGTATCAAAGCAGAATGGCTAAAGCCTTCAACAAGAAAGTTCGTCCCAGGGAATTTGCATTCGGGGGATTTGGTTTTGAAAAAGATTCTCCCTAACCAAGAGGATGCCAGAGGAAAATGGGCTCCGAATTATGAAGGCCCGTACATAGTCAAGCAGGCGTTTTCAGGAGGAGCGTTAATTTTACAAAATATGGATGGAGAAGAACTGCCAAGGCCCGTGAATACTGATGTTGTCAAAAAATTCTATGCCTAAAAAAAAAAAAAAAAGAGAAAAAAGCTCGTTAGGTTGAAAACCCGAAAGGGCGACCTAGGCAAAAGTTAGAGCAATTGAAAAAACGAAAAAAGAAAAAGTCCGTTAGGCTAAAAACCTGAAAAGGCAGTCTAAGCAAAAGTTAGGACAAATAAATAGGCAAAATCTCAAAGAAAGTGGACCTGAAACTCTTCGAGGGATTCACCAAACTGGGGCAATTTTTGATGTGCATTCAATCAGTTACACGGGGCAAGTTGTTCGCATTGAATTGGCCATACTGGGGCAAAATTTTTGAGGAATTAAAGAGAATTCATGCAGAGGCAGCGGTTGAGTTGTCAAGCATTTGCAGTGAATCATTTGAATGAGGAACAAGGAACCAATACTGGGGCAAAGTTTTTATTTTTCTTGCAACCTTTCTTTTGTCTTTCAAGTACGTATCTTGTCAAAAGTCATGTACGATTACATTACCAAAATAATAAAAGGGAAGTTTGTTCATTTAACAAATTTCTATCCATTCATGAATGCATGCTTACTCATTAATTTATGTCTCAAATAAAATAAACTTAAGGTCGATAATTTGATCTGACAATTGTGCAGAATCCTTCAATGATTAATTTAGATTAAAGGATCTCAAGTAATTCAAGATACAAAGTTGTGATGTGTTGCCAAGGAGACAAGGTGGTCAGAAAAATAAAAAAGGAAATGAGAAGATCTAAGGGAGTCTCAGCCGACAAGAGGGTCTGATGAAGAAAAGCATGTGGACAAAGGGTTTGATTGGTCAAAGCTTTCCAAGATCGTTGTTGGTTCAAAGGACTTTTAATGAATAAAATAAAAAAAGAAAAAGAAAAAAAAGAGAGAGAAAAGAAAGAAAGAGAAAAGAAGTTTTTAAGTCCATGCATTTTAATTTCCTGTTGAGCGCATCGGCTCCATGCATTTTATTTTCTGTTGAGCGCATCGGCTCCTTGCATTTTATTTTCTGTCTGCGCATCGGCTCCATGCATTTTAATTTCTGTTGAGCGCATCGGCTCCATGCATTTTAATTTCTGTTGAGCGCATCGGCTCCATGCATTTTAATTTCTGTTGAGCGCATCGGCTCCATGCATTTTAATTTCTGTTGAGCGCATCGGCTCCTTGCATTTTAATTTCCTGTTGAGCGCATCGGCTCCATGCATTTTAATTTCTGTTGAGCGCATCGGCTCCATGCATTTTAATTTTCTGTTGAGCGCATCGGCTCCATGCATTTTAATTTCTGTTGAGCGCATCGGCTCCATGCATTTTAATTTCTGTTGAGCGCATCGGCTCCTTGCATTTTAATTTTCTGTTGAGCGCATCGGCTCCATGCATTTTAATTTCTGTTGAGCGCATCGGCTCCTTGCATTTTATTTTCTGTTGAGCGCATCGGCTCCATGCATTTTAATTTTCTGTTGAGCGCATCGGCTCCATGCATTTTAATTTCTGTTGAGCGCATCGGCTCCATGCATTTTAATTTCTGTTGAGCGCATCGGCTCCTTGCATTTTAATTTCTGTTGAGCGCATCGGCTCCATGCATTTTAAATTTCCTGTTGAGCGCATCGGCTCCTTGCATTTTAATTTTCTGTTGAGCGCATCGGCTCCTTGCATATTTAATTTCCTGTTGAGCGCATCGGCTCCATGCATATTTAATTTTCTGTTGAGCGCATCGGCTCCATGCATTTTATTTTCTGTTCAAGCGCATCGGCTCCATGCATTTTATTTTCTGTCAAGCGCATCGGCTCCATGCAGTTCAATTTCTTGCTTTGTTTTGCATATTATCCTCTGCATTGCCGGACAAAATTGAAGTTCATGTTTTACTCGTTTCTTACGACGATAATATGAAAACTACAGTTATTTTTATTATCTAGTAAGAAAACAAGTAAAGAGTAAGAATGCGAACACTCAATTTTGGGGACTAAAAACTAAAAAAAATAAAATAATAAATAAAAAATATACAATAATAATAAAATAAAAAAAGAGTAAAAAGAATAATAAAAAAAACAACAAAAAAAAAAAAAGGGTTGTGGTCCATTTTTCTTAGCCCAAACCCATAAGCCCATTCTCGAAAAAAAATGAAAAAAAACAGAAAAGAAAAAAAATTAATTAATTAAAAAAAACTAGAAAAAAAAAATAAAAAAAAAAAAAAAAAATAAAAAAGAAAAAGAAAAAATGTTGCACCCATACTTCTCACGTATCACCGCACCTTCTTTTGCACCTTTCTCGCACTTTCATTCACTCGCACACACGCATATTCTAGCATTTTCACACTCAATCACTGCACCACTCACTGACTTTCATTCACTCTGCACACACGCATTTTCTGACTTCTCACTCACTGAAAACTCACCTACTATCACTGCACTATTGCACCTTTCTACACTCACTTTTCACTTATTCACGTTTCAGAGACACACTCACGCAAGGAAAAGGCATATACAGGGAGGGGCTGGATTTTCTCTTCCCACGCAGGGACTGCTTTCTTTTCCTCTTCATTCTCATTTCACCATAACAATCCTTCACCATCTCCCAATACCTTCTTCAAGCTCCCATCTCCATCTTCCCTCATTCTCCATCACCTTCCATTCCCTCACCATCTCATCACCCTCTTCATCAACTCCAACCATGACCGCCATCTTCTTCCTTCCATAACCATCTTCACCATCAAAGGTTCTTTCCACCACCCATCTTCACCATAAACCAAGCACCAACCCCTGTTCTGCCCAGCTCACTCGTCGGAACCGCAGACCACCACGGCACCACCGTCGTCCGCACAAGCTGCCATCTCCAGCCACCGTCCGCGCTGCCCTCCGCGACGCCTGAGCTCCACCCGTCAACCCCGCAGTGCACCTACCGAACCAGAGCAAGCCCAGACGCACCAGCAGCACCGTCTCTGCTCCCAGCCGTCCCAACCGCGTCCCGCCGTCGCACTGTCCCTGTGCCGCCGCTCATCTGCTCCGTTGTAGCCAGACCACTCCGTCGAAGCCATCACCATCGTCTGCCATCCTTACGTCTTCCCCAAACCACCTTCACTGTCCTCCGTAACTATCAAGCCGTGAAGACAGCAACGCAGCAACCATCCGCGCACTCCGCCTAGCACCATTCGCGACCCACGCTTGAGCCTCGTCGTCGACGTCACGAAGCAGAGGCTGCGAGCTCCGATTCCGCATCAGTCCCCTTGCCGCTGCAGATCCAGCCGCACAGCCCACTCCGACGTTTGAACGGTAGCCCAGCCGGAACCGCGATCCAGGAACCGCGCGACGCCGTGTTTCCACTCGTCGGAAGCCAGATCCAATCTCTCCGTCGGACCAGCCACGTCCCGAACCAGGAGCTCTCGTCGCTACCCGCACCGGCCACCGTGACGCCGCCGCACAGCCCGGACCCGTCGTCGTCTAGCTCAGCCGCACCGGAAATTGCACCACCTCCCAGCTTCCATCATGTGTACCTTTCTTCTCAAATGAAAAAACCACGTTGCTGTGCACTGCTTCTTTTTTTTTTAAAAAAAAGTGGGAAGGTGAGTCCTTAGTCTGTTGCATTCTTGTTGTTTTATAAAAAAAAAATATAACATTAATGAAGTGCAAACGAAAAATGAAAATGAGGGAGGGGGCTGGCTAATATTCATGTTGGGCTGAAATGGGTTTTACTTGGGCCAGTAACATAGAAAAAGAGAAAAATCCAGAAAAACTAAAGACGTGTATAAAAAGGAGTTAGTGGGCTGAGTTACTTTTGTTTTTTGTGTTTAATAGTTTACAGACTTTAAAAAAAAATAAGTAAAAAAAAAAATATAAAGACGAAAAACATAGAATTAGATAATCATAAAAATACAAAAAATCTGAAAACTAAAAAATGCCAAAAAAATGGAATAAAAAAAAAAACACATAAAATAGAATAATAATATAAAAACAAAAATATAAATAAAAAATAATTTAATCGATGAACGACTAATGATGATGATTGAATAAGCGGATGCTATCTTCAATGTCGTTTGGATCATAAGGGTTTATTGAAGTAGCTTTGTGCTACCTTAAATCCCCTGTGCAAGAAGGTTTCTAATCATTTTCTTAATTAAAATAAATCAACTCACACTTATTTTCTACAGTAACTACGTAACTTTGAGTTCCTCATCGCACCGAGTAAGACGTAGGAGCGTAATTTTCATTCTCACAAGTTCAAAAATTAATTTTTTACAATTTGGTTCTTCCTTTCTTTTTTTAAAAAAAAAAAGTAAAAAAAAGTAAAAAAATAAAAATAAAATAAACTGCAAAATTCTTTTTAATACGGGTAAAATAAATAAATTTGAGATTATCAAGTTTTTTTGCACAACTAATTTAAGGTACCGTCTCGGGGGACGTGTGATAGGGGTGCAGTGGGATTAAGTTTCCACCCTTCCCTATCCATAACCGACTCCCGAATCCGATTTGGTTCCAAAGACTATTTTCTAAAAAGGTTTTCCAATTTTTCCTAAATTTAAATAAAATTGGTGGCGACTCCATATTTATATTTTAATCATTTTTAAAAATCATCGTGAGCTGCTATTCCCGCCGCGATCCCGGTCGCGACAAGATGTCGAAGCGATGATCTCTCTCAATAATATTATTTAATAATATTATTTTTATATACATAAATCTCATGATTGAATTCATTATCACATATTTAAGAGACCTGAGACTTATGAATATATTGAAACTTTACAATTTTCTCCCTTGACTTGTCTCGCTAACTGTATATATATATATATATATATATATATATATATATATATATATATATATATATATATATATATATATCTTTACTAAGTATTTCCATAATCACTTTTATGAAATTAACTATCGAGTAATGTGGTGACCAAGGTATCCTTTCAATAATTATCTTTTCCAGGTATTATTTATATTATTTATGTATAATTTATGTCATTTAATATTTTTTGGTCAACATTAAATCCAATTTATTTATTATAATAATTAATTTAATTTACACAAATGACTAAATAAGTTTATATACAAACTTTTGTTTAATTTGGAAAAAAACAATAAAAAGTAATCATGAACAAATTAACCTCAGTATATCTTGAAAACTTTTCTTAAATTGACAAATGAATATGAACAAATTAATTAAAAAATAGTTTCATCTAGAAAAGTTTAAAAAATAAAAGTTATAAAATGTGTCTCATACAGATAGTGACTTTGCAAGAGTCAACGCTTAACAATAAGATCCCTTAACGTTTCTGTTACCACCTCACCACCTCAATAACCGTTGTTATCTACATTTAATTTCAGTTTAGTCAATGACAACTCTAATTTCTTGCATTTAATAGTGGGTCAGTAGGCCTGAGCCAATGAATGCAAATGGGGTTGGAGGTTTTTTCTTTTCTTTTCTTTTCTTTTGGAGTTCTTTATTTTGGTGGTGCTACAATTATGAAGTTTCCATAATGAAAATTTCAATTTAATGACTCATCCTAATAATTTTTTAATTATTTAAAAAATAAATGCTTTCCTAGTTTTAAAATTATTAAATAATTTATAAAATAATTTTATTATAAATAATCAATAAGATATATTTTGGAGGATTTAATATTATTATTAAAACCACGGGCCTAAGGCTAGTAAAAATAAAAAAATGCATTAATCTAATAACTAATTTATTTTTTTAATATTATAAATTTGGATGAGTTTTTAAATATTTATTGATTATTCAATTTGATTAATTGTTCAAGTGCTAGATTCTAATAAGCTAAGACTGGATATCGAGTAAATACACCCCAACACTCATAAATTATTATAGAAGAAATATGTATATGTATAATGTATATTGGACCATCCTGTATGGACTATCCGACTCATTTAGATCGATCATACGACCCATCTCATTTAGATCGATCATAAGACCCATTGCCCAAACTCTCTCCCCTGTAATCCAGACTCGACTCAAACCATCACTATCAGCATGAATATTAAGGATCATCCAACTCACTCGACCCGGGTTTGACCCCATTACCAAAGTCACACGAAAAATATTTTCTACAAGAATAGACATGTGGCTTGACACCATTGAAGAACACTCAGACCAAATCTTTTACAATCATTACCAACCATTATATGCACACCCTCCGTCATTGTTACTATAAATACAAATAACTTACATCATAAAGCGGGGTTTTCTCTCTCTCCCTCCTTCTCTATTATTTTACTGTCACCTTATTATATTATTAACTTAAATATTAGAATGTCTTACAAATACTCTCATCCTCCCCGTAAGTGACTTGATGTACCCAAGCCACTTGTTGAGGGAGAGAAAGGAACATATATTATATGTCATTATGTCAATATTTAAGAAGTAGATTGATCACTCAATGGAATAACCGTTATGAACAAATGATATATGATCATTTATCGATGATGATCATTCACTCAATAAAGGTTATTGATACTATTTGTAGGACATGATATTGTTTAGGACATGTTTGATCTTTGGGTAAACTATGTAGGGGGAAGGGAAAGTCGTACTATTTCGTTCTCGGCCCGAAGGGATTTGGGATTTTGAACTGGGCAATCATCACCCATGACACGAGTTTGTGACCGCGGCAACTCCTTTTAATAAGTTTAAGCTATATATAAAGGTAATTGATACTATTTGTATTTAAGTTTAAGCTATATATAAAGGTAATTGATACTATTTGTATTTAATATTACCTCTGTTTCACAATATTGTTATTTTATAGAATAATTTTTGTTTCATTTTGTTTTTTGTTTTAGAAAACTAAAAAAATATTAATTATTTTTATTTTATTTTATTATTATCTCTTAGTATCTCCACCAAGTGAATGAGAGAAAATAATAATGGTGTGAGAGTAATTTAAGCAAATGTAATTATATTTAGTTTTGTTATATTATCATAATAATTTATTTAATACTTAATGAAAAAGTATTAAATAAAAAAATAAATATATTTAATATATTAAAAATATAAGCAATATTCAATACTTTTTTATTTAATATTTTAAAAAATTAGTAAGAGGATTTATATTATTCTTAAAACAGAGGGAGTGCATTACTCTTTCGATGAGATTGAGTGATAATAAATGGCTTATTATTATTCATAAAAAAATGATATATGGCTCACATATTATGTGAGATATGTGTACAATTTGATTTATTTAAAAAGGAAAACATAGCAAAACTAATATTTCTAACTAGTATCTTGCATAGAAGTATTTGAAAAATATGTAAATATAATTAGTATATATATATATATATATATATATATATATATATATATATATATATATATATATATATAGTTTCTCTCTCTCTATATATATATTTTAATTTGATTGATTTTTTTTTTTTTTGGGTAAAAATCTGATTCAGTTTTTAGCCATGTGCATAGGACCACTTGACTAGCTGTTTCCCACAGTCCTGCTGGAGCTTGTCAGCGTGCCTATGGTATACTAGGTTTCTATAGCAATTATGGGTTACCAACAATTCAAAAATGTATTTACTGAACATAGCAGTTGTGTATTTTTCTAACACCTAATTTTATCTTGCTGCAATTTGAGTGTGTCACTTAGAACTTATAAGCTTAGCAGTAAGATGGGAACAAACAATTGATTTTGATATGTTCGGAAGCATGACTTGGTTATTGACCCTTTGTTTGGATGCAAGAGGGAAAATGAGAGAAGAGAAAATAAAAGAAAAAAAAAATGAGAAGAGGAGAAAATAATAAAATATATATATATATATATATATTTTATTGTTTGATCAAGAGAAAAAAAATTATATTTTCTCTTGTTCAATTGTGTAAAAAAGAGATAAAATAAAATATAAATATTTAAAAAATTTATATATCTTTATTATAATATAATAAATATAAATATTTTTAGATAAATTTATAATTTTAAATAATTTTTTTTTTCTCTCATTTTCTCTTCACAAGGAAGAAGAAAATTTTTTGATAAATTTTACTACTATTTTTTTTCTTTACTTTCTCTTTCTTCTTCTCATCTAAACAAGAAAAAATATCTAAATTTTTTTTTTTTTTTTCTCTGATTTTATTTTCACTTATTTTTTAAACAAATAATGAGTTAGTGTATTGAATTAATGGAGTGTCCAAGTGAAGTTGTCTCTAATTTAAAGAAAATTTTTATTTAAATTTAAAATATTTAAATTAAATATATCAAATTAATTAATTTTTAATATTTTATAATTTTTTATATTTTTAATTATATGATATAAAAATTTATAAAAATATTAAATATTAATTAATTTAAAATATTTAATTAAATATTTTAAATTTTTAAAAAATTTATTTTAATTTAAAAACCCTTAATTTGACTGGTGTAGTAAAGACTTTTATAGCTTGATTAGACAGCTTGGCCATATATAGGAAGGAATAAATGCACATGGACAACCATTAAAATTCATGGGCTCTGCTGCACAGGTCTGAAACACTTCAGTGATAGTGATAGGTGTGGTAATAGAAAAGGGTTAGCAAATTAGGATGCAAGAAAAATGCTCCTATAATTTTTGCTATTTCTATTTATGTTCTGTTTCCCAAATAGTTTCTAACATCAACTAAGGTAGTTTTGAAAGCTTCATAAGAATTCAAAATGTTTAATGCGGTTTCATCACCTCCTTGTATCCCTTTTGGCTGCTAATTAAATAGCAGACACTCTTTAGATTCGGCACAAGAAGAAGCCCAAGAAAAAGAAGAAAATAAAGGGGGGAAAGCAAGAGGAAAGAAACAAGGGAAAGATAATTGAGTAGCACTAGCACATGTTCACTGCATATGGTTGTTGCAGTTACTGCTTTTCTAGATAGACAAACATAGTGACCTAATAAGATCAGGAAGTACAGGACCATTATGCAGGTCTATAATGATCAATAATGGAGGGATTTTCTGCAAGATAAAAATGATATTATATTTTGTCATTATCTTGCAAGCTTAGACCACAGAGGAGAAATAAAGACTATAGTCCTCAACCTCAACCATATAAAATCCTTACAAGATGTAAGTAAAACAATTTAATCTCAGGTTACTTATTTAGCTACAACTGAGAAGGAAATCGTATCAACTCCATTTGAAGGTTAAACGTACTTTTTAATTATAAATTCTTATCATTGGCAATGTACAATGTCCGAATCTTAAGCAAACAGGACTCAAGCTCTACTTATGAACTTTTGAGTTACTTCTTTAATAATATTGTAATTGCAGTTTGATACACTTGGACGGACACCAACTCGACTCAAATTTTAGCTAACTAGTGTCCCGTGCCATGGCACGATGTTAATGATCTTAAATGAACTGAATAAAACGTGTTACAAATAATTGTTCTAATGAAAAAAATTTAAATGCTCATAAAAAAGTTTGAAATATAGATGTTCTTTACTTCTTTTTGATTAATTTATAAAAATTTTATATCTATGATTAAGAATTATTACTCATAACTTATTCAACAAGTTAGTTGAAATTATTAATATGACTGTCTCTACCTCCAACTTTCACCATCAACTACAACTCATCTTCACCCATAAACACCTAGCCACCACAAACAAGCCTCTCATCAACCAATTTCTCCTAAAACCACTTTCACCATCAAACGAGCCTCTACCCAAACAACCATCAAAAGCACTTCATTTCCATAGACACCAAGCTTCTACCGTGAACCTGCAACCTTGTGCACCTAACCCATTCTCTTCATCTTCAACACAATCTTCAACATCGTATCACTTAATTTCACTTTCGACTGAGCATTATTCAAAATTTTCAACTTTTTGGTCTAAATCCCTAATATATATATTTAAAATTAAAAAAAATGTCAAAGTTTTTCAATGGAAGAGGAGGAGGAAGAAATAATCAAATAAAAATAATAACAAATTTTAGGTTAAATTTATATTTATACAAAACTTATACATATAAAAAATATTAAATTAAAAGTTTTTATGTTACAATAGATAAATTCAATAAAACATAAATACTCCAAAACATTTATCGAGCTCTCCTTGTTCTAATAACCTGAATGTTTTAATTGCTAATGAGTCAAAGAACCTATCCAAACAATGGAAAGAAAGTCTAACATCAAATGTACCATATATAGGAAAAAGATGAAGAAGAAAAGCAGATGACAAAGAAAAAGAAGTGGAAACATCAAAGAGGATCACTTTTATAACATCTCAAAGAGATTAACAAGATGGCCAAATAATTCATCGGGAAAAAAAAAAATTGAGTCCAAAACAACTCAAAATTACACTATGTTGTTGCTCCTATCATTTATCTCCATCACCCCCCATTTCACTCTTCTCAAAAATCTTGGAGGGCACTGCAAATCGAGCTGAGAATGACCGACAAATGTTATCAGGGTCGGTGGAATAGCCATCATCAAAGTTCTGTGAATATGAACTGGGGTCGTATTGGACATGAACTACGGGTGAAGAACTGAAAAATCTCCTTTTTACCCTCTTGATCTTCCTCCACAACGTTCTCCAGCTTGGCATCTTCAATCTTGTCACCAATTCATTTACACACACAATGGGGTTGTAGCAAATTCTCACATAACTTGGCCAAGTGCAGCTATTTCTGGTGCCAACACAGTGGCAATTTTCAAGGTTCATGGTATATAGAACAGAGAACTTAGGGAGCATAAAATGGTTTGGGGAACCAACTAACAAGGTGTTTCAGGTGCATGCACTGAGACTATTTATTTGTACAATGAGGCCTTGCACCACCTCAGCACGTACTTATGAAAGGATAGGATGAAGGTAATGACTGTGGAATGCTATAATTTTGCAATATTAAAAGGGTGTGTCAGCAACTGAAATTGCAATTTATGACTTTTTGAAATTGGTCTGTGGCTATCGTATATGTAGTCTCATTGGTCATGGTTTGTGCAGTAAGTTACATGGGAGAAAGCATTGAGCTATTTAGTGTGTATTTGAATTAGAGACTTTGTTAACTTAAGTTTGAGTCAATTTGAGTTTGTAAACTTAAGTTTAATTGAAAATAAGTTTGCATTAACATGATTTATATTTGAAAATTTTTATCTCAAAAGTGAGTTTGACAAAATAAATGTTGTTTGAATGAAAATAATCAAATCACTTTTAAATGTGTAATTACTAAAAAGGGAATGAGTTTATATTTCAATATTAATATTACATTTTATTTTATTTTATTATTTTTAAGTGTGCATGAATAAATTATATAAATATTTTCATTTTTTTTACTTTTAGTGGTAGAGTTAAATTATAAATAAAAAATTATAACACGATGTTAAATTATATACATAGTTGAATAAATTATATAACAAAATATTAAATTATATGCATAGTTAATTCAAAATGTTAAATTATATGTATAGTTGATCCAATAAATGAAAGTAACTAAAATTTCAATATCTCAAAGTAAATTGATTTATCCAAATAAAAAAACAAAATAATAGTAAAGTATACAGGAAAATAGTTCTTCAAATATGATATTGAACTGCAACTCTGAGACTGCAGCACCAGGTAAGATAACACTTGTATCTACTAAATAATAATGGGTCTTCGTCATCACCTGCTTATTTTAGCAATGAATACATGAATAAATTCACAAAGAAACATATCTCAACAGTTGAGTTGCTCATTCAAGTAATAAATGGTGAATGAGTCAGGTGATCATTAAACATGACCACCACAAGCTTTCATTCTTTTTTCCCTCCAGGGTAAAGCTACGGGTGATGCTAGGAGGAACTCCAAATCCACAGTACATGGGGAAAGTAAATATGTAAAAAGGATGACAAGTAAACCTCAAGAAGTCAAGCTTATTATGCTCCATCCCAAAAGTTAAAATATTTGAGTAGGACGAGGTTTAAAAATTTCCCCTAAAACAATTCTTCTTTTTTCTACTACAGTGATCTAAGTAATGGAAGTGATCTTAAAAGTGCAGTAGATTCTTAAGAGATAAGCATGACTAGAATGCAAGATGGGCCAGCCTCCCTCAGGTAACATGCGGAAAGTAAAATTGACAATTTTGATTTAAGAAGGGAAGCACTGGAGAGAGGACCTCAAAGTCACGCTTGGCTACATATATTGGAACATAAGGCTGAACATTGTTTGTCCAATCTCTAAGATCATCAAGACCTAGAGAGAAGAGAGAAGCAGAGTTAGATCTACATGACTTGTAAGACTTCTTATTATTTCAAACAAGTATTATACTAGTCATATTAAAATACAAGAAGAAAACCTATAAGAACACTAACTACTTAATAAATTTTAGGCTTAATAATCAAGAGATACTTGAGAAAAAAGCATTAAAAACAAGAAAGAAATGCCACTACTATTATGTAAAGAAAAGATGTACAACTCTTCTAAGACTTTTGTCTCTTAAATTTTTAGTATAAAAATACGTTCCAAATATTTGCTAATCCCTCTTTATTTTGCATGAGTATGGAACCAAGGATACTTGCATAAACTTACACTCACTAGTTTTAAACACCCTAGTCCACTGTAACATTTTTTCTGAATGGTCCAAATTGTGCATATACCATTATACCTCACTAGTTTGTTCACGTAATTTTTCCCAATCTGCATATGTCCCATTCAAATGTTTTACACTACCTCCAGTTCCTTACCCTTGTTATTAATGTTGTACCATTTCTTTTCCTAAAAAACACAAAAAGAAAATATGGAAAAAAGGAGAAGCATTCTTAAGTAACAACATAAAAAACAGCTACAGATCAATTGAACGGGTGAACTAACCCAAATGTAGGAAAGCAGCGGAGAGCACTGTGATAGAAAAATCTGAGACAATTAAAAAAAATTGTTATCAGTACCCAAATGCAGCAAGCACACAGTACAATCATATTTGGTATTGCCTTGAAGCCGAACCTAAATGGCCTTAAATCCCATCTTACAGTTTTAAAAACTTCCATATATCCATGGTTCAGATATCACTATTTCCTAACACACAGCATATATATCATATCATGACTAGGTAATTCAGACTTAATTGAAGTCTACACATACAAGACTATCTTCAAGAGAAATAACAAAAACTCGTTGACACCTACAATTCTATAATGACCTAGATGCATACTATACATATCCATATACATGCTACCAGTTCAGTGCTTCAATTCATTAAAGGTTTTTCTAATGCATAAACTGTGATCACAAATAGTGAAAATTCTTTAATTGTTAATGGATCAATTTTGGGCTTCTGTGGTATATAATAAAAACTATAATAGCAACATATTGAAAGTAAACTACAAATTTGACCAGGCTGGAGCAATAACTTCAAGTTGATTAATTTGATAAATCATTTATTAATTGCTAACTATTAATTTTGTGCATGTTCCAGCTGAGTCTTGATAAGTTCAAAAAAGAAAACAAATTATAATTTCTATACTGGTGCAAACCTAAAACCATCAAGAAATCACATATTTGGACTAACATCCAAATAAAAGGAAGAAAAATGTCATCCTAATTCCTAATCTAACATAATTGCAACATAGGGAAATTTGAAACATACTTTCCAGCAACACAGGGCAATGGTAGGGAATGAGATGAAAGAGGTACGCTAACGCCAACGACATGAAAATTGAGAGCAATGCGGTGCCAAAGAATTGAGGGAAAAAGGAAGGCATATGGAGGCAACCACCATTGATTGTTACAGCTTCTTTGGCACAAACACAACACACCACACCACACTGTCACTCACTCACACTAACATGTTTCATGTTCCTTTGTCAACTCTTTCGCTCACTCCCTCGCCGCCACCGAACTCGAATCCATCGCCTGGAACCTCGACCCGACCACCGTGCCGGTGTTCCTCTGTGATGTGATTTGCAACCTAAATAAAAATGATGTGCAAAAACAGTAAAAAACAGAGCCAAGGCCAAACGAAAAGAGAGAAGGTTAAAAGAGTGAAAAGGTAGTAGGAGGTTTCTCAATGGACAAAAATTCAATGTAAAAGCAAAATTTTTTTGCTTTTGCCTGAGCGTGAATTAGAGGAGTAAACTCAGTTGAAACAAATGAAACAGAAAAAAGTTAAACAAAAAAAATTCATCGTTCGAGGAGGATGAACGGACGTTGGTGAAGATGAACGGAGAACCACACACGCACTTAGATAAATCATGGAATAAAACATTAAAACGTTGTTTACCTGTAAAGAAATTGCTGTTTCAAACAGGCAATAACTAAGTCCTATCCTACGTATTTGATGTGCCAAAATGTTATAAAAAATATATTTCCTCAGATAATTTTTTGCATTTTCTCTTCAATAAGGAGACCAAAGCATAAGACCAACCAAGAAATAAGCAACAATTTGTGGATTTATTTTTTTTTTGTTTTTTTTGGTACACAAGTTATTTTGGTTGGGTGAAGAGCATGATAAATAAACATTGGTTGGTCCCTAAGTTTACTATTTTAGACTTAATTTTAAATCTATTCCACCCTTTGATTGCTCTTTTCATTTGTGCAAGGGTTCAATTTGGCTCTTCATTCTCAATAAATAATTCTAGATATACAAATCGTAAAGTTGTATTCTTTATTATTATTATTAGTAGTAGTAGTAAATTTATCTCTGACTTTATACAACTAAATTAATACTTTTCTTAAAATAAACATATATAAAATTTAATCACTTTACACATTGGTTGTATTTATTTATTTATCTAAGTAGCTTTATTGGAATTGGATTTTTTGGGTAATGAGAGAGGAAGAATTGTTTTCTTTTTTTTAGAAAGTGAAGTGAATACTGAATAAAGAAAGGAGGGGGGTATATTACAGGGTGCTCGAAGTTCAGTTTTTTAAATGTTGGGGGTGCCTCTTGGCTAATGGGCCTTTCAAGTTTAAATAATAATAATTAAGTTTTTTTTATTAGATGGAGTCGGCTAGATAGATCAAATAATTTTATTATATTCTATTATAAATCAAGTCTTTAAAAATGTTATTCAAATTTAAATTTTTTTAATCGTTTCACTTATAGTCGTTCTTGGTCTCCCTCTATTTTTAGTTATTGGGTTATCTTCCACTTGATCTACTCTTTTTACAGGGACTTCTAAGAGTCTTTTCTTTACATGTCCAAACTACCTAAGGTAAGATTCTACTATCTTTTCCACAATAGGTGTTACCCATACTTTCTCTCTAATGCATTCATTCTTAATCTTATCTTGTCTTATATGACCACACATCCAACTCAATATCCTCATCTCAACGACATTGATCTTATGTTATTGCTGACTTTTTACCACCCAAGTTTAAAAGATGGGAAAATTACATTGAGTTCTCTTGAAATTTATTCTAATTACATCTGATTTCTCTTTAGTTTCATAAATTACACTGGCCTCCCTTATATTTTGTTTTTGCATTGTAGTTAGACTCCTTTAGCGTGATAGATAGTTAGTTTTTCTAACGGCAACATCATCACGTGAGATTCATGTGATACATAATAGCAAACATGTAATTTTTTGCTACTATTTTGATTAGTGATGGACAAATTTGTCCCTCATGTTGGCCTTCTACTTTATATGTTACCCCTGCCTCTGCTATTGGTTATCTTCTTCAATAGGCAATGAGGGTTTTGCAGTGTAGAAGAGTTGAAATGATACGATGTTGATGAGATAAAAGATTCATTCTTGTAAAGGTTTTGAGCAAAATGAGTTTAGAAAGGTTGAAAAGGTTTTGAGAATCTTTAGTTGTAAAGA
The DNA here is from genome assembly GCA_029884605.1 of Ormosia emarginata. Classification (NCBI taxonomy): domain Eukaryota; kingdom Viridiplantae; phylum Streptophyta; class Magnoliopsida; order Fabales; family Fabaceae; genus Ormosia; species Ormosia emarginata. The sequence goes on from JAQQTP010000077.1 coordinate 4,245,485, forward strand.
CTTTAAAAAACAATCTTTTCTTGATAGCTAATAACAAATTATCTGGAAATCAATAATAAATTATCTAGAACTAATAACAAATTAAGTGGAACCAATAACATATTATCTAAAATCAATAATAGATTATCTAGAACCAATAATAGGTTATTTGGCTAGTCAGTAGTGCGTCTTTTGTTATTTTAAAAGGAATAACCGATTATGGAATGTTCATAATAGATTATTTCACATGTTAGTAACACGTCTTTTATTGTTTTAAATTACCCAACCAATTATAACTTCACAATAATTTATTATTCGCGTGCAACGGTATTTTCTAAATACGCAAATAATTTGTTATGCGAAAAGGTATTGATGAGACATGGTATTAAAATAGTATTGTGCATTTCTTTGATTTCATGGGACTAACTAAATAAATCCCAACATATAATGCCCACTACAATAGGTACTAGAATATAATTATGCAAAATATCATTATATTTCATTACTTCAAAGTGCATTATTACATAATGCCAACATATGTATAATTACAAAGGCCAAAGTACTATTTCAGCACATGTTGGACTCAAAAAAATGGACACGACTCCATCATTAGGCAACCAATATCTTCAAAGATAGTATCTCAAAAAACATGTACTACCAAGTATATCATATACCCAAAATGTCAAATTTTACTACTGTGCAATTTACATGAAAACATCCCAAAAAATAAACTGTCAAGTACATCCTATACCCAAAACATCAATTTTTTCAACTATGTACTGTCACTATAGCCCAACTATGTACTGTCAAAATGTCCAAAATATGTACTTCTACAATCTCCAAAATATGTCCAATAACAATAAAATCTATGCATTGTCCAATATCCAAACAAAACTAGAATCCTTGTCCTTCAAGCTATTGTGCTGCCTCTTTGCCTTTTCCTCTAAGTTGAAGCTTCTTCCTCCCACTCTGATTTGCACTTATTGGAATTGAAATGTGAGAACTAGCATTAGTAGCAACTGAAGCCCTTGTTCCGCCTTATCTTGCATTAGTTGCAACCGAAGCCCTTGTTGCACCTTGAGTAGCTTGACTTCCACCTACACTTGTCCCTGCTACAGTAGCTTGACTATCACTTGTTGGCCCTTGACGAAAATCGTGGAGTTGCCCTTGACTAGCTTTCCATCTCCACGTACTCACTTTCCATCTCCGTTATCTCTACCGTTTTCTCCAGTACCACCTTGATGAAGCGGTGGCCAGAGGCTTCGATCCCGCAGACGATCTCATAGAGCTGGTGATTGGGTAAACGACAAGAGCTCCGAAAGCATATGTAAACGACGAAGTTGGGTTCCTTGGAGTTGAACCAAGTCAGGCATTGGTGCTCGCTCATCACACTGTTATGTCCCCTCTCGACTTTTTGTTGATTGGATCTGTGAACCAAAGAGGCTGGGCCAAGGTGCCAAGCCTTGTGGTTGGTGGTTCTCTCGTAATGTTTCACATACTTACTTTTTATCTCATTAGAGTTTCCCTATTCAGTGCGGTGAGTGGGTGCTTACTATTTTAAGATTTCAATTTGGGAAGGTTGAATAAGCCAAGAAGAACTAGAAAAGAAAGGAAAGAATGCTGCATAATGAAAAAGGAAGAAATAAAGAAGGTAAAATTATGACTTTACATTCTTATATAATGTCACTTAATCCCATCAATAATAAGAGAGATCAGTGTAATTTCTTTAATTAAAAAGGAGTTGCGTATAATTATAACAAACTTAAAGTAAGATCAATATAATTTTTTTTAAAAGAACCCATTTGGTACAGTAGTGCAGCAGTTACTGGCTACTGTGGTATTGGTAATAAATCATTACCGTGCGTCACCCAACATGTTGGTCGACTACCGTAGCTGTACTGCTTTTTCGGCGTCCACTACCTCTTAGTCAACAGAGTTATTATTATTGTTTGGGAAAGATGGAAAGAAATAACCGTGAATTAAAACTCTGATTAAAAAACATTACAGTAAAAATAAATAATAATACAGCTATTGTGTTATAAAATATATGAAGATATGGCTTGTAAGCATAATTTACTTGACTGAATCTTTAGTTCTTTACCCACCGTTACAATTAATGATAATATATAAGTAACTTTAATACAAGCGTTGTGGCAACAGCTACTAGGTACTAATACGTTGTCTTACAGTGGTGTTTCACATTGCACCTATCTAAATTTGATTGGATTTATACATGTGGAGAAGGGGCTAACATCTTTTCAACCTTCTCCCCATGGCTGCAGACCCTATGTGGCTAGCTCCTCAGTTCATCACTGAAGTGAAATCATAAACAGATTCAGTATAATATAAGCACATTCATTGAGAAGTTAAATATCAAGAAGTTGTATCACAATCCCACTAAGGCCAACTCTATAACAAATAGCAAATTGTATCACTTACCTCACGGTAGACAATGTTGACGAACAATTGTCTGGTTTAGTGTACTGACCAAAACCTCACATGATAGTTTTGCCTGTTGGTATATTATCATATTACAAGATAGAGCAGCATCAGCAAATTCAAAGTATTACATCATTTTTCTTATACACCAATTTTTATACTATTTTTTAATAATTATGATTAAATAAAAAAATGAAAAAAATGATATGATTAACAGTATAAAAAATAATTTAAAAAGTAATGTGAAAAAAAATAATGTAAAAAAATTATGGTTGTTCAAAGTATCAAGTGAAGGAAACTAATATTTTTACTATATTTTTTTTATCTTACATAACTTTTTATCATATTTTTTAATGATTATGATTAAGTGAAAGAAAGTAATAAGAAGAAAGTAATGTAATCAATAATATAAAGAATAATATAAAAAGTGATGTGAGAGAAAAAATATAATGAAAATATCATTGTTGTTAGGAAAACTAAAGAGGGGAGGAAAAGAAAATGAATGATCAAGCTGAAGATTTCAGGTTCTGTTTGCAATGTGGAAGTTCTGCAAATTATTTCATGTGAAGCAATTTGGATTTTCAACTGCTCAACGTGAAATCTACAAGGATTAGACATGTTTGATTTGCTTTCTGTTTTTATTTTTAATTGAGTTATTTTTATTAATAATTATAAAAATATCACTTTATTTTTATTTTGATTTTTGTTTTTAAACTTTTATTTAAAAAATGCACAAATTTAAAAATAAAAAATAAGATGAAAATAAATTTATATTTTTATAATTATTAATAAAAATAAATTAACTGAAAATAAAAACAGGAAACAAACTTTATTCCAATAGTTTTCAGTTATTTGGGTTTAGTGACCAACGCCACTTGGAGTTCATTTGCAAAAACAGAGCAGAAAAAACTAAATAAATAAAGAGAAAACAAAAATAAAATAACGAAGGACCAATATGACCAGAGATAGGAATTGCGCTACTCAGGACTCTCTTATGAGGAGTAATTTTTAAAATATATTATAAATATTTTAATTATTAAATGATATGTATAAAGTTATAAAGATAATATAAAAAATATATCAAATTTTATAATTATTTTTATACATATCAAATAATAATTTAAATACTCAAAAAATTAGATAATAAACCCTCTCTAACTAAAAAAATTCCTCATCTTAAAGAGAGGCCAAGCAAATATGTTGAGCCAAATCCATTGCTATTCGAAAATATAAAAAATACTACAGCTTCTCAACTTCTCATAAGGTCATTCGCTAAACAATGTATCCAATGTGGCCTTGGCCTAGTTAGACTAATCTCATTTTTCTTAATTAAGTAATTCGTCCGCTTGAATTATTAAAATTTTACTATTACCATTATTCCCTCTCTCTTTTTCTTTTAGACCATTATTCTTTTTATTTGTATCATTTTTCATATGATGGCTGTGTGATATTTTAATTTATGTGCATGTATTTCAATTAATTTATTTTTTTTAATCCATCAAAGACAAATTAGACAATATACCGGGATTTTTTCTTTTTCAATTTACTCTCATCTCTAAAGTTTTTCCATCTGACTATTTTTCTTATAAATGAGTTTTTTTTTTTTTTTTTTTCAACAAAAAAATGAACCAGATTAATTGATGTAATTTGAGTGTAGGTATTTGGTACTTACCTTCATAGGGAAGTGAAAGAAGAGAAGCCCCAGTTGGCCCCTAACCTGGCTAACAGTATCAAACGGTACCGTACCCTTGGCCAGGTCCTCCAGCAACAACACCATCTCAGGCAGCACACTGATCCCGGCAAATTCCACGTCAGCATCCACGTAGGACGATCCCCTTGCCCTCACGTGCCCATGCTCCAACCTCACGTGCCCCAGAGCCTTCCCCCTGTACCCGACCGCCACGTCAAACTCTCCGAAGTCCATGTAGTACACGTCAGCGTTGTGCACCCTCAACGTGAGGAGCATGGAGATGTCTACGGTGATGCGCGGCATACGGTGCACCTTGATCCGCTTCAGCTTCAGCCGCACGATCTTGAGGTCCGGATCGGACGGCCAGAAGATGTACACGATGGTGAGGAAGAGCAGGAGACCCACCGTGCAGGTGATGCGGCAACGGCGGGAAAAAACGACGTGGTTTTGATCATGACGAGGTTGGCGTAGGAGATGGGTATAGAAGGCAGCTTTTGAGAGTGTCATAGGCATGGCTTTTTTTTAAGAACTTAAACAGTGTGTGTAATGTAATTGCAGTTTATCTATGAACATTAAAGATGGGTATGTACGTAATAGATGATTGAGTTTTTGTTTTGGTCTGGGAAATTGTGGTGGGGTTTCCTATTTTGTGTGTACATTTGATATGTCATTCTCTTTACTCTTTGGGTATAATTCCTCCCAAAGTCTTAACTTTTCTTATGCTTTAAGTACAACTTAAAATGGATATGCTATTAAGTTATGGTATGTTAACGTCAATCTCAATTTTTTCACATTATTTTTTTATATTATTTTTTATATTAATTAATAAAATATAAATTTATGATTAATCATATATAAAAGTTAATAAATATCTAATTAATTAATTAATACATATAATTTTTATTAATCAACTAATATACATAATTAATCATAAATTTAGACTTTATTAACCAATATCAAAAGTGATATAAAAAAAATAGTGAAAAAATTATTTTTATTTTAACACCCAATAGACAATAAACAAATTATTACATGATTTGAGAGCACTATGTAAGTTTATGCTCACATCACTTACATTTTGACATTTCAACCTTCATTAATAGTGAAACTCACCACTAATTTATATATTTATTATTCAAACCTTTTTTTTAATTTTTTCAAAAATAATAAATAATAAATATATAAGTTAATAATAAATTTTATCATTAATAAAGATTAAAATATCAAGATGTTAATAATGTGAACATAATCCTACGTAGCACTTTAAGAACATCAATTTCAACTATATGCGATACATCAATTCTAACTTTACATATATAATGTCTTACAATATGTCAAATCTAGAGGTACAAAAAATATTACTCTTTGCATCCAACTTCACTCACATAAATATACCATGTTCCAAGAGGTAAAAAACATTACTCTACGCTATTTTCACAATATTAGATCTGTTAAAAAAAATTGCTTTGAGTTAAAATAATATTAAATTAAGAATTGGATTCTTTTATAAATCGTTTTATATTTTATATCTTAAAATTTGCAAATCCATTTCAGTTTAAATGATTTTGTGCAAGTGGGGCAAACAGGATTGAGCCAATTTGTGCAAATAACATACGTGCTGCTCACTATGGTTGTGTTGTGCACGTGTGTTATGTTTTTAGTTACATAACAATTTCTCCTAACGAAAATATTAATTATAACAAAATGTGTATGTCATAAGAAAGGAGTTGCTTCAATATCTTAAATTATTTGTCAGAAGCAATCTGATGTATTCTGCTGCATAATCTTAATTTCACATCCATTGCAAGCAAAACTATGTCTAGGTTGCTGTCAATCAAGCAGCACTTTGAGAAGGAAACATGTTGAAGCAAGCAATAGAGTTTGGTTTTTTGGGGGGCTTTTTGTTCAACTAGGAGATTGTGGACTGATAGTAAGCATGTGTTATTTTGAATTTTTTTTTCTATATTCAGACATATAGGAGCTTGTTTGCAGTTTTTAGGCCCCATAAGATCCAATTGATATTGCTTACGAGAATGCTTTTTAATGGATAGGAACACCACGAAAGATGAATATCAAAGCAGTATAGTGACGTTGAGAATTGCATTGGACTAACTATCAGTCAACCCTAAACAAAACTACCAGTCTCTTAACTGGTATATAAAATTAAATCAAATCTTTATCATATACAAGTTTCTTTATATATAATTAAATCCTAGCCAGATATAAATTTTCTTATAATTAAATTCTAATCAAATCAAGATTAGATAATAATATTGTAATATCTTTTGTACATCCACTCTCCAATAATATTTCATAAAATTAATAAGTATATGTACAAAAAAAAATGTTAATAAGTATGAAAGAGAAAGAGAATAAGAAGACAAATATTGCAGGATCAATTAACTAATAAGATTTTATTATTGTAATTTGACCAAATCTTCAATGTGACAGTAGAACATGGAATCTCTCGACATGCTTCTTTCATAGAACTTGCTAATCTATCAAATTCGCAATTATTTGGTCAATTTTCATCAAAAAAATATGTTTATATTAAGATCAGACTTACAGATATATAGAATATGCCCCTTCTTGTTGGTACTTCTTGGAGACATGGGAACTAGAAAGACCAGTTATTGGAAATGGTCAGCTTGTCTATGCGCGTGTGGGTTTGGTCTAATCTTGCTGAAGAGCTCGTTCTTAGAAATAATAATTCAAGTAGGGTATGACAATAATTCAAGTACGTAAGCCTCAAACCTTGGGTGCAACATGGAGATTACCATTTCTCCTTAGATTCGACCTAAAATAACAATTCAAAGGTTATAACTATATCCAATCAGGATTACATTAAACATCCAATGTCCAATACAAGAATTCAAGGTACTAGGATTTTTTCATAAATTTTAATACCTCAAATGACCATTAGTAAGCATAATTCATCAAGGACAAGTCACGACCATAACTCACTTCATTAACAACTTGATAATCTCATTAACTAGAATTAAGTAATTGAAATACAAAATTAACAAGAACTCTATTTTATTCATGGTTAGGCCGAAACCTACCTTAATCTAAGTATAGAAGGAACCTCATCTTTCTTTAGCTAATCAATAACACATTCAAAGTTTCAATTTTCCATTTATAGTTGCTAAATATTTCCATACAACTCTTAAAATCAAAGAAAAGAGAATAAGGCATAGGTTAGGCATGTGCGTGAGTTTGGTCTAATTTTACTTTGGGCATGTAATATTCTTAATACTATTACTAATAGCGTATCTAGAAGAAACACCAGCCTATTGAGGGTTAAGATAACGTACATATATTATGAAAGAAAATATACAAAGTAAGTTACATTACTTAATAATTACATATAATTTGTTCCAAAGTACTAATTATATATATCATAAATACAAAATGATATTAAAACCTATTCTATATCTTCCTCGTTTGTCTCCTTATTGAAGAGCTCGTTCTTGGAAATATTATGAAATACAATAAAAAAGGATGAGAATTCTAATAATTCTCAGTATTACTATTAAAAATTTGTGTCATCATAATAAATTTAATTGTTTCAGAGAAAAAAAGTTATAAACTCAAGTTATACTAGAAAAGTGACAAAAATCAAATCAAGTCATTCTCTCTTTTCGAAACATAAGTTTAATTTATATCATTTATAAAAAAATCATTTATATAATCAAATAATTTATATCATTCATCGTATATCACTATTCATCAAATATCGTAGTTCATCATATTCAAATATCATCATATCTTACACTACAAGAAAACAACGAATTTGAGACGAATTTTTTGTGGCGGATGCGGCTGATTTTGCGGTGGGTAAAATTGCGGCAAATTTTTGTGGTGGAATTTTCGCCACTAAATTTCTCTGACGACTTTTCTATCGTAAAATATTTTTTTTTATTAAAAAAAATTTGCGGCGAAAAAAACCACCGCAAAATGGACATTAGAATTAAAAATTCGTAAAAAATGTTAAAAATTTTACTGCAAATTCTGTCGCAAATTTAAATTTAAATTTGCAGTGGATCGCCGCAAATTAGCCCATTTCTGGCAATGATTCTGGCATGTTCCCAGAGAGTTTTGCAGCGAAAATTAAAATCCGTTGCAAACTATATTGCGTCAATCATATTTGCGGCGGTCGTGAATCTGCCGCAAATTATTAATTTGAGACAGATTTTAAGATTTGCGGCGGATTTATCCTTTGCAAATCTCGTTTTTCCTTATAGCATTATCATCAATATTGGTAGTGAGAGAATGTTCATCCTCATGTTACCTTAATATTATGGAATTATCCTTCCTCATTTAATATATCCGAATTCAAGTAGAGAGGGAATGTCCGTCTTCAACTACTTTGATAGGGAGTGAATAATCTTTCCTAACACTATCAATCATCTAGGGTAAAGAGGAAATCATCTTGCCTCATATTATCATTCATTTAAGATATGGAGGGAATTATCATTCCTCACACTATCAATCTCATTCATCACATTTCATATACATACATTGGTTACTTTGCCACTCAAGTAGTTAAATACATAGAATGATAAATTCTCATTTACATGAGTACACAATACAATTTATTCCAAGTACTCAATATCTATTTTCACTCATCACATTTCATGAATTCACAACAAGAGAACAATACCAAACACATCCAATTATTAATTGAACATCAAAATAAGTATGAACAAGCTCACTTTGCTACACGATCAATTGACCAAGTGTTAGACCATTTGTGTACCACAAGTGCACGGGTCGTTTAAGTAATACAGATATAGAGTAAAAGTTCGTTCCTACGAGGACAAGGTTTCCATTACTAAGTAGCAACCAATAGCTCAGCTAGATTCTAGTCAATGACATATAGAATAAAGAAAAATAATTAATGTAAATCTAAACTACCAAAGCAATAACATAGGGGTTTGGAAATCTAAGGAATCCTTCTTCACTTCCTACTTCATACTAATGATATGCAATCCTTACAAGTAACATCAATGTTTAGTTAGTTTAGCTTGAGAATCTGATTTAGTCAAAAGCCTATGTCTAGGTCGATCAACCCTGGTGTCATTTACCTAATCTACTATGGTTCTTATGGTTGCATGAGGACTAGTGTAAACTCCACTAATGAACGATCTATTCTCAAACACACGCTAATACATGGCTAAAAGGTATATTTCTATCCCGTTAGCGAATCAACTCATCCAAGCCAATTGAACTCGTCGAACATGCATTAACCATACCATGTCCATCTCCACAAATCCCTATGTCTAGTTCATTTGCATCAATTAAGATCATGCAATTATTGATCAAATAGAAGCAAGCATTAAGCATAGGCATGGAAGAACAAAGCTAAACATCAATAGAAACTCAAAAGATAACATAAACATCAATAATCGTATAAAGATCCAAAGTATTTCCTAAATACAACTTCTAATCCAATAAATACGAATTTACAGAGCAAAACAGTGTTCAAAAAAGATAAGGGAGAAGAAGAAAACTCAAGGAGAAGAGGAAGGATGCCATTGATGAGATCTTTGAAGCTTGAATCCTCTTCCTTAAGGAAGAGGACCTCTAACCTAGCCTCCCTAGGCCTCCAATCAGCCTAGAAATGAAGAACAAAGCTGCAGCTCATCTAAAACCTAAAACTATCTACGGAGCTCTCCAAACTCCCTTTACAAAATATGACAAAATCTATTTATAGACTCATGATGAACCTGTAAAACTTACAATTTTTACGGTTCATTGTGTGTGTTTTTCATTCTTTTTAATCCTTTTAATTGGGTTTGTTCTTGAGTTTTGTTATATTTTTAGTATTTTAAATTGTGTTGTAATTATGTATTTTTATGTATTTTTACTAGGTAAATGCAAAGGATCGAAGAATGGATGTGATTGCATAGAAGATTTGCTAAAAAAAAAAAAAAAAAAAAAAAAAAAAAGCAGTCTTGTAGCGATTCTTATAGAAGACGACGTCGGCATGACATCGATGATGTAGCAAGACATGTAGCACTTGAGTATCACGATATTATCGTAGTAGCTTGATCAGTAGCGATTCTTGTAGCACTGTAGCATCACGTGAAAATTACTGTGCAAGTTACTGTGCAGATGCATAGTAACCTCAAAAACTTCTATAAATAAGGAATAGGGGGAGAGAAACGGGCTCTCTCTCGGTGTTGGGTTTTCATTCTTTTTATTTTCTTTTATTTTCTTCTTTCTCATGTGTAATTAATTTTCATCTAGCTTGGGTGAAAGAGTGAAGCTTTTAATAATAAATTGAGGTTAGATTTATTTCTTTCTTGTGCTTTAAATGATATATTTTTATGTGACTTTTATATGTATTATATGTTGTTTCCAATTAATTTAAATACTATTCTTGTATAATGAATATCTTGATCCATTGTAGACAATAGGATTGGCGCGTTGGATGCTTTTGACGATTTACAAGTATTAGTCAATAATTATTGGAATCATAATATAATTACATGATTGAACTTTGAATCTAAATCTTCCGATTGGAATTTTCAATATCATAATTTCAATTGAGTTATAAAATGAAATAATCTTATTCTTAATTTATTATTAAGAGTGAATCTCTAACCCAAGCAAATCTTTTTCATTGTGAACAACTTAAATCATCTTAAATTTTGTGACAAATACTTTCTTTACCTCAATTAATTAGTTTCCTTCATCAATTCCTCATGGATCGCCTTGAATTCCGAGAGACTTTATTACTGAGACAACCTACACTTGGGTTAAAACATTTAATTATAATTAAATCCCATCAAGTTTTTAGCGCCGTTGCTTGGTGACTTGATTTGAAGTTAATATATTGAGGTTCTCTTTTACGTAAATAAACTTCATTGTCATCGGTATATTCTTCCTCTACTCTTTTCATTTTTTTTATCTATCTATTAATATACTAACTAGTATTATTATTATATATAAATATATATATATATATAAATAGTAATATATATACGTATATAGTAAATAGTATATAGTAAATAGTAAATAGTAAATAGTAAATAGTAAATAGTAAAAAGTAAAAAAAAAATTTTTTTTTTACCTTTTGTATATATTGACTCAGTGGGGTTAATTCTCCCTTTTATTTTTACGCACTAACTCAGTGGGGGTAATTCTCCCTTTTAAATTCTGTCATTTACTTTTCTGCAATCTAACTTTTAAATTCTGTCATTTACTTTTCTGCAATCTAACTTTTAAATTCTGTCATTTATTTTTCTGCAATCTAACTTATCTAACTTTTAAATTCTGTCATTTACTTTTCTGCAATCTAACTTTTAAATTCTATCATTTATTTTTCTGCAATCTAACTTATCTAACTTTTAAATTTGTCATTTTTATTTTTTTTACTTTTGGGTGGTGGTTTATACCACATCCTACTTAATATTTTAACGGTAGGTGTATACCGCCTACTTGTATATTATTTTTATTTTTATTTTTATTTTATGTCACTTATTTACGCTTAAGCGGTATCGTGATTCAAATTGGACGTTTGATTAAAATTAATCCAAGTCATTTATATATTGATTTATTTGAATCACAATCACACACAATTAACACAATGGCTGAATTTGAAGGTGCACATGTTGAACATGATAATCAAACACAACGAAATTTGAAAATGAAAGTATACATGATGAACAAGGAAATCAACCATTGAGAACTATGCGTGCATATTTGCAACCACCTAGAAATTCTAGTCCTTCATGTTTTATCTTTCCACTTAATGCTAATAATTTTAGATTTAAGCCAGGTATGATTTCTTTCTGCCCAATTTTCATGGTTTAGAAAATGAAAGCCCATATTTACATCTAAAAGAATTTGAAGAAGTTTGTATGGCTTTCAATGATCAAAATTGATTTGAAGAAATTGTTAAGCTTAAATTGTTTCCTTTTTCTTTGAAAGATAAGGCAAAAACTTAGCTTAATGCTTTGAAACCAAGATCAATTGGTACATGGCAAGAAATGCAAAGTGAGTTTTTAAAGAAATTTTTCCAACACATAAAACTAATGCTTTGAAAAGACAAATCCAAAATTTTTCCCAAAATTCAAATGAAGCATATTTTCAAAGTTGGGAACGTTTTAAAGATTTGTTAAATTCTTGCCCACTTCATGGTTTTGAAAAATGGCGAACTATAAGCTTCTTTTATGAAGGTTTAACACCGAGAAACTAAACAATTTGTGGAAACGATGTGTAATGGTGAATTTCTTGATAAAGAACCGAAGATGCTTTAGATTATTTAAATCATTTGGCTGAAAATTCTCAATCTTGGCATGAAATTAATCCTTACGAAAATTCAATTAGATATAACCTTGCAAATCTTTGGAAAAGGAAAATACCATCTTAGTCAAGAAGAAGATTTAAATGCAAGGTATGCTAGTTTGGCTAGAAGGATTGAAGCTATGGAATTAAGAAAAGCAAAAGAAATCAAATCTGTGCAAAATGAAGAAATTTGTGGTATTTGTGATGACTTAGGACACTCAACACACGAATGTCCTAACATTCCTGTTTTTAAAGAAGTTGTGCATGAGCAAGTAAATGCAATGAATAATTTTAAAAAGTCACTCACCTCTTCTTTTTCAAATTCTTACAATCCAGGATGGAAAAATCATCCTAACTTCAATTTGGAGGAACAATACTCAGTCCACAATTCATGCAACCACCACCTCCTCAGGCACAACAAGACTCTCAAAATTTTCAAGGATATGCACCTTATAGGAAAAACCTAGAAGAAACACTGCATACTTTCATAGAAAAACAAGAAGCCATTAACAAACAAACCAATCAAACCATGAGTGACATAAAAGAAACTCTTTCCAAACTTACCTCTGCACTCACCATTCACGAGAAAGGAAAATTTCCTTCTCAACCTCAACCAAATCCCAAAGGTCAATATAGTCTAAATGAGGGTAGTTCAGAAAACCAACAAATAGATCAAGTCAATTCTGTGATAACCCTTAGAAGTGGGAAGGTTGTTGAAAAACAAATCCCTGAATCCTGTGAGAGAGAAGATGAACCAATTCTTCAAGAAAATCAAAAAGTTGACCAAAATGAGACTAAACTCTCGCCTTCACCCCCATTTCCTCAAGCTTTGAATAATCCAAAGAAATTAGACAATAACAATGGAATTTTTGAAATTTTAAAACAAGTGAAAGTCAATATTCCTTTGTTAGATGTTATCAAACAGATTCCTTCTTATGCCAAATATTTGAAAGACTTGTGCCTTTGTTAAAAGGAAATTAAATGTGAAAAAGAAAGCATTTTTGGTGAGCAAAGGTAAGCTTCATTTTTCAGAATAATAATGCGTTGAAATATAAAGATCCTGGTTGTCCTACAGTTTCATGCATTATTGGAGAACATAAAATTGAAAAAGCTTTACTTGATCTTGGTGCTAGTGTCAATTTGCTTCCATATTCAGTTTATCAGCAACTCAATTTGGGTGAGTTAAAACCAACTTCTGTAACTCTTCTACTCGCTGATAGATCAATTAAAATTCCAAGAGGAATAGTGGAAGATGTGTTGGTTCAAGTTGATAAATTCATATATCCTGTGGATTTTATTGTCTTGGATACTGAACCTATAGTTGAAAGTTGCAAGTCAATTCCTGTTATTTTAGGCCGTCCATTTTTAGCAACATCTAATGCTTTGATAAATTGTAGAAATGGAGTGGTGAAGCTAACATTTGGAAACATGACCATGGATCTAAATGTTTTTAACATGTGCAAGCAACCCACGGAAGTCCTTGATGAAAATGAGGAAGTTGGTGGAATTGAAACCATTGTAGATGATCATTTTCTAAAAGGGAGTTCTTCTGACCCATTAGAAGTGTGTTTAATTAATTCATTTGATTCAGTGCACGCAAGTAGATGGTGATATTTCTGAAATGTGTTCTTTGCTTGATTGTACACAAGCAATGGAATACAAAAGATGGAAGGCGAAATTCGAAGAGTTACAACCTACGAATGATAATATTCATGAAAAAGTACCTACAGGAACTAAAGCCATTACCTTCTGGGTTGAAGTACACATTTTTGGGTGAAGACCAAAGCCTTCCAAAGTAGTAATTTCATCAGTCCTTAATGAAGAACAAGAAGGTATGTTGATAGAAGTACTTAAAAGGCATAAAAGTGCAATTGGATGGACATTAACAGATATAAAAGGCATTAATCCATTGATTTGTACACATAGAATACATTTAGAGGATAATGCTAAAACATCACAACAACCTCAAAGAAGATTAAATCCACACATGAAAAAGAGGTAGTTAGGGTGAAGTTCTTAAATTACTTGATGTTGGAATTATTTATCCTATTTCGATAGTCGGTGGGTAAGCCCTACACAAGTTGTGCCTAAGAAATGCGGAATAACGGTGGTTGAAAATGAAAAAGGTGAGTTAATACCTACGCGAGTTTCATCTAGTTGGCGTATGTGTATTGATTTTAGAAAATTGAATGCACCACTAGGAAAGATCATTTCCCCTTACCATTTCTTGATCAAATTCTAGAAAGAGTAGCGGGACATCCCTACTATTGTTTTCTTGATGGTTATTCGGGATATAATCAAATACCAATTGCATTAGAGGATCAAGAAAAGACTACTTTTACATGCCCCTTTGGCACTTTTGCATATAGAAGAATGCCTTTTGGTCTTTGCAACGCTCAAGCAACTTTTCAAAGATGCATGCTAAGTATTTTTAGTGACATGATTGAGCATTATTTAGAGGTTTTCATGGATGATCGACGGTCTTTGGAAATTCTTTTGAAAATTGTCTTGATAATTTGGATAAAGTTCTTAAAAGATGTGAAGAAAAAGGATTTGTTTTAAATTGGGAAAAATGTCATTACATGGTTACCTCGGGAATCGTGTTAGGTCATGTGATATCTTTGAAGGAATTAAAGTTGATAAGGCCAAAGTTGAATTAATTGCTCATTTGCCTTCCCCAAAAATCGAGAGAAGTCCGTTCCTTTTTAGGACATGTAGGATTCTATCGAAGATTTATTAAGGACTTTAGTGTCATATCTAGACCATTATGCAATCTTCGATAAAAGATGCAACATTTGATTGGACTCAAGAATGTCAAAAATCTTTTGAAAAATTAATTGGTCTTCGACATCGGCTCCTATCATGCAACCTCCGGTGGTCTTTGCCGTTTGAATTAATGTGTGATGCAAGTGATTTTCTTTGTTGGCGCTGTTTTAGGTCGAGAAAAGAAGGTAAACCTCATGTGATTTGTTACGCAAGTAGAACTTTAAATAGTGCACAAATGAATTACACCCTTCTTGAAAAAGAACTACTTGCTGTAATTTTTGCATTGGACAAATTTCGAGCTCATTTAATTGGTTCTTCTATTGTTGTTTTTTCTTGATCATCTTTGCTATTAGATATTTAATGTCTAAGCAGGATGCCAAACCTAGGTTGATACGGTGGATCTTGTTGCTTCAAGAATTCAATATCACAATAAAAGATAAGAAAGGAGCCGAAAATGTTGTCGCAGATCATTTGTCCAGACTTACAACAGGCTCATCTTTTGATAGCACACCTATCAATGATTCTTTTCCTGATGAGTTTTTATTTTCTGTCAATTCTATGCCTTGGTTTGCAAACATAGTAAATTTTCTTGTAACAGGAAAGATGCCGCCTCAGTGGTCACATCAAGACAGAAAAAAGTTTTTGGTGAGGTGAAAAATTTTTATTGGGATGACCCATATTTGTTCAAATATTCTCCTGATCAAATCTTTCGGAGATGTGTACCCGACAGTGAGGTAAGTAGTGTCATTAACTTTTGTCACTCAGAAGCATGTGGAGGTCATTTTTCTTCAAAGAAAACAGCTGCGAAAATCTTGCAGTGTGGATTTTATTGGCCCACTTTATTTAAAGATAGCCATACCTTTTGCAAAAGTTGTGAAAATTGTCAAAAGTTGGGCTCAATTTCAAAAAGAAACATGATGCCTCCGAACCCCATCCTTGTCATTGAAATTTTTGATTGTTGGGGAATTGATTTCATGGGTCCATTTCCATCTTCATTTGGATTTGTGTATATTTTGGTTGCAATTGATTATGTCTCAAAATGGATTGAGGCGATTCCATGTCGACAAAATGATCATAAAGCTGTTCTCAAATTTTTAAAAGAAAATGTTTTAAGTCGATTTGGAATCCTCGAGCTATCATCGGCGATGGGGAACACATTTTGTAATAAACCATTTGAATCTTTAATGAAGAAATATGGTATTACCCATAAAGTTGCTACCCCTTATCACCCTCGACAAGTGGACAAGTAGAATTAGCAAATAGGAAATTAAACAAATTTTGGAAAAAGCGGTTAACCCAAATCGAAAAGATTGGTCTTTAAGATTAAACGATGCACTTTGGGCCTACCGTCTGCTTTTAAAACATCTTTGGGCATGTCACCCTATCGGTTAGTCTATGGAAAACCTTGTCACTTGCACTGTAGAACTAGAACATAAAGCATTTTGGGCCATTAAAGCTTTCAATTTAAATCTTGATGATGCTTGTAAGTTACGCAAATTACAAATAAATGAACTTGAGGAATTGAGAAATGATGCATATGAAAACTCAAAAATTTACAAAGAAAGAACAAAAGCTTTTCATGACAAATTTATTTTGAGAAAATCTTTTGAAATTGGCCAAAAAGTTCGCTTTATAATTCTCGTCTTCACTTATTCCCTGGAAAATTGAGATCTAGGTGGACTGGTCCTTTTATTGTCAAACATGTATATCCTTATGGAGCCGTGGATATTGAGAATCCTAGGAATGGTAATGTATCTAAGGTCAATGGACAAAGACTTAAACCATTTCTAGAAAATCAAGCTGCTGAGGTAGATTTCATTTCCCTTTCTGATCCTTGTTATGAGTAAAATTTACTATAATTTTGTAGTTTTATTTTTGTTTTGCAGTTCTTTAGCCCCGGTTAAATGGCGGATGACGGTACTCGTGACTCTCAAGTCGGTTTGCTCTCTTTCAGTTTCCCAAAATAACTGAATCCTTCTTCTTCTCCTTTAAAATGGATGTCATTCTTTCAAACCTGAGAAAACATTTTCCTTCTCTCCCTCTAAATGCTCTGAAAAAAATTTACAAAGTTCGATGTGAAAGATTGAGATTGTTAATGCAAAAAGGTATGCCAGAAGATGTACGTTGGATAATCGAAGCAAAAGTCCGATTAGCAGGTGAGTCTTCAATTTCATTTGACTCTTACATGCCAGGTCTTGGTAGAAGTTCATATTCTAAAAGGAGAAGAGCAAAAAGATTACAAGTCTGTCACATATGTGGACGATGGAATTGTAACACGCGATGTCGTTCTTTGGGGATGGTTTCCAAAAACAGAGAAGATAAAATTTTCTTCATTAAGAATGGACTGAGTAAGGAGTCATTAGATGATATCTTATTGACTCTTGATACGCATTCTTGTGGACTTGTGCATCGTGAACTTCTTAATTTGTGGAATCTCTTCAAGGATGAACAAAAGCAATATAGTCTGGGAATCGACTCTAAAAGACCACTGTTTGCCAATTTATAAGAAAATTGGATGGGAAGCTTATCCTCGACTCATAGAAGGCGTTTAAGCGTTTACGGGACGTGAAAACGAGGCAGATGTGAGCCACATTCACAACATGTACATATTTTCTTCTTCTTCTTCTTCTTCTTCTTCTTCTTCTTCTTCTTCTTCTTCTTCATGTTCAGACAAAAAAAAGAGAAAAAAAAAAGAGAAAAAAAAAAGACAAAAAAAAAAAGAGGGAATACAACTTGGGTTTGGCTTTGGTAACACACAACGTGAATGGGGAAATGCATGCATCTTGATCCAGCCTTCTTAATTGGAAAACAAAGAAGGTAGATTGTATCCCACATGTGAGCGGCCGGTCGTATTATGGCCACTTGTCCCTTTTGGGAGCCCATGTTGTTGGTCTTGAATGGGTCTAATCTTGGTCAACAATGCTTTGGCACAAAGCCGAAAGAGCAGACTACCTCCATCCCAATCTCAAGTAAGTATACACCCATCTTTCATCATGTTTCTAATAACCTGAAAAAAAAAAACAAAAAAAAATCATCAAAAAAAAAAAATAATAGAGGGCAAAATTACGGTTGTACTTGATCTTTAATTAGATTAGGAGCCCCGGGCGGATGCCCGTCTGTCATAGACTCGGAGAAGACCTTCACACGCCAAGTATATAAATAAAGTTCGTGTGCCATGCTCAGTAGAGAGCCGTGTGCTACATTCCCAGTTCTTGGAATCAAGGCTCAGAAGGCCGATGGACGAGAAAGAAGCGTCCGTCTTTACGGTGAACGGAAAGCAGCGTGGGCGAGCCGTATACTTACTTTAATTAGTAGGTCTCTATGGCGTGTTCGACCGGCTGCGGTTAGGTACCATCTTCTTAGAATACGGGCCTTTAATTAGGTTTGCGGGAAGATAGAGGGTCGTTCTTCCGTAAGCAGTGAGACGGAAAGGATTCAAAGGTACTTGTTGTCGGTTCGGCAATCCTTGTGGAATTCATATGTTGCACTTGGTGACACGCAACTTAAATACATGCCACTACTGCACTCATGACGCGCGCAAAGTATAAAGATACGCCATGAAAAGCGTACATACGGTATGTCCTCATTTATTATTATATTTCTTTTATCTTTGTATGATTTTGTTGTATATTGATTTTTGGACAGACGATCCTTTGAGTAGGATCCTTCAGGGGTTTCTAAACTTCTTTACCCTGATGGTTTTCTTGAAGTTAAAAAAAAAACAAAAAACAAAAAAACAAAAAAAAAAACAAAAAACAAAAAAAAAATCGTATTTCTTAATTTCAAACCTTTCTGACAACAGCCAACCTACCCATATAGGTGCTATGATTACTTTTTCCCTTCTTTTTCTTATTTAAACACTCCATTCTCTTCACTTTCTTCCAACTCAAAATCATTCAAAGGAAGGTGAAATTATGGGACCTCCTATTCGTACCATTAAAAATATCTGTGTTTTTTGTGGGTCAAGTTATGGGAAGGGTTTAGAGTTTGCAAACGCAGCTACCGTTCTTGGTCGAACACTTGCTGCAAGGAATATTCATGTTGTATATGGGGGTGGTTGTCGTGGGTTAATGGGGGCTATATCACTCTCTGCATTTATAGCAGGCAGTCAGGTTTTAGGTGTCATTCCTAAACCTTTAACTCAAAATAACATCACTGGCAAGACAATTGGAGAAGAAATCCAGGTATCATCTATGCATGGACGAATGAAAAAAATGCTTGACAACTCTGATGCATTTATTGCCCTACCAGGTGGTTTTGGTACTTTGGAAGAAATTTTTCAAATTGTCTCTTGGGCCGAACAGAACATCCACCATAAACCCATTGGTTTGTTGAATGTTAATAATTTCTTTGATCTTTTGTTATTTTTTCTTGATAAAGTTGTGGAACAACAATTTATCACTCCTTCGGCAAGAAAACTTCTTATCTCTGCATCCACTATTGATGAGTGATTGATAAATTAGAAGCTTTTGTTTATGAACCTGATAAAGTCTTAGCTCGGATAGATTGGTCATCGGGAAAGCGATGTGAGGAAGTGGCAAGAAAAGAAAGCCGGATCGACACTTCATCTTTAATGGGTTTGATTTTATTTATCGTACTTTGTTTCTATTTCAATTTGTGTCGATTTCTCCAAATAGGTAATATCTTCTATCCTTTACTCATCTATATTTTAACATTGCGGACAATGTTGTAATCTAGTTGGGGGGAAGGATAATTTTTGAAAAAAAAATTAGGAAGTATGATATGATTTTCATGAACTTGCTAAACCAATGAATATTGGTAGAGTAAGGAGTAATTTAACTTATGAGACGCATTTAAATTGGGAAGTATGTTTAGTGAGATGATTGTCAGAAACCTAAAACAAAACCAATTAAGGATGGCAGAGTAAGGTGTAAATTTTGCCCTTAAGGTAATTTTACTCTTGAGACGCATCATAATTGAGAAAAAAATGTTTTAGAAGTAGCAAAAAGCATATCTTGGGTCATAGCATAAATTTTCTTCTTTCTTAAAAATCACATGCTTGGATTTGAATGTTAAATTGGTGAATTGAGAATGATAGAAATATGCCCTGTGAGATTTTGAGCCTATTGATGAATGGATTGAACACTTGTACCATTCTCTTCTTTCTTGTGTGATTTTCACTCGTGAAATTGTTACTCTAGAACTTGCTTTGATTCTTTTTGAGGCTACATTTTCACATGCATACATAAATATGATTGAGGCATTTTAAAATAGCTACTTTGACCAAATAGCCATCCTTGTATATTTTCCCTTGTATAACCCCTTTGAGCCTACTTGGTCAGTTCTTGTTTTTAGCTTATTATGTGCCCTAAAAAAAAAAATATTTTTACTTGACCTTTAGGAATAAGAGAGCATTGACTTTGTTCTTAAACAAGTGGGGGTGTGTGTGTGTGTGTGTAAAAAAAAAAAAAAAAAGAAAGAAAAAAAAAAGAAAAAGAAAAAAAAAAAAAAAAAAACCGACCATTTGATACACTATGTGACATATCCATATTTAGAATAAAGAAAGATGCTTGGAAATAACAGGAAGAGAAGGAGAAGGTTTATGCCTAAAAATGAATTCAACTCATCAATTTAGGGATTAATCTTCAACAAAACATTAGTTAGATATTGGTCATTGTCCTTATTGATGAATATTCTCAAATATCTTTTCCACTCTAACTGTACCATAATGCTTTCTTTTATTCTCTTTGGTATTTATCTTCTCATGTCCATATTATCCATTTTCCTTTACCATGACCCTGTTACAACCTTGAATAAAGTCCTCTTGATTTTTGTGTGCATGTGTTCTGAGTAGTGGAGAAGTAGAAGATAAGCAAGCTTATGGTAGTGCAATTTTTCATGGGTTGAATCGAGTGAAATATCTACCATTTTAAACACTAGAGGGATTGAGAGTAAATCCTGTGAGGATCTTTCATTCTTGATGCATTCTTTTTAACTGAAGTTTCCTTGTTTGATGGTTTGAGATGTGAAGAAATATTAAAAAAAAAAAAATGCTTTGTTCCCTTGAATGACTAGTTGCTCTTCTTGTTTCATTAAATCTTTTAAGTTTTTAGCTTGTTAGTTCAGTGTTATTTCCTAGCTTTGGTCTTATATATTTTGCCCAGGAGTGCAAAAGCTCAAGTGTGGGGGTGTGATGAACCTGTAAAACTTACAATTTTTACGGTTCATTGTGTGTGTTTTTCATTCTTTTTAATCTTTTTAATTGGGTTTGTTCTTGAGTTTTGTTATATTTTTAGTATTTTAAATTGTGTTGTAATTATGTATTTTTATGTATTTTTACTAGGTAAATGCAAAGGATCGAAGAATGGATGTGATTGCATAGAAGATTTGCTAAAAAAAAAAAAAAAAAAACAGCATCTTGTAGCGATTCTTTGTAGCACGACGTCAAGATGACATCAAGATGACGCAAGCAAGCAAGCAGCTTATAGCGATAAAGATCTTGTAGCACTTGTAGTATCACGATATTCTTCATGCTTGATCCTTTGTAGCGATTCTTGTAGCAACTTTGTAGCATCACGTGAAAATTCTTGTGCAAGTTCGTGCGAGATGCATAGTAACCTCAAAAACTTCTATAAATAGGGAGTAAGGGGAGAGAAAGCGGGCTCTCTCTCGGTGTTGGGTTTTCATTCTTTTTATTTTCTTTTATTTTCTTCTTTCTCATGTGTAATTAATTTTCATCTAGCTTGGGTGAAAGAGTGAAGCTTTTAATAATAAATTGAGGTTAGATTTATTTCTTTCTTGTGCTTTAAATGATATATTTTTATGTGACTTTTATATGTATTATATGTTGTTTCCAATTAATTTAAATACTATTCTTGTATAATGAATATCTTGATCCATTGTAGACAATAGGATTGGCACATTGGATGCTTTTGACGATTTACAAGTATTAGTCAATAATTATTGGAATCATAATATAATTACATGATTGAACTTTGAATGCTAAATCTTCCGATTGGAATTTTCAATATGCATAATTTCAATTGAGTTATAAAATGAAATAATCTTATTCTTAATTTATTATTAAGAGTGAATCTCCTAACCCAAGCAAATCTTTTTCATTGTGAACAACTTAAATCATCTTAAATTTTGTGACAAATACTTTCTTTACCTCAATTAATTAGTTTCCCTTCATCAATTCCCTGTGGATCGACCTCGGACTCCCGAGACTTTATTACTTGAGACAACCTACACTTGGGTTAAAACATTTAATTATAATTAAATCCCATCAACTCAGCAAAACAGAGGCACGCCGCGGCATTAATATGCCTACGCTGCGGCGCGTGTCAAATTAGGTCAAGAACGCCGCGGCATTAATTCCTTGCGCCGCGGCGTTGAAATCTTCGAAGCCCCTGACTTTGGATGCAGGGGATGTCACGCCGCGACATTAACATGCCACGTCGCGGCGTTGTCTGCTGAAATGCTAAATTGGCTTTCTCTTCCCATTTCAGCTCAAATGCTCCACATATCATCTTGTTTGGAACCCTTCCTATGATAGAGAAAACACCAAATCAGTAACAAATATAAATTCACTTAATCACATATCAAATATGCTCAGTTTGCTCAATATCATATAGGAAAGGTATCATAATTGGATGTAACAAATATAAGCATAAAACCTTCTAAATATGCATGAATACAAGGACTTTAACACTCTTTATAGCTCAGATATAGGGCACAAATAACTTCACTTTGTGGAGTTATCACCAAGAAATCTCCAAACATTCAACAATTTATCAATCACAAATTAGGGTAAGACAATAATTCAAGCACTTAAGCCTCAAGCCTTGGGTGCAACATGGAGATCACCATTTCTTCTTAGATTCGACCTAAATGGCCAAAATAATAATTCTTTCTTTAGCTAATCAATAACACATATTCAAAATTTCAATTTTTCATTTATACTTGCTAAATATTTCCATACAATTCTTAAAATCAAAGAGAAGAGAATAAGGCATAGGTTAGGCAAGATGCTTCTATTTAACCATAGATGGTTGTGAGCTTCTCTATACATAAACCACAAACTCAATTCAAAATCCAATAGAAATAGAGGAACAAATTAAAAGGAAAGAACCCCTCTTGGTTTGGCTGTGACTTACACTACCTAAAATACAACCAATACTATAAGTTTTCATTCAAGATTTCATAAAAAGAAAAAAACAGGATGAAGGCAAGTATCCTCTACCTCTTTTCCTAGCTTATCAAGCCAGGTTCTCTGGATTTTCTTCTTTTCCTTCATTTTCTTTCTCTTTTCCCTTTCTCCTTTCTCTTTTCTCCCTTTCGTTTTTCTTGTTCTATTTTGGGGTTGCTGGTTGCGTAGGAAGTGAATCAAAAACAAGGAAAGAAAAGTCAAACATTAGATAAAGATGAAGAAAAATGGTGAGGTAGTGGAGTTGTGGGAAAATGATAAAAATTTCATGTTGAAACTTCTGTATCTCTTATAAATATTTTAATCTTCCAAAACTAAGTTTTCACGTTTTCATAAGTGTTATAGAAAATTTTAGCACCCAACTTAGTCCTTGTATCCTTATTTCCATAATTTTTCTTATACTACTATTTATCAGTTAAGTTTTATTACTCTTCCTTAAGTTAAATTAAACCTAAGAATTAAGTAAATATGCTTACTGATACTTATTTTGGTTTGTATTTTATACTAAAATATTCTTCATGTTTTTTTACTACAACTCATGTTAATTATTTATGACTAGGAAATAAATTTTTTATATTTATTTCCATCATATCAGTTGTTTATGCTGAAACCTTAGTTATTCTTCTTATTCAGTGTTATAGAATTATGCTCAAACTAATCTAAAATTTAACAGATAACTTATACCAATATTATTGAGCTTTTATAACTTTGATTAGAGTTATTAGATTAAGGAAAATATTACACTTATCTTTTGTCAGCCCACTTGGAGACTAAAATATTTCTTTAGATCATTGAGATAGATTCGTTAGGCTACTTACTTAGTAAGTTACCTTCATCTATTTATTTTTGCTTCACTACCAATAACATACACTTATCATATTACACTTTTTAGCTTACTCCCCATGCTCTCTTCTCTCCATTACTATTGTTCATCATCATCATCATCATCATCATTATTATCATCATCATCATCATCATCCTCATCATCTTCTGCTCCTTGTTACTGTGCGCATCAGAGACTCCTTTACTTCTCTGTTGCGTCTTCTGGTGTTAGAACGAGAGGTGTTGCTGCTCAGAGTATCAGGATCTTCATGTGGACGAATTCTTAAGGAGACCCACGTCTAATCTTAGAGGGTTACCGGTCGAAGTCATTCCACCGAGCATTGTTTCGGTTAGGGCGAAGATAAACCCTTAAGGACAGTGCCTAACATGATTCATGGTATACCTGTTCTGATCCTTCCTTTGTTCTAGTTGATTTCTCTTGTTGGTTCTTTTTTTTTTCTTATTCTTGATATTTTAAGTAGTTGAAATATTAGTACCCACAACTAGATTTCCAACAAGAAGTAGCTAGAAGTTGCAAAATTGACATTGCCTAGTCATTCTAAGTAATAATTTTAGATAAGCCTGAGAGAAATATCGATATTCTACACTATAAATGTGATAGAACAACGTAAATTGTAACATACTTCTGTTTCTAAGCAAACTAGTAACAGATCCCTCATGAATTTCATGG
Source organism: Ormosia emarginata (assembly GCA_029884605.1). Lineage (NCBI taxonomy): Eukaryota > Viridiplantae > Streptophyta > Magnoliopsida > Fabales > Fabaceae > Ormosia > Ormosia emarginata. The sequence goes on from JAQQTP010000077.1 coordinate 4,270,337, forward strand.
GGGAATCTCAATACAATCCAACGACCCTAATTTCTTCCTGCCCAAATTATTAAAAAAAGGTGTAAGGATTATTATTAGTAAATGATGATGTAACATAACTAAAAGAAATTCCTTCCTAACTTCCTTTTTCTTAAACAACATGGATATTAGAAAACTGCTTCAGTAAATTAATGATCATGGCTAATGATGCCCGATAATAATTTTGTAAACTTGATATTAATGACAATTTACAATAGGTAGGTTAAATTTATGGGATGCTTGTCTTTAGGCTATAATAATTGACAGTTGAAGAATATGGTTGCATTGCATTATGTTCTCTTTGTACTTGAATTATGTTTGTAACTATGAAGAGATGATAGTGTAAACTAAGTCACACTAGCCCAATATCGACAACTGAAGTGTGAAGATAAACAACTACTAAATAAAACACCAAAAGATATGGACAAGAGAAACGTATGAAGAAGAGACTTGTGATCTTAATTCGAATTACTTCATTTGGCTTCTCTTGCTCATGAACTAGGTACATATTTATAGGCTCCTTAGATAACTCTAGTCTTGACTCAATTAAACTAACCTTGAAAATAATGAAGAATAAACTTTAGGTGACTTATTGAAAATATAAAGATAAACCTAAAAGTAAACAAATGAACCTTGAAATTATAAACACTTTATTTTTCCAAAAAATTAACTTTATTTCCAACACTCCTCCTTAAAGTGATTTTTTGGAAACTACTTCAAGTTTCTTTCTTAATTGCTTAAATTGATTGTTGGAGAGTATTTGAAGCTTTCTTCTTGAACTTATACACCCATTTACAAGTAACAAGATGAACATCCTTGGGTTTAGGTACAAGATCCCAAGTTTCATTCTTCTTTAGGGCATTCATTTCCTCGTGCATAGTACATTCCCATTCTTCAACACCTTTAGCTTCATAAAAAATAGAAGACTCTTCTTCATCAATTGGATTAGCAAAGAAACAAGAATAAGTACTTACACAATTTATTTTTATCTTTGTAATGGGATGGTTTAACAATATTTTTCTTTAGTCTTAAGCTTCTAGCACCACCACAATTATTACCATTAGGCATTGAAGAATTACAATCACCTTGATGATAACTAGAGCTCCCCCTTTCACCTTACTTCTCCAATGATGAAGTATCCAAAATGAGAGGCAAAGATGACACCTCAAACTCATCATGATTAGACTTCTCTTGCTCAAATGGGATTCCATCTATACCATAATAAGATGACACTTCAAAAAAAAACTACATCCCTTGAGACAATAAATTTGTGAGAGTTATGATCCATGCACCTCCAACGTTTTCTCCTTTTATTATAACCAACAAGAGTACATTTCTTTGCCTTTGTATCCAACTTGATTCTTTGAAAATCCAGAACATGAACATATCAAATAGAACCAAAAACTCAAAAATGCTTGACAGAAGGATTTTCTCCAAATAACAGCTTATAAGGAGTCTTAATATTAATAAAACTAAGAGGCATATGATTGATTGCATAGGTAGTGAACTTTATACCCTCCACCCATAAGGCCTTGGGTAAATTCTTGGCATAAAGCCAACTTTTATAAGTCTCCACAAGGTGTCCAATCTTTCTCTCAGTCACCTCATTTTGTTGTAACGTTTTTTAACATAAGAGTTCATTTTTTATGCCATGATCTCTAAAAAAAGAAAAATACTCATTGGAAGTAAGTTCTCCTCTATTGTCTGTTAGTTACCTTCTTATTTTCTTTTCAAATTCACATTCCACAAAAGCCTTGAACTCCAAAAATTTGGAGAAAACTTATGACTTGTGCTTCATAAAATAAATCCAGGTGAATATTGAGAAATTGTCAACAAATAGCAACATATAATGAAAACTAGAAAATGAAGGATTTTTAGTTGGACACATCAAGTCACTATAGACTAATTCCAATGGAGCTTTGCACCTTAAGAGAGATTTATCAAATGGAAGACGATGAAACTTACCATATAGACAACCTTCACAAATCCCTCCTCCACCAAAAATTATTAATTTAAGAAACCTTTTAACCAAATTCTTCTGCACCATAACTTTCAATTTTGACATGACCAAGTTTAGCATGTCAAATAGATGCATTATCATTACTACTCATATTTTCCATATAAGTATTACAAGCCAACAAAATAAACAAATATTTGACCACTTATCGATATGGACAACATCAACTTTAAATTCCTTAATATTTCGAAGGATTTTAACATCATGAGGGCTAAACAATAAATAATTACCTGTATCCATAGCATTAGCAACTAAAAAAAGATTCTTCTACACACCGGGAACATAATAAACATTATTATTAAGCGTGATTGGGTCATCTCCTTTGCTCTTGATCACTGCATTCCCTTCTTGTTCCACAGAATGAACTGTATTATTGTTGTAATGATGCCACCATTTCCACCATAAAGACGAAGAGTTGTGAACATTAAAGCATCGTTGGTTAAATGATGACCACACCTGGAATCTATAATCCAATCTTTGTCAAAATTGATGGAGGCCAAAACATTTGAGTTAGCTATGAAACACTTTTCCCGATCTTCTTCTTCTTTCTCCACCCTGGCTAAATTACCTTCCTTTAATCTAACATGAAAATTCTTCTTAATATGGCCAAGCATAAACATTTGAAAGTCTTATTATAGTTTATAGAAGGTTCGGTAGCAACATTTGAAGACATACTAGAAAATCTCTCTAAAAAAGAAGATTCATCCTTTCTTCCTTGTCCTTTGAAATTATTCTTCTTGTTTGCAAGCAAAATATTTCCTCTATCATCTTTCACGAAGACACCAGCTATTTGCATGGCCTAAGATTCTTGTGATGACAAGAGATTCTCAAACTCCTCCAAGGATAGTTGTTGAGCCCACCTTTGAATTGATGTGACAAAAGAAGTATACTCAAGCTTCAAACCACAAATAATATGATGCTTCATCTTGCATCAGAGATTGACTTATCTAAATCTAGTTCTGAATCTAGTAAAGAAATCTCTAAACATAGGTTTGAAAGATCACCTTGCTTAGCATTAGCCAATTGATTCTCAGGCAATTACAAACGAGCCATATCCTTCTTGTTTAATTAGTTATCAAGAGTTTACCAAATCTCACTTGCTGACTTGCAATGAATAACATGATCAAATAAAGGAGAAATTGATCTTTTTAAAGCAAACTTAGCCTTGGCATTCAACTTCTTCCATTGCTTGAGCTTTTTGTCATCTTCTTTATCTTCTTTCGGAATAGTAGTGTTGTCTCCACCTACTACATCCCACAAATCTGCACCAAAGAGATAAGACTCCATGCATGACTTCCATACTTTGAAATTGACATGATTTAACAATTTCATGCCAAGAAAAAACCTTCGTCTATTCGCATCCATCTTTTAGAATACCAATTGAGAATCTTTACCAAGCATCGTACTAAGTATCAGAAGCTCCTTAGAGCTTTGATACCATGTGAGAAAATGATAGTGTAAACTAAGTGACACTAGCCCAAGATCGACAACCGAAGTGTGAAGATAAATAACTACTAATAAAACACCAAAAGATATAGACAAGAGAAAAGTATGAAGAAAAAACTTGTGGTCTTAATCTGAATTATTTCATTTGGCTTCTCTTGCTCATGAACTAGGTACATATTTATAGGTTCCTTAGATAACTCTAGACTTGAATCAATTAAGCTAACCTTAAAACTAATGAAGAATAAATTTTAGGTGACTTATTGGAAATATAAAGATATAATTAACTTAATAGATACATGAATCATGAACCTATAAGTAAACAAATGAACCTTGAAATTATGAGCACTTTATTTTTCCAAAAAATCAACTTTATTATTTACAATAGTAACCTCACCTTAAAGAAGGAAAATAATAAAAGAAAGGATACTGAATACAACATTTGTAACCTATACTTAGGAATATTTTAAATTTTCATTTCTTTCATTCACATGAATCTTAAAACTTTTTCTTACTATTATGATCTGAACTTCTTTTTCAATATACATTTGTTACAATAAAAAAGTGAGTTCAGGAATTACAAAGACCAATGTTGAAAAAATTGGACTAAATTAGACTGGCTGATATGATTGAAAAATTGATAAATCAGTCAGTTTCGGTCCCTTTGACCTAGAGAATCAACCTATGAGAGAACCAGTCAAAACGGTCAAGAATTGACTAAATCAATAAAAAAACAAGTAATAAACCGGTTTGACTCGGTTTTATTAAAAAAAACGAAACTTATATTTTTTATCAACAAATTTTTAACTTATTCAAAAATATTTTTTGAGTCAAATAGATACTCAATGCCATGCTACAAAAGCCCTCATATAGACCTAAAAAAAGCATAAGAATGTTGGTCTCCTCTTAATTTTTATATATATTATATATTTGAATATTTTACTTATTGCACAGTATGAAACTTTAAAATATTAAATAATATAATATATTAATATATTAATTTATTATTTCATATATTATATAATATTAAAAATATATATATTTAATTATCACCTAGTCGATCACGGTGCATCTGCACTTGAACCAAAAAAACCGTAAACTAGTATCTTTCTTGGTTGAATGATAGGTCATGTTTTAAAAATATTGCCAAAGACAGGTAATGCCTGAAACATAGGAAATAAAAAATTGTTGTGTTGCCTTTGTCTACCGGTTGGTTGTTAGTAGAATCCTTGGGTTCCACATCACGTGATTAATATATTGCAATATTTCGTCGTCAAAATCAAATTAGTAGAGAAACCAATTAAAAGTTTGCATCAGTTGATTAAGTGCATCCATATTTTTTTTGGTAGTGATTAAGTGCATCCATATGTAGTTATTGCGGCAGCTCTTTTTTCTTATTGCTGCAATTCAAGCTTGTACCTAAAGAAGTTGGAATTACAGCTACTCTCCAAAATCACCCGTTCATAAGTCATTCACTTATTTAAGTCTCTTTGGAGATAAATAACATGTTTTGTTTGTCTCTCTTTCATCAGAGCTTCCTTAATGCCTGTCTCACTACAGTAAAACCGTAACCAGTTCTTGTAGGAAGTCAAAGGTTGGTGATGGCATTGGTAGCAAACAAATCTGACTTGGAGCCAAGGAGAGAGGTCGAAACTGAGGTATTGATGAGATCAAATTCACACTGTTCCTCTGCTCCTTTCTTTTTCCTTGTAATAGAAAAATGTAGGTTGTATAGTTCACCACACACACACACATATATATATGTAGTTTAAATGATAACTACGTGGGGTACTCCCATTATTTTGACCTACAAGCAACCTGTTCCAAGTTTGTGTTTGTCAATTCTCACCCAGTTTTTTCTTTCTTTTCCATTTCTCCATTTGAAAACAAATCAAAATTATTAAATTAGTGCCTTATGAAGATGCTGTTTATTCCACGGCAATATCCTTGTTATTATTAATATTTATATAAGAACTCTTAATATTATACTTACTTGGAAACTTTGCGTTTACTATTACTTTCTCTGTTCACTTTTATTTAGCTATTAAAGTTAATGCACATAGATTAAAAAAATTATTAAATATAGTGAATAATAAAAAAATATTATTTAACATACGACTAAATTATCAATTTTCTCACTCAATTAATTTTTCTCTCTCTCTCTCTTTTTATCTTCATTAATCTCACATTCTATCTTTTCCCCTCACTCCATTAATCTCACATTCACTTCTCCTTTCCAGAATCTCATGCTCTAATAATTCTCTCTCCATTTTTTGACAAACTAATTTTCTCTCTCCATTAATCTACAATTAATAATAAAGTCCTTTTATATATATTATCAATAATTAAATATTATATGATTAATTTTGTTGTATATTGTATTATTGCAAATTTATATAAATTTCTTTCAATATAATTGTTGTGAGAATATTATTTAAAATAATTTTGGTTATTGAGAAATATTTAAAACAATGCAAATTTATATTAAGTCATTATTGCAATTAAGTTTTATATATCTCATAAAATTGAGAAGTAGAGTTTTTTTTTAAATGAAATTTTGTTGTTATCTTCTAATGTTTATTTTGTGAGTCATTTATAAGAATTGTATAAAGTTTTGGTGATCTAATCCCACTAAATTAGCGTCCACTTTTATTAGCTCTACACATAAGAATAGGAAGCACACTATCTAAGGTTAGTTATAAGACTTATATGTTTATTGACATATTATATAATTGCATAAGTGGATAAATTTGTTTTCTAGGTTTTCTTCTCCCTCTTCATGCTATTTTGCAATATACAATTATGCATGAGAGTGTGATAATTATCCATGAAAGTGGGCTGAGGGAGTAATACTTATCCATGAAATTTTTTATTGTTCCTATTTGATAAATGCAGCTAAGATTTTGCAAGAGCTTCTCAACACCTTCCCGATTGAATTTGAACAACTAAATACTCTCTTCGTCCATTTTTATCTATTCATTTAGAAATTTTGATTTGTCTAACATTATTTGTCCAATTAAAAAATCAAAGAATATTTATTAATTTTTTATAACTTTAATACATATTAATTAATTTTTATAATTTTTAAAATTTAACTACTCTAAGCCATTCATAGAATACGTACCTTTTGAAGTAGCGAAATAAAGAAATATTTAAAATTAATGGTAGATTAATGGAGAGAGAGAATCAATTTGTCAAAATGGAGAGAAAATTATTAGGGCATGAGATTATGAAAAGAGAGAGAGAATGTGAGATTAATGAAGTGAGAGGGAAAGAGAGAATGTGAGATTAATAAAAATAGATAAAGAGATAAAAAAATATTAATTAAGTGAGAAAAAATAATTTAATAATATTAAATTATATTTTCTTATCATTCAACATATTTAACAATTTTTTTAATCTGTATGCTTAACTTTTAACATATCGATGAAAGTGGACGCAAGAACACATGATTGAGAGATAAATCTTTTTTGTTGCTCAGCAATAATCAGCATGCTATCCCTTTGTAATCAAGTCACAGGATATCGAACGGTATCAAGGTGCCCTTGACTTCCATGTTGTAATACACCGACCAATCCTCATGATGAGCTCTTGCCTGAATTTAGGTTCTGCGATATGGATCTTAAATCACTGTACATTTTTGAACATTCAAGAGAAAAATCTGACATAGCCCTAAAGAGCTCTGGCATGCGATTTTGTAGACTTCCCAATGATTTTTGCCTCACCTGAAGGCACTGCCTTGCATAGGCTTTTTCCTCCTCTTCCAACCTCTTCTTCACTTGTTCAATCAAAAACTGCTTCTCAGTAACAATTTCATCAGGAGCATTGGTATCTTCTGCCCTATCTGGATCGAGCCCATCTGGTATTTTCTTTTGTATATACTTATGATACCAATCTTCAAATTGCCTGGTTTTGCGGGAAAGCTCCTTTCGTGTATCCTCACATTTTCTCTTCAAAATCATCTCTTCTTCTTGCTGTTGAAAAATGGCATCCATCACAGCAGCAAAGCTGACCATGGTTGTCCTAGCAAGTTCATCAGGAAGTTTCTCTAGACCGGCATGCCATGCATGGAGAAGGCCTTGTATGGGCGGACTTTTAATTCTTGGAGGTGAAGAAACCTTTTCCTTCATACTGCTCTCAATAGGGATAAGATTTAATTTTAGCCAATTGTTTAGGGCCTTTATGTATCCCTTCTGATTGTTGACTAGCATCTCAAATTGTGAATGCCATTGTTGCGCAACAAGTAATAGCTGGTAAGTTCGATTATGATGGTGTTCACTTGTTTCCTTAGAAGACTGGGAAATGTCCAGCGATTTCAGCAACATCACAATGCTTGATTGCTTGTTATGATGAGCTAGCATAATTTCCCACATACTGGCCATCCTGCAGTCCATAAAAATCCATTAATATCATCAAAGAAGTTTGTGTGTGCATGTGCTTGTGTACTCGTACAGATCTGGGCCTAAAGTGTCTATGGGATTATGAAACAAACAACTTTCCTGCAAGAAAGATGCAACTTACATTTGGCCTAACCATCTTTTACTTTCAAAGATAAATTGCAAGTTGAAAAACAATACAAGTAGGACATATGTAGAAGACACTAGCATTTTCTACAGGAAATAGAGTTGATACAAGTATACTAAGAGTGAAACATCAATGAAAACTGGAATGAAGTAGACTCCCAAGGATGTGAAAAAAGGAAAAAAAGAACACTTCTTCAAGGTTACAAGACTAACCTGTTAAGTACCAAAGTTATGGAAACAGTATCACACAACTAAAATAGAGTTGAGAAAATTTGAATTGACACAAAATATTTAATGTGGAAAGGAAAACCCTCTAATGGTGATGAGAGAAAAATCACGGGTAAGAATAGAAGGTTTTCACTATGTGGAAGAAAATTACAACTTTTCTCTAAATACAAGGAGAGAACAATAACAGCCTCTCTTGAGATAGGAGAATACATCTCTCTCTAAAATAGGAGAAAATTCTAAGAGACAAAAAGAAAATCCTCTCAGGAGAAACTATGGTTTTTCTCTCTCGAATGGGATGATGAAAACTGAATGGGGGAGGTCCTATTTATAGAGGAAAGGACCTCCCCCTTTGAGCTACTCCAGCGAAGGAAGAGGAAGAGTTTTTCTCCTCTTCACATATTGCACCAAGTCCAAATGTGTCTCAACTCCTAACTACCTTCTGTCTTTTCTTTTTTTTTTTTGACTTTTCAAATCCACCGAAAGTGGCTTTACATTTAACAATCTTTCACTTAAAGTCACTTTTGGTGAGCTTTCAAAACCTTTCTTATCTTGCCAGTTCCAACCTGCTTACGTTTCTGATAGGCCATATGAGAATCTGTACCATATAAACTTATCAGTGTTGATTGTATTTTCTGCATATCCACACTCCCTTCTTCTACTACTTCTCAAACAAAGTGATATTGAACATTTATGTGCTTTGTCTTGGAATGAAAGGCTGAATCCCTTGCAATATGCAAGGCATTCTGACTGTCACAATACATAGGAATCTTTTGTTGCTTGTGCCCGAGTTCTTCCATTAACCTTTGAATCCAAATTGCTTCCTTACATGCTTGCACAACTGCCATGTATTCAGTTTCTGTAGTAGATAGAGCTACAACAGTATATAACTTAAATAACTAGCTTACAGCTCCTCCTACAAGTGTGAAAACATACCCTAAATCTACTACAGGCTGTGTTATATAAGTTGAGAAAATTGGAAACAGTATGTGGAAATATTTAACGTGAAAAATCCTCTAATAGTGATGAGGGAAAAACTACGAGCAAGAATAGAAAGTTTTTACTATGTGAAACAAAATTACAACTTCTCTCTAAATATAAGGAGAGAACAATAACACTCTCTCTTGAGATAGGAGAATACACCTCTCTCTAAAGTAGGAGAAAATTCTAAGAGACAAAAAGAAAAAACTCTCAGGAGAAACAATGATTTTTCTCACTGGAATAGGATGATGAAAATTGAATGGAGGAGGTCCTATTTATAGAGGAAAGGACCTCCCCCTTTGAGCTACTCCAGTGAAGGAAGAGGGAGAGTTTTTCTCCTCGTCACCTATTGCACCAAATGATGCTCAACTCCTAACTACCTTCTGTCTTTTTTTTTTTTTTGACTTTTCAAATCCACCGAAAGTGGCTTTACATTTAACATAATCATCTATAGTTATAAATATTAATTTCTACATTATAACTCACCCATCAACAAGTTGAACAAGTCTTGGATATAACTGTTCATCACGTAAACGGTTAATCTCTGAGATTGTTGAATCCAAGGATTGCATATCTACAATGTATCTTGTATGCAAATGACTGACGACTGCTTTTGCTTTTTCTAATGCTTCAGTGCTGGTACCTCTTTTCTTTAGCTTGTTAAGTGTGGCAACCTTTTTTTGGTACTCAAATTTCATTAATTCACCAGCCTATAAAACAATATTCAGCTGCAAGATTCAGAACAGAACAACAAATATATATAGCAGAACAACAATATTCAGAACTAAGCAAAAGATAAATTGGTTGAAAAAGGATATGCAGAGTAAAGAAATAGAAACTATACTTAGCAAATATATACATTTACATGAACATACTCGGAGCTGCATGACTTCGTAGCAAAATTGTTAAAATTTAAACAAGAAATAAAACTCTTATCACACAACTTCTGGCTCAACTTACCTTAACTTCATCATAAAGTTTCTTTTCCCACGCTAGCAACTTGTCCAAGATGGTAGCATGAGTTTCATGCTCATCTGAGTCAAAATCATCCTTCCCATCATCCAAATCAGGTATGCCTTTAAAGGACCGATTCCATGTAATAACTCGCAAGACCCTTGCGGAGTGATCGATGTGTCCTGAAAAAAAGAAAAACAAACAAATAAGCATAAGTACAATTCTAACATGAAAGATGTACATCATGACAAAATAAATATAACTGACTTGCAGTTTTTCCCCTTCCTTTGACAAAACTAGCTACTCTTACTACGAAATCTATGAAGTAATCACCAGCACAAATACTCAAAGATTTTTTTTAGCTCCATTATGCCGCCTTTCCCATCAATGATCTTAAAGATAAAAGCTAAAAGTTCATGAATTCAAACAATTACTCAATATGGTGTGGTCTCAACTCTCAAGATAGAAACAAACTTATCAAGGTCAAAATACCTCTGTTATCAGCAAAATTGGAGTGATAATGCAGCCGCGTGGCCTCAAGCATCTTTGAGACCTCATAAGCACTCTCTGAAGCCTTGAGAAAATGGTCATCAAGATCAGCAAATATCTGCAGCAGATTGACATTATTTTTCACAATCCTTTCTATCGCCATCGAAACCGGTGCCTGCTTCCCCTTCATGCTCTTCCCCACCGGTGGTGCCTCTACCACTTCCTCCAGCATAGGCTCAGGTTCAGGCTCAGGCACAAGAACAGGAACCTCATCATCCCTCACAAAATTATCCACCCTATTGGGCTTCTCTTCAAACACCTTGTTCCTCTCAATTTCCTCTTCCTTAGTGAGGCTATCTTCTTCTATTGCTTCATTCAAGCTTGTCCCTGCAATGTTCTCCATGGATGGAAAGAAGTACTCCCAAGCAGAGCTCTGCTGAGTCTGAGACATGGGAATAGTCACATGATCACTCTCTGTCTCTGCTTGTTGTTTCTGTTTCGACGGAGGAGGCATTGGAGGCGGAACCTCTTCTTCCTCCACCCTTCTACTATTCCCATCACCACCACTTTTGCTATTTCTTCTTCTCCTTCTTAAAGACCCATCATTCTCCAATTCCTTCTCTTCCTCCTCTTCCTCGAAAATGGTTGCTCCAACTGGCTTGGTTTCGGGCTTGGTGATCTTAATTTCGGGCATGCTGGCAGCGCGCTGAAGAGGCGAGAAATTCGGAAGAGGGGGCGGCGGAGGAGGAATCTCGAAGTGTGGCTGCGCCGTCATGGATGAGTTGCCGGAGACGGTGGGGGAGGCCAATTGCGGGTTCTGGACCTCGCCGTGGGCGAAGTCGCTGAGGGCGGCGCCGGCGTTCTTCAGGCAGGTGGTGTAGGAGGAGTGGGCGGCGGCGAAGGCGTTACGAGTGGAAACGGCCTCCTTCATGAAGCGCTTGCGCTCTTTGCATCGTGTCACTGCTTCTTCGTTCTCGATCTTCGATTGGTTGCAACCCATCTCGGCAAGCTGAAAAATCAATAGTTGCAATTTTTAGAGAGAAAAACTGATTTTTGGAGAAGAAAAAATGGATAAGAAAATGAAATGAGTGAAGGAGCAGTGAGTAAGTGAGTGAGTGAAGTGTGAATAATTGAGTGAGATTTTTAGGCTATGATGATTGCGTTTTGTGTTTGTGTGTAATAATATGATCTCATGACCGTTTGGCTTGGACAAATCTGCGGAGCAGAAAGAGTCAAATAAAGAAAGTGAAGAGATTTGGCGGAGAAACTTTCAATTAGTTTTTTAGTCTTGCAAAATCTTCCTCACAAATCTTTTTAATAATTTTTTTATTATCAAATAAAAAATAAATATAATTGATGTGTTAAAAAAATAAAAAGCATTTAATATCTTTTTTTATTGAGTTTTGCAAGCATATATTAAAAAAAATAAAATATTTTTTTATTAAAATTAGATAAATAGTAAAAAAAATTAATTTGTAATATATTGAATATCTTATTTTTAGAATACTTATTAATAAAACTCTTCTTTGTTTAGTAGTCAAAAATATTATTAAAAAAATGTGTTAGAAATATTTAAAATTATTCTAAATTTTTTTGTGATTTGTTTGATAGTACTCAAAGATAAGACTGATAACTTGGGATTAGCTAAGAGTGATTAATTAATTAATGGGAATTCACAAAATCAGGCCCCAAAATATGGGCGCCAATCAGGCTGATGAAGTTCATAAATAAATCCCCATTTTGTTGTTCTTGGTTTTTAAATTATTAATATTTTATTGAAGTTTAAATGCAAATAATCATATTATTCTAAGGCCGATATCCAATTTGCATGTGGAATTTAAAGTTAAACAATTCCTTTTTTTCCCGATACATATGCAGGTAATTTGAAGGATTATATATTTTGGGAAAAAGTTACTTTATTGGACACACTAATATTGATTTAATGAATAAATTACTTTACTTATAATAATATCACTAAATCACATAAATTCTAATAATATAAATTCTCTTACTTTGAAATCAAATCTAATCTACAATAATAATAACAATAATAATGGTGATAATGACGACATGCCTTTTTTGATAAACAATAATAGTGCTATGCTTAAGTTATATAAAAAATTTGAGCAAAATGAAACATTTATAAAGCGATTCTACTTTTGTACATGGTAGTCTATATCACCTTCACTGGTAAAGATCGAGAATTGAAAACTTTAATTTAAGGAAAATGTTGCACATCACTTCTCTCAAGGCACAATTAGAAATCAATAATATTAATTACATAAATTAACATTAATTGGTGGGAGAATTCCACTTCAAAGTTTTATCTCGCGAGTAACTGAGGCTTCATGTTTTGGTCCACAGTACTTGATCTGCCAAATCTCAACGTCTTGTCCTCTTTCATACTCTCTAACATAATGTGGAATTTGAGAGATGTCCATCCGCTTCCCCACAAAATTAGGCATGCTTACAGACTCAAGGCTTTCAATTTCTGCAATGAATTATATATATCAAATTCCATATAATGAGCAATTACGTGAAATTAATACACACTAAAAATACAATTTTCCTGATTCAACTATGTGCTTACCATCCTCATCCTTAAGATAGGTTCGAAAATGTGAATATCCATTTGCAACAACATCAAGGTCAGAAAGACTGAAGTTGTAGCGCTTTTCCAGTGCCATGTATAACACCTAGAAATAGATGGAGTAAGTCAAATAACATTGTGATTGCACAGAAGGGACTCAAAAGTCAAAACAGACCATGCCTCCTGTCCATAGTCATCAGAGTGTATATTGTTGATGCAACAACCTCCCCCAATATGTGGGATCTTTCAAACTCAAAAAGGACAGTCATACAGCATTTGCGAATTACAATAGGGCCATAACACCCAGTTAACATACATATACCTTTGTTGAACCCCTTGACATTAATCTCTCTACGGTACTGAAAAATGCATCAGTCAGGTCATCACTATAAATAACATCAGCAGCCACTAGCAAGGAAGCATTCTCGGCATCTTCAATCTCTCTAAGAGTCCAAGAATACCTGGATGATGCCATAAAGTGATTGTGACGTGCAGCTGATATTTACTTTATATAAAAGTATAAAGTAGTTATGTTCATCCCAAGAAATCTTGAACCAAAGGAAAAAGATTGCAAAAACCAAATACCAACTTCCCTGTTGGAATTAGAGACTCACCCCCAACCTCCCAAAGAAAAAGAAAGAAGCAATAATTTCTTGGAGACTATTGACCAATATAATAAACTTTACCTTTGTGTGCAAGGAGCCTCTCCTATTCTTGCTTTAGGAGGCCAGCAATTGAACCAATCAACTTCACGTACATAAATTTTGGCTTGACAATTCAATAATCCAAAATTAAGCTGAACGTTTTTCGCACAGTTGTCTAGTATTTCATTGCCATGGTCTGACAAATATTTATAAGCATAACCCTTCTATTAAAACCATCAAACTAAAAAGAACAAGAAATTAACGAAACTAAAAGTTTCTCAGAAAATAGTCAACTATTATTAATGAATATCACACTTAGAAAACATGAACCAATTAAATATATCAAATGATGAAAACTGATCCGGGTAATTCTCCACAGTTACGCAATATAATACTCATTTGTAAGGTATATGAGAATATGAATTTCCACCGTGATGATATAACATAGGAGCTGGGCAGAGAGGCAGCACTTAAATGCTCAAAGCCTCAACAAACCACAGGCATTCAAATTGAATTGGTGAGTCTGGCCACAGCATCAAATATCCATCTCTTAATTAGTTTGAAACTAGCAATTCTTATCACTAAATAAACATGATAGTATAGATAATACCTTCAAGACAAGGAATCAAAAGAGCCAGCATAGTTTCCAATGTCACTGGACTTATCATTCCTTATAATTGTTGTTTTCTTTTTCTCTGTTCTTGGTCCTTTCCTTGACTTTGAATATCAAACTGACCTTTAATCTATAGTTTTGTAAACTAAATCTTCGGTTTAACATGTAAAAAAACTAATAGTATTTCTTTAAAGATATTAAATAGACACCCCTTGCTTGTTTTGTTCCTTACATTAAGCATGCAAGATCGGTCAACAGGCATTGAGTCAAGAATTACCATAGACAGGCATTAGATGGGCAGTGTCATGTTTTTCAAATAATGCGCCATTAGGGCCAAAAATAGAGAAGGAAATAAACAATATGCCAGTAAGGCAAACTTGCATACATGCATCGATGGCACTCAAATATAATTAGGCACCATACCTGTTAGGAACACTGTATTCACAATACGTGCAAGTAATAAACCCACCAAGCCTGGTAAAGGAGTTGAAAACTTGAAATCATAAACATCATCAAAGACATTTCTTTATAAATAACTGCATGTTCTTTCAAATTGACAGTTTTGATTATTCCTCTTCATAGATCATCAAACTAAGCTCTAGAAGTGCCTCAAAATGTTTTATGAAACAATCAGCAGTTGCCAAAAAAACACTAACTATTTATTGTTTATTCGCTTTTGTAACAATAACAACTATTATTTTTTTTTAAACTAAATCTCTCAGAAAATGTGTATGTATGCTGCTGAATTATCTACGTGATCATTGGGTAAATAAATTTCAAGTCAGAAATGAAGAATCCATAAACATATTTCATTTAACCATTAGTCTTTGAATTAACCGAGTTACAAGCCTAGTGCACTTCTTTAAGGATTGACTAGGTCTTACTCATAGTTTTCAGGATTTAAAATTTTGTTGAAAAAGAAATTGATTGCAAAAAGTAAGTAGAAATTATAAAAAAAAATGTAATTATCAAAATACCAGTTCCGGCACCAAGTTCTAATGCAATAACTCCATGAAATTCAGATGTACATAACACTTTATGCAATATAAAATCAGATAATACTAGTTCAGCTCTCCAAACCTGAAGGGAATTTAGAAAAAAGAAATCAAAGAGAAGTACAAATGGCACTTGAAAACCAAAAAGGTTATCAGAAATTGATTACTATTACCTGCAGACCAACATTAGGAATGGATGATGTGATATTATGTTGGATTCTCACACAATAGCTATCACGTGATAGTTCTGCATTTATGTAAACAATAAACAATTTTACATAAGCATCCATGTTATTATTTAAAGAAAATGTTAAGGAAACAAAAGAAAGGGCTCTATAAACCCCCCCCCCCCCCCCAAAAAAAATGACAATAACTTGAGATGTTAAGGAAACTAAATGTCGTATTTAAGAACTTACCATTGCGTCGAGGAAGAAGAAGGTCACCATCTTCATCGAATTCCAGGATCTGACTTTCGAATGCTTCATCTTCCAAACCATGACTGTGTCCGCTGCGAGCAACATCTAAAAATTAGAAATATATAAGGATTCATTACCAAATTTTTAGAGTTCTGTGACATGATATGTTGCACGTAGGTTCCTAATAAGGTGATAAAGCAAAATTTTCCCATTTGAATCAAACAGTATCATATTATATTACAATAAATAAAATATGCTAAAATATTAATAATAAATTACTTACTAATCATAAGTTAACTAGTTTCTTCCGAACTTCCAAGGCATTGCAGTTTTGTAGTATTCAGTTAAGATGGTACCAGACATTCTTTGAATAATAGAATAAAGTAAATTAAGGTTGTAGGTAGAAGAGGAGAGTGGTATTTACCATGTGGAAGTGGAAGAGAAATGGTGAAACGGGAAATATGGGGCCCAGAGAAACCAGGTGGGCAGCCCAGGTGGACCTCGCTCATCACTTGCTCCTCTTCGCCTTCATTACCACCGTGTTCCTCTTCTGACGACGGAGGTGACGGCGGTTTATGTGGCGGAGCTGAAGACTCGATTCTGCTCCCCATGATTGCATACACAAAATGAAAATGAAAATGTGTTTTCTTTTCTCCGTAATTCAGCTCTGCCGAGTACACTTGTTGACGACACCAATCACATAAACGGTGTCCATAGGGCCAGCCCATTACATTTTTGGGGCCACCTTTAAAATTCACAATTTTTGTTGTACATCGACTAAAAACAGAGTTTTTGTTGTAAAAGCCCAGACCACTAAAACCTAATTGGGTTAACCAAATTGGACCAATTCAATTTATTTCATATACAAACTTGACGGGCCAACACAGACGCATAAACATCGGTAGTTAAAGTTATTTGAGAAAAGGATAAAAATCAGATAAAATTCTTGTAGTGCTGTGTTTCACTAAAATCATGATATATGTATATTTTTTATAACTTATCAATAAAAATTTAAAACAGATGTTAAAGTGATTAAAAAATAAGACATATTATATTTTTACTAAAAAATAAGATACATATTATATTTTTATTGAAAAATAATACCACAAATACTTAAAAAAATTTAACTAAGTTTTATCTTTGAGAAAATTGCACAGACTTTTCCTGAATTTTAATGATATTACATTTATTCTCTCGTTGTTTTAGAAATTACAACTGACTGAACGGTGTTAGCAACCGTTAACAGAATTGTGAAAATATCTTAATTGCCCTTACGAAAGAAAAAAAGTGGATCCCATTGAACACAACTAGCCCTTATGAAAATGTCTCCTTTGTAGCAAAACAAATCCACCACCACCCACTCTCACCCCTATGGTGGATCATGGTTGAGGAGTGGTTGTGGGTAGAGGAGGGTGGCGAAGAGTGGTGGTACTGATGGTGGAGCTTGTCGTGAGTGAATCCCAATGACGTAGTGGCAAAGGTGGATGGTGGACAGTGGAGGTATGGCTCGTCGCAGTGGTGGTGGGTTCGGGTCTGGACGACGCCCAAGGGCTAGGTTTAGAGGTGATGCAGCTTGGCAGAGGCACGGAGGAATGTGGTGGCGCGGTGGTTGGTTCGTCTAGGTGGTGATGACATTGGATGTTGGGGTTTCGGTGGTTGCAGAGGAGAAGTAATGGTGCGGGTTTGAGGCTGGGTGGAGGTGCAACGGGTTCTAGGCTTTGGTTGTTCAGTGGTACAACGGTGGCCTGAGAAGGTTGGCAGCAATGATAGGTCTAAGGTGGGGCGGAGTTTCTATGGTTTGTGGCATGGTTTTAAATTGCAACCACAATATTACGGTTTTAATAGTCTCTACAACTGCATCGCGACTGCAATTGCAGTCACATTGACCGTATTTTTCTGCAAATGTCTGTAATATTGCAGTTTTAATGGTCTTCACAACTGTAACCGCAATTTAAAATCATAGTTTATGGTTTATTTGGGTGAGTGTTTGGGGGTGGAGGAATGAGTATTGGAGTCGTGGAATCCTGTTGTACAAGTGGCATAAGTAGCTATGAAAATTGGAGAATCAAATAAGGGCAAAAAAGTCATTTCATGCATGTTTTAAATTTTTTAAAACCATTAAACTTTAAAAATTAAAAATACACTTGCAGGTTATGTGCCGTTATTATCATTAATTGTCTATAAAATAGGAGGGAACACGGTGCAACGTAGTTGAATAAAACGAAGGAGTCAAGTGTAATTTCTTAAACACAGAAGAGATAATTGTAATAACATTAAAACTTAGGGAAGGTCATTGTAATTTTCTCAAGTTATTTTTAATGTAATTTACACATTCTGATATTTAAACTTGCAATTATATATAGAATAAACATATAAATTAAAGAGTTTAATTTTTATACACGGTCGACGTAAAAAATTTTACACTATTAATGAATTATATATCATTACATGTATAATTTTTGAAGTAGTTATTATAAAAATAAAACATTTTTAATGATGTTATAATATATAATTGTGTATATCTTAACATTGATATCTTTACATTGACACCCTAAAAGTAATCATGAGATTAAAAATAGAAAACAAAATTATAATCATGACATTGATATCTTAAAAGTGCTGTAATAAAAACAAGAGAATAATAAATTTTATTCAGATCTATGTTTAAACCCTAAACCATCAAAATTTGAATTAAATAACTATTTTAGATGGTTATTTGGTACTTTGAGTAGTTATGTAGTCCATTTCTAATTTTGTGGTATTTCAATGTGCATCATCAATTCTCTCAACAAAATTAAATTTTGTAAGATTTGGAATAAATCATAATTTAAACACATAAATTTTAAAACTTCAATTTAGTTACATGAAGTTGAATCCAGGACTGCTACTCGAAGAGATGGTTATAAAAAGATTTCATTTCTTGCATTTAGCATCTAATCCTAAAATTCATGTGTCCAAACCAAATATGAAAATTCAACTGGATGAGGTGACTATATAATGTCGTATCATATCATTACAATCATATGTGATTCATTTAAATCCTAAACTTCAGACGTCAAAATTGAGATAGAGAGGAAAGAAACTTTTTGAATAATCAAACAATAAAGAATAAAAAAAGCAAAGAAAAGAAAAAATCTCACTACTCTTGGGAAAAAAAAAAAAAATCATGCCTGTTAAGCTGCTTCGATTATCTCCCTCTAAGAGCTGCAAGACGAGCTGACAAGTCATCATAATCGGGTAGACAAGGATGCACATGGCCTGCTGCACTCAGCATTTCTGGTACTAGGGAATTTCCTCGTCCAAACCCTTTTAATGTTTCCATCGAAGTTGTGTGTTCAGCAGGAAGAGATGTCCCTCTGACAGGTGGTGCACCTGAACCTGATTTTGTATATGCTTTTCCTATGCCTGATTCATAAGGAGATTGTTTCTTACTGTAATGCATTAAAAGCCCATCCATTATCCTTTCTTCTTTATCCCTTGAATCACCATCATCTGCAAGTTCCTTTCGCTGGTGTTGCATTGCTTTCTCTGACTTCATTCCACCTGAATCTAGCTTTGCAATATCATCCGTTTTAGAATCTGAAACAGTGTCATGGCCAGGTGGTGGTTTGAGAGGTCTCCTCCTGACTGATCTTGGTATTGGCCTTTTTTGAACAACTGGTTCATGAAGATCATGATTTGACTCCTTTTCAGGTTGAGCTTCAGATTCTGTTGTTTTCTTCAAATTGCTTTCACCTTTATTGGATTTTTCTTTGACATAAGGAGGTGGAACAAGACCATAGGAAAATGGCCTCTTAATTTCTCCTTCATCCTCAGATACACTTTCCAATGAACTTGAACAAGCCTTTGGGCCATCCTGGGATGAATTGTCTGTACTTGTTTCATCATCACTGCTGCTTTGCACCCTCCATGAGGCATCACTGATATCCTTCCTTCCTTGAGATAGGGTGTCTCTTTCATTTCCTTTAGGGATGGCCACATCATTGTTCTTGTGCCATTTTTCATCGTCATAATCACTTAGTGGATCATGTTTAGGCTTCTCCTGCAACAAGTAGCATTCCTTGCAATAAGTCATCAGCAGCAGGAGAAGCTTTAAGTTGAGGATACAACTGGAAAGGGTCAGGTGAGCCTAAATCATCCTTAAACTTGCTATCTATCAGAGGGATAAGCTGTTGAATATAATGAATAGCTGAACAAGTGTGAACCTGAGAAGAGGATACTTCTCAGCTTGATGTAAACTGTTTAGTTGTCTTAGGTCTTAATACAAGAAAGTAACTAACAGGCCTAATTATCCAATTCTAATCTAAGTTGCAAGGATATAGGTATAAGTACTGGTACCGATACGGGTATTGATACGAGGTACGACAAAATTTCTAAAAATTAGGGTATGGGTATGATAGGATATATTATATAGAAATATAAGAACATAAACAATAAAGTAATTAAATAATACGATAAATACAATATTCATAAATTCTAACTACAAGGTTTCAACAAAACTGCATAAAGTATTTCAAATAAGCAAAATTATATAAAGAAGGTACAATATTTGAAGGGAGTAAAGCAGTAGTTTGTTTCATTTAATAGCAAATCAAATAATTTAGCAACTAAAGTTAATGTTTTGCATGGACCGAAGACTTCTTGTTGAGTGATATCGAGTTCCTACTCATCAAGTGAGTATTGGGTAAGTACCCATGTATACTCAATAAGTACCGGTACGTACCCGGTATGAGTACAGTAAGCATTTTGGAGTACCCATGCATCATAGATTCTAATTCATATTTCTGCTGAAACATATGCATGATTGTTTAGATAGCAAACAAAGTCAATGTTAAGTAAAACTTACTTTATGGAACAGAGGCGGTGAGTAAAGTCTCTGCTCCAAAGCCTTGCTATCCCATTCTATAGAGAACTCTTGTGCTAAATCACGTAATAACTGAATCTTCATTTCTTTCGAAGGAGGATCTTGCCTCAACTTCTCAACAAACTAAGGAAAAGCAATTATTCAAGTAAGTGGTGGAAACAAAGATATTGTCAAGAAAATAATTCATACTAGTAATTAACAAGAGTTGTGAATAAGTAATCGCTATAAGAGTGGTCTCATAGATCACCTCTTTACTTAGATAAGGTTCAAGACAATTCCCGAATTTTTCTGTAAATAAGGTTCTAAGCTCACGCAGTTCCGGCAGATCAGAAAACCTTGCTGCAGCATACATCAATGACGGTATAGCTTCCTTGCATTCATCAGGGCAATCCCTACTTAAGAAAATCAAAATCTTGACTTGATAAACTTCTATTAACGCCTTGTGGACAGGAAAGTATGAAAGAGTGACAGATAGATCTTATTTGAAATAAAGGCAGCACAATACTTAAGCAATAAACCTTCCAGTTTCATTAATTTAGTTCCACTTATATACTTCTTCTGGTGGTCATGTTGGTTTTCATGATCTTTACCAAATGTGACAAAATTTAGAGCATTTGCATTGCCATTGGTGACTTGATAACACAGATTCGTTATACAAACTGAGGTTCAAATTGTGAATAGTTGAACTAAATTTGTATAAAAGGAGGGCATTTCATATGGGTAAGAAAAGGATCTTTTAGTGCATATGTAGAAAATCATACCTCTGCTTACAAAGGTCTCGAACATGATCCGATATGCATCCAACAAACTTTGCAATGAGTTCATAGCATGATGACATATTTTGCTCGACCAGAAGCCCTTCAGCCTGCTTCATGTGCAGAGACTTTAACATCCAAGCTGGCTAATAAGCCTAACACATATACTCTCTACCTATGGAGTGCATAGCTTACTTATAACAATTTACAACAACACAGCAATGTTTTAAAAACTGGTCCAACCTTATAAGTTATAACAATTTACAAAACACAGCAGTGTTTTAAAAATAGGTCCAATTGTACTGGTTGAACCATGAACCGATCACCTTACCGATTCTAATTTACCCAAAAAATCGGATGACCGGTTGAACCGTCAAAAACCAATAAAAAAATAAAGAAAATCAGGGAAAGCTAATAGACCAACCAGTTGAACTGGCTAATTCTAACTGATTTTTTTTTAAAAAAAAAAGAAAAGAAAAAATTATATGATTATACCGATTAAATCATGAACCACTCATTTTATCGATTCAATCGCTTATAAAAACATTGCAACACACTGCCTATGCATAAAATTGGACTACTAGGAATCTTTTAGAGAGTTTTACATAACAAATCAATGGAGATAAAAGATAGAGGTGATAAAAATAAAGCTAGTGTCTCGGAAAATTAACCATCCAATTAAATGAGAAGAACATTAATTATAAAATGCCACAGAAATCAAAATCACAAGGAAAAATTACCCTTCCATATGCATTGTAGTCAAGGGCACTCCTAAGAAGATCGGCAATGTCTTTCTTCAGAAACTTCTGCACTGCGTTCCTCTTCTTCCGTATTGTCTCTAGCCTCGTCTTTATTAACTTCGCGCACGATTTGCTGTTTCCGAATTTAAAACCAAAACAAAATATTAGACACAACAGGTTCCAAAAAAAGAGAAGGAAAAAAAGAAAGATAGAAAAAGCAGAGAAACAGAGAACCATTGTTTTACCATTTTGAATAGAATTTCGGCTTCAATAACCCGTCAAACATTTTTATCCCCGAGAATATGAAGATATCAAGCTGGGGGAGATGAAACTGAAAAGGCAAAAATGGGATTCAAAAGTGGGTGCTTTTTCGGTATCTTAGAGGCTATATGCTTTGGTGAAGAATAGCCTGAAATTGAGAATGAACATCAAGTTAAGCCAAGAACTAGCATTCATGAGACCTTAAAGTAAAGAAATGGAGCTCTCCTAGTGAGAGAAAAATGAGTATCCAAGATAAATGGGTAAAGCAGAAGCTCTTATCAAGAGATAAAAAATAAAACCTGAAATTCACAGAGAAAGAGAGAGAGAGAGAGAAGAAAGACCTGTGTATCAAGCAAAAAATGGTTCCTTGATTACCAAGAAGGAAACTTTAAGGACAAAGGAAGAGAATTTAGCAGCAGAGAGAAAATGGGTGTCAACAAAAGGGCTAATGCAACCAGAACCAGAAGCTGAACTAATGCAATGTGACCAATTTAGAAGAGAGAAAGAGAGAGAGAGAAACGTTCACTGCTGAATCTATAAATTGGCAACAAGAAGCTCAAGATGAAAAGGAATGGAAGGTTGTTGTGGGGAGCAAGTATTTGCCACGTATGAGACTCCTAAAAGTACCTCCCCAAGAGAGATTCTTCATTGTTAGATAGATATATGAAACAGCCCTCTGTTTTTTTTAGGCATATTAGCGGTTTTAGTTTGACGGTTAAACAGTGGCAGTCCAAAATTCCAGAGGGAAATAAAACAGTCAAGAATTTAGAGGCAAATTTGATAGGATCTAAGTGCTCTACATTTTTGCATTAGAATAGATCTCGATTAGAGAAAAATGGATCAAGAATGACATCGTTGAAGTAGTGAATTTTATTTTTAGCAATACGAGTTCCCGGAGTTTGGCACTACAACTAAATACTAATCAAAAGATATAAGATAAAAAAGCTTAATTAGGATTACGTGGTTCATGT
Source organism: Ormosia emarginata (assembly GCA_029884605.1). Classification (NCBI taxonomy): domain Eukaryota; kingdom Viridiplantae; phylum Streptophyta; class Magnoliopsida; order Fabales; family Fabaceae; genus Ormosia; species Ormosia emarginata. The sequence continues at coordinate 4,293,836 of JAQQTP010000077.1, forward strand.
TAATTTACGTTGGTACTACTAATAAACCTATAATAATATTCCTTGCCAATCGCTATAATAATATTCTTTTTTTAGGTGGAATATCCTTATAAAAATATAACCGTAGGGAAATGCCGATAAGAATTTAAAGAATATAGTCACTTTCAGTGTCTTTTAAAAGAGTCAAGGGTAAAATGGAACAAATAAGAATGTATTTGATGGACTTATCCTTAAGTTTTGGCATAAGAAAACAAGATTTTTAGTAGACCGTCGAAAGCCTGCTGAGTTAAAGGGCCTGTATGGAACTAATCTATCAACATTTAAATAAAAATGGCCATGAACCATCAACTTACAGAATAATGAAAATTGACAAGAGGAAAAAAGGTACAAAAATAGCATTCTAATTTACCACTAAATTAATGATTGAATCATGTGTTTGTTCCAACTTGCTGACAAACAAATTAGGGATAACCAACAGTTTGTTATTCTAGAAAAATAATCAATGAGTGTAAGAAACTTTAGAAAGATGGAAGATTATCTCATTTCAATGCATGATCCCTAAATACAAGGGTTATTTGTAAAAATCGAATTTCAAATCATATGTATGGATATGTAAGTTGAAATTCAATTGGTGAATAAAAATCTATTACATTGCCGAAAATTGTTAAAACAATTTAAATATATTTTTTTAAAAAAAAATTATCAAACACGTACGATCACTTGTGTTAGAAGGCAATTTAGTCATTTCAAGATATCTGATCTCCTAGGCTGCTGGTTGGCTCCGGGCAGGGAATGATAAAGGATAGTATAATTAATGAATTAAAGTAATAAAATAGTGTCACATAAATGGCGTGCAACATTCTGTTTAGAATGCACACGAGTCAGGTTGAATTAGATTAAATTTGAAAAAAAAAATATTCAAACTAATTAATTGAAGTTGGGTCAATTCGGATCGAATTTTGTTAATTTTTTCATGTAATTCGACTCGAACCAACCCGATGATAATCGAGTTAGTTCAAGTCGAGTAATTAAGTTGATCGAGTTAAGTGGTCGGGTTGGTCGAGTTAAGTGGTTAGGTTAGTCAGATTAAATCGATTCATGAATATTTTTTAATAGAAATTATTTAAAATAACGTTGTATTTAAATAATCAGATCATTAAATTAGATCATTAGATTGATTTATCAAACTCATCACCTAAACTAATAACTAAATAAATTTATCAAATCTAATCTAAATTGACTCATCTATCCAACCAAATCCAAATATATATGATTAGATCGGATCAAATCGTTTAGATTTACGAATCCACAAGTCGGGTTGTGACCCTCATTCTGCCAGTTGCCAAAGTTAGAATTCTGCCAATCGCCAAAGTTAGAGTCCATTTGAGGCGGAAAATGTGGGGCACTTGGCATATTCATTCATTGAATTGAATCAAATATTCATTTCATTTCTTGTTCAGCAATCAATACAACATCGAGAAAATAAAGCAAAGGAAAAAGTCACATTCCTGGGGTAAGTTTCGTTTGCGTGGTCCTTCATCTAGACTCAGTACACACAGTCAAATTGCGTGACTCCCTCAAAGATGCTTACTGCTTCTACAACACAGCTGTACTAGCGTATGGCCCTGCAATTGCATGCTCCTCCTTGTTTATTGTCGTTAAATTAAGCTGTATTCTTTGTATCACTTTTACTTCGTTGCCAAGTATACGTAGGCTGCTGCCAAGCCATGACCAGTAACCACTTTATGATCATTATTTAAAGGAGAGTTTTCTTACCTTTTTTTTCCAATTACTTCTTTTTTTAATTTTTGGTTTTAACGAGGTCTTAATGAACTTGTAAGTTGTGTTTAAAATGAATAAAAATAAAAAATAATTTAATTTAATTTAAATTAATTTGATTTAATTTAAAAATTAAATTTTTTATTTAAAATTTTTAAAAAATAGAATTTAAATTGATGTAAAAATAAAATTTTATATTTAAAATTTATTAAAATAAGAATTAATTTGATTTGATTTTATTATTTTACATTTTAATTTTTATAAAAAATAGTTAGAGATAATTATTAAGAATAAAATAATCTATTTATTTTAAATCTTAATAAATTTGATCAAATTTAATAGATTTTTTTAAAAAAATTTAATTTATGTAATTTTAAAAATTAAATTATTTTTTATTTTTTAATATTTTAAATACAAAATTTAATTAAATTAATTTATAAGTCAAATTATTTGAAATAGTCCAATGGGGATGCGATGGAACCGTACCACATAACTACAGTGCTGATAAAAACGATAAAAGGAGATACCAATACCAGTTTTGTTCATTACTTCTTTTATAGATAAAGTTTATTTTTCTAAAGGCAAGCGGACCTACTCTATGCAAAGTTCAAGAGCATGGAGCATAGTTATACGGATTGACTTGAAAAATTTGTGACTCAAACTTTAAATTAATTCAATTAATTTATTAGACTATTTTTCTATGATTTGGTTAGATTTAGATTGACTTAAGTGATTCAGTGGTCAATCCAAATCGAGTTAACTCAAATTTGTCAATTTTTTTATTATAAAAACTAATCAATAAATATAATTTTTAAGATTTAAACACTATATTTAAAAGTATTTATTATAAAATATATTCTATCACTAGATTATATATATTTATGTTAAATATTATTCTTAATTTTTTAATTTATTATACAACTAATAAATTATTATCACTACTTATTTAAAAATATTTTTTTCATATAATATTTTTTGATCAATACTATTTTAGTATAATATATTTTTTATCAAGTAAATTTTTATATAATGTATTTTTTAAAATATTTATTTCTTTATCTAAATTTTTCAATACAATTAGTTAATTCACAGTCGGATCGTTGATAGTAATCTAACTTTATGATCGAATCAACCTCAGATCTAGATTATATAATTATGTCAGGAGGTCTTCCGGACTTGATTTCAGGTTATGCCATTATAAGGTTCTGTTAGGGGTGGGCACAGAACCTTTTAGCCGAAAATGTCGCTGAATTTATCAAGACAAAGTTTTACTAAGTTTGACTTCTTGAGAGGTTTTCTTAGTTAGAGGACTCGTAACCGTGCCACGAGATTAGTATTAAACAATGCTTGTCAATATCCAGTACTATAGTTTTAGTTGCCAGTAAGGTTCTACCACTCCCTATTAGATTGTACAATTTTTTTAAGGCCGAATATTAACAAAGTTATATTTTTTTTTCTTAACATAAAAATCTAGGGATAGGAGAAATTGCCTAATTCTATCTAACTCAAGATTCTTTTATCCTGTGAGTTAAGCCAACCTTTATTGTCATGTTTTGCTTTTGAACAACTTTCTTTTTTCTAAATTTTTTTGGATACATTTCTCCATTGTTGTTGATTGATATCCTCATTACTGCAAAAAACAAGAACCTGAGTTACCAAAAAATAAGTGCCTGCGTAAATAGACGACCTTATCAACAACCTGCGGCAAAAGAGGCGAAATATAGCTAGAAGTGTTATTACCAGTCACACGAGCAGTAGTAGTAACACTTGGAGGAACAAAGTAATTTTGAGGGTAACAATTAACAAATACACAAAAAGCATGTAAGTTATCTTTTGAAGGCACATGCGAACTTGGAATTCTATTACTAAGTAAATTCTTAAGGAGTCAATTCACGCTTAAATCAAGTGTTCAGTCACTTGTAACTTTCAAATATGAATATGTGTTTGAATTGTATTAGAGCTAACATTTTAGGAGAGTTTCTCGTAAGCGCGATCTGGTGCTTTAGTTTAAGTTTTTTTTTCCTATTCTTTTGTATTCTTTAAAAAAATGATGGAAATCATCCTGCACTGCAGGAGTAGTTAATTACCATTTGTGATTGGAAATGAGTTAAGGGGGGACAAAATAAATTAAGTTCATGTGCATCGAATTCAAAGGGATGGTGATACTGCTGGAGGGAACCCTCGAAACCATGTGCCTCAACCACCTTAGGTGCACTTTACACTTTTTAACCATTTAATTGATGATAGGTTCACCGCTAACCTCTCCCTCACGATTCAAAGTAGTAAAATACCCTACCAAATGGAAGATAGAAGCCATAAACACAGACAATTTTGATGAAGTTTTAGTAGTTCGGAGTTATATATAACAAAAGAATGGATATATATATATAACATATCTAATGAGATATGAATTTTTATTATGAGAGGATAATAGAAATAAATCTTGGCTATACAATCATAGATGAATGGTTAATATTAAAAGTTACTTAAAGATTATGTGATCACTTAAAAAAGTCACATTCATTTATATTTTAATTTTGATTATTCATATAAGATCTAATTATCAAAATTCATTTCTTTCACATTTTATAATAAACATTCATCTTACCAAATATGTTTTTTATATATATATATATATATATATATATATATATATATATATATATATAGCATATCAAGTGAGATGGATGTTTATTGAAGAGGTGAAAGAAGTGAATCATGTACCATTGGATCTTATATGAATGATCAAGATTATAATATAAATGTATGTGACTTTTAAAGTGATCACATAACATTTAAGTAATTTTTAATCTTGACCATCTATGTATAATTGTATGGTCAAGATTTGCTCATCTCACCATCTCACAATATATATATATATATATATATATATATATATATATATATATATATATGATCTTACTACGATAAGATGAGTGTTTATTATAAGAAGTGAGATGAAAAAATATTGACCATTAGATCTTACATGAATGGTCAAGATTATAATATAAATGTATGTAACTTTTTTAAGTGGTCACATGACCTCTAAGTAACTTTTAATCTTGACCATTCATGTATGGTTGTATGGTCAAGATTTACTCCTCTATCCTCTCACAATAAAAATTCCTCTCACTAGATATGTCATATACACACACACTATTTAGGCATTTTAGATACTTTATTAAAAAAAAATAGATCAATTCTTTTGCATTTTATCATTAGATATTTCAAGATAAAATTTTCACCTCCAAGATAACTTGAATTATTTTAATATAAGTCAAATATATACTGCAAGTAAAATGGTACACAAACATTACAAAACAAATTTTTTGTATAGTCAACATAAAAGAAATAACAAATAATAAAAGAAAGATCTTAATACGATGAGGAAAATGATATTAGGGTACTTGATAATTCTACTAGGAAAAGAAATGAAGCTAAAAGTGAGAATGAAATAGAAGCCAAGAGTAAACCAATGAAAAATAAAATGGAGAGAAAAGAATTACCATTCCAATTGAAAAAGTGAAGAGTTAATATACTTTCTAATCATTTTAGTGAAATGAAAGAACGAAAAATTATGAACTTTTTAATAAAGTGGAATTAGGACATTTTTAATATTTTATTATGAGAATTATTTGATGACATTACTATATATAATTTCTTAAAAAAAACTATTAAAAAATGGGGAGCCATGGCCCCCTCTATCAACCAAGCTCCGCCACTGATTAGATGTAAGAAATGCTACCTGGTGGAAGAAGGGGAGAATAAAGACAGTTTTGGGGCAAAGCTTGTAATGCCAGCAATTGCCCACTCCTAGTGGAATCTCCAGTATAGTCGAAGAAACAGCTGGGTGGGTGGGAATGTCTTTAGCCTTTTGCAGATATCCATGTAGATTACTATTTTATAATGCCATTGCCTAATAAACAGAGATTTTGTGCAAAAGATTAAGAAGTATCATGTATCTTGATTCTGTTTTACCCACTCCACTTATCCATCCATTTTTTATGCTTCTGGCCTTTCTAACTTAATATTCTTCTTCACTCCCCATTCTGCATTCTTCATTCAAACTTATTAAATAAACAATATATAGATCTTTAGAAATTGGAGGAACATAATTTTCTGTAATGGTTCATTAATTCACCCATAAAACTATCGTATTGAGGTTTGGAATGTACCAACTCGGTAATCGTTTGTCTGCTTTTAAGCTCGGCCCATCTTGTCAGATAGTTAAGCTGGAGGGCTGTGGGTCGTTCTGAACCTAGGACAGGTATGTTATAGCCTAATATTGATCAACTATGAAAATTAGTTTGTTGGGTAGGCTCATTCTCAAACAATACGCTTAGTAGAACTCGGGTTGACCCGACCGATGTCGTGCTCACTAGGCCTGATCGGTTGGTGTCCGAGCTTGAAACGTTGACCACATGTTTAGTATGATTCCCCAACGTTCACCGGCTGACCTGCGCTAACTAACGCAATGGTCAGAAATGGCTTCGTGCCTTAATGATTGAGCAGAGAGAAACCCAACACTCAGAGCCTTAAATGACTTGAACGGCAGGGTGATGAACCTGTAAAACTTATAATTTTTACGGTTCATTGTATGTGTTTTTCATTCTTTTTAATTTTTTTAATTGGGTTTGTTCTTGAGTTTTGTTATAATTTTAGTATTTTAAATTATGTTGTAATTATGTATTTTTATGTATTTTTGTTAGGTAAATGCAAAGGATTGAAGAATGGAGTTGATTGCATAGAAGATTTTCTTTAAAAAAAAAACAAGTACTGTAGCAAGTCACTGTAGCATGATGATGTCATGGATGATGTCAGCAATCGTCACTGTAGCAAGTCACTGTAGCATGATGATGTCATAGATGATGTCAGCAATCGTCACTGTAGCATCACTGTAGCATGATGATGTCAGCAATTGTCACTGTAGCATCACTGTAGCACTGTAGCAAATTTGCTTATAAATAGGCAATCGACAGACGTTCAGCGTTCAACGTTCAGCGAGTGTTCATTTTTTTTCCTTTTCATTTTCTTTTCTTCTTTCTCATGTGTAACTAAATTTTCATCTTGCTTGGGTAAAAAGGTGAAGCTCTTGGTAATAAATTAATATTAGATTAATTTCTTTCTTGTACTTAAATGATATATTATTAAGCAAATATAATATGTGTTGTATGTTGTTTCCAATTAATTTAGAAACTCTTCTTGTATAATGAATATCTTGATCCATTGTAGACAATAGGATCGACATATTAGATGCTTTTGACGATTTACATGTATTAGTAGATAATTATTGGAATCATAATATGATTACATGATTGAACTTTGAATGTTAAATCTTTCGATTGGAATCTTCAATATGAATGATTTTAATTGAGTTATAAAACGAAATAATCTTATTTTTAATTTATTACTAAGAGTGGATCTCCTAACCCAAGCAAATCATTTTCATTGTAAACAACTTATATCATCTTTAATTTTGTGACAAATCTTCTCTTTACCTCAATTAATTAGTTTCCCTTCATCAATTCCCTGTGGATCGACTCCTGAATTCAGAGAATTTATTACTTGAGACAACCTACACTTGGGTTGAAACTTTTAAATATAATTATATCCCATCAAGTTTTTGGCGCCATTGCCGGGAACTTGATTTGAAGTTCTAATATATTGAAGTTCTCTTTTCTGTAAGTAAACTTCACTATCAGGTATATTCTTCCTCTACTCTTTTCATTTTTATTTATTTATTTACTAACACACTAACTAGTATTATTTTTTTGTGAATAGTAATATGAATAATATGTAAATAGTATATGAATAGTAATATAAATAGTAATGTGAATAGTGAATAGTGAATAGTGAATAGTGAATAGTAAAAAAATAAAAAAAAATTTAAAAAAAATTTAACCTTTTGTAGATATTAACTCAGTGGGGGTAATTCTCCCTTTTATTTTCTTGTCCAGTAGGGTTAATTCTCCCTTTTATTTTACTGTAATTTACTTTTTGCATTTTTTTATTTGGTGGCTGGTTTATTACCCCATCCTTCTTAATATTTAATGGTCGGTGTATACCGCCTATTTTTAAATTCTGTCATTTATTTTACGTAATCTAACTTTTAAATTCTGTCATTTATTTTTCTGCAATCTAACTTTTAAATTCTGTCATTTTTATTTTTTATTTTTGGGTGGCTGGTTTATACCACATCCTTCTTAATATTTAACGGCCGGTGTATATCGCCTACTTGTATATTATTTTATTTTATGTCACTTATTTATGCTCAACTGGTATCGTGATTCAAATTCTGGACGTTTGGTTAACATTAATCCTAGTACTTTATATATTAATTTGTTTGAATCACAATCACACACAATTAACACAATGGTTGAATTTGAAGGTGCACATGTTGAACATGATAATCAAACACAACGAGCTGAAAATGAAAGTATACATGATGAACAAAGAAATCAACTATTGCGAACTATGCGTGCATATTTGCAACCACCTCGAAATTCTAGTCCATCATATTTTATCTTTCCACTTAATGCTAATAATTTTAGATTTAAGTCAGGTATGATTTCTTTACTGCCCAATTTTCATGGTTTAGAAAATGAAAGCCCATATTTACATCTAAAAGAATTTGAAGAAGTCTGTATTGCTTTCAATGATCAAAATTGCACTGAAGAAATTGTTAAGCTTAAATTGTTTCCTTTTTCTTTGAAAGATAAAGCAAAAACTTGGCTTAATGCTTTGAAACCAAGATCAATTGGCACATGGCAAGAAATGCAAAGTGAGTTTTTTTAAAAAAAAATTTCAACACGTAAAATCAATGCTTTGAAAAGACAAATCCAAATTTTTTTCCAAAATTCAAATGAAGCATATTTTCAAAGTTGGGAACGTTTTAAAGATTTGTTAAATTCTTGCCCACATCATGGTTTTGAAAAATGGCGAACTATAAGCTTCTTTTATGAAGGTTTAACACCTGAAACTAAATAATTTGTGGAAACGATGTGTAATGACGAGTTTCTTGATAAAGAACCCGAAGATGCTTTAGATTATTTAAACCATTTGGCTGAAAATTCTCAATCTTGGCATGAAACCAATCCTTCTGAAAATTCAATTAGATATAACCTTGCAAATGCAGGAAAAGAAAAATATCATCTTAGTCAAGAAGAAGATCTAAATGCAATGTATGCTAGTTTGGCTAGAATGATTGAAGTCATGGAATTAAGAAAAGCAAAAGAAATCAAATCTGTGCAAAATGAAAAAATTTGTGATATTTGTGATGACTTAGGACACTCAACACACGAATGTCCTAACATTCCTATTTTTAAAGAAGTTGTACATGAGCAAGTAAATGCAATAAATAATTTTAAAAAGCCAGTTACTTCTTCTTTTTCAGATACATACAATCCAGGATGGAGAAATCACCCTAACTTCAGCTAGAGGAACAATACTCAGTCACAATTCGTGCAACCACCACCTCCTCAAGCACAACAAGACTCTCAAAATTTTCAAGGATATGCACCTTATGTCCCACCATATAGGAAAAACCTTGAAGAAACACTGCATGCATTCATAGAAAAACAAGAGGTCATTACTAAACAAAACAATCAAACCATGATTGACATAAAAGAAACTATTTCCAAACTTACTTCTGCACTCACCATTCATGAGAAAGGAAAATTTCCTTCTCAACCTCAACCAAATCCCAAAGGTCAATATAGTCTAAATGAGAGTAATTCAGAAAACCAACAAATGGACCAAGTCCAGTCAGTGATAACTCTTAGGAGTAGAAAGGTTGTTGAAAAACAAATCCCTGAATCTTGTGAGAAAGAAGATGAACCAATTCCTCAAGAAAATTAAGAAATTGACCAAAAGGAGACTAAACTCTCGCCTTCACCCCCATTTCCTCAAGCATTGAATAATCCAAAGAAATTGGATCATAACACTGGAATTTTTGAAATTTTGAAACAAGTGAAAGTCAATATTCCTTTGTTAGATGTTATCAAACAGATTCCTTCTTATGCCAAATATTTGAAGGACTTGTGCACTGTTAAAAGGAAATTAAATGTGAAAAAGAAAGCATTTTTGGCTGAATAGGTAAGCTTCATTCTTCAGAATAATAATGCGTTGAAATATAAAGACCCTGGTTGTCCTACAGTTTCATGCATTATTGGAGAACATAAAATTGAAAAAGCTTTACTTGATCTTGGTGCTAGTGTCAATTTGCTTCCATATTCAGTTTATCAGCAACTCAACTTGGGTGAGTTAAAACTAACTTCTGTAACTCTTCTACTTGCCGATAGATCAATTAAAATTCCAAGAGGAATAGTGGAAGATGTGTTGGTTCAAGTTGATAAATTCATATATCCTATGGATTTTATTGTCTTGGATACTGAACCTATAGTTGATAGTTGCAAGTCAATTCCTGTTATTTTAGGCCGTCCATTTTTAGCAACATCTAATGCTTTGATAAATTGCAGAAATGGAGTGGTGAAACTAACATTTGGAAACATGACACTGGATCTCAATGTTTTTAACATGTGCAAGTAACCACAGGAAGTCCTTGATGAAAATGAGGAAGTTGAAGGAATTAAAACCATTATAGATAATCATCTTCAAAAAGGGAGTTCTTCTGACCCATTAGAAGTTTGTTTAATTAATTCATTTGATTTGCTTGATTGTACAGAGGAAATAGAATACAAAGGAAGAAATCCAAAATTCGAAGAGCTAAAACCCATGAATGATAATGCCCATGAAGAAGTACCCACATCGGAACTAAAGTCATTGCCTATTGGGTTGAAATACACATTTTTGGGAGAAAAGCAAAGTTTTCCTGTGGTAATTTCCTCGTCTCTTACTGAAGAACAAGAAGGAAAGATGTCGCCTCAATGGACGCACCAAGATAGGAAGAAATTTTTAACAGAGGTGAAAAACTTTTATTGGGATGACCCATACTTGTTCAAACATTATCCTGACCAAATTTTTCAGAGATGCGTGCCCGACAGTGAGGTAGGTAGTGTCATTAAATTTTGTCACTCAAAAGCATGTGGAGGTCACTTTTCTTCAAAGAAAATAGCTGCGAAAATCTTGCAGTGCGGATTTTATTTGCTCACTTTATTTAAGGACTGCTATATTTTTTTCAAAAGTTGTGAAAATTGTCAAAAGACAAATCCAATAAAATCCACAGTCAAGACAATTTTGAAAAAATCTTTTGAAATTGGTCAAAAAGTTCTGCTTTATGATTCTCACCTGCACCTATTCCCTAGAAAATTGAGATCTAGGTGGAGTGGTCCTTTTGTTGTCAAACAAGTGTATCCTTATGGAGCCATAGACATTGAGAATCATAGGAATGGTAATGTGTCTAAGGTCAATGGACAAAGACTTAAACCATTTCTAGAAAATCAAGCTGCTGAGGTAGAATTCATTTCCCTTTCTGATCCTTGTTATGTGAAAAATTCACTCTAATTTTGTAGTTTTATTTTGTTTTGCAGTTCTTTAGCTCCCCGGCTAAATGGCAGATGACGGTACTCCGTGACTCTCAAGTCGGTTTGCTCTCTTTCAGTTTCCCAAAATAACTGAATCCTTCTTCTCCTTTAAAATGGATGTCATTCTTTCAAACTTGAGAAAACATTTTCCTTTTCTCCTTCTAAATGCTCTGAAAAAAATCTACAAAGTATGATGTGAAAGATTGAGATTGTTAATGCACAAAGGTATGCCAGAAGATGTACGCTGGATAATTGAAGCAAAGGTCCGATTAGCAGGTGAGTCTTCAATTTCATTTGACTCATACATGCCAGGTTTTGGAAGAAGTTCGTATTCTAAAAGGAGAAGAGCAAAAAGGTTACAAGTCTGTTACAAATGTGGACGATGGAATTGTAACATGCAATGTCGTTCTTTGGGGATGGTTTCCGCAAACAGATTCTTCATTAAGAATGGACTGAGTAAGGAGTCATTAGATGATATTTTATTGACTCTTGAGACACGTTCTTATGGATTGATGCAACGTGAAATTCTTAATTTGTGGAATCTCATCAAGGATGAAGAAAAACGCTATAGTCTTGGGAATCTGACTCTAAAAGATCCTGTTTGCCAATTTATAAGAAAATTGGATGGGAAGCTTATCCACGACACATAGAAGGCGTTTAAGCCGTTTCTGGACGTGAAACCAGAAGCAGATGTGAACCACATCCAAAACAACGTGTACATATTTTCTTCTTCTTCTTCTTCTTCTTCTTCTTCTTCTTCTTCTTCTTCTTCTTCTTCTTCTTCTTCTTCTTCTTATTATTCTTCTTCTTCTTCTTCTTCTTCTTCTTCTTCTTCTTCTTCTTCTTCTTCTTCTTCATCATGTTAAAAAAAAACAAAAAAAAAGATTAAAAAAAAAGTATACATCTTGGGTTTGGCTTTGGTAACACACAACGTGAATGGGGAAATGCATGCATCTTGATCCAGACTTCTTAATTGAAAAACAAAGAAGGTAGATTGTATCCCACATGTGAGGCAGCCAGTCGTATTATGGCCACTTGTCCCTTTTGGGAGCCCTATGTTGCGCTGGTCTTGAATGGGTCTAATACTGGTCAACAATGCTTTGGCACAAAATCGAAAGAGCAGACTACTTCCATCCCAATCTCAAGTAAGTATACACTCATCTTTCATCATGTTTCTAACAACTTTAAAAAAAATAGTGGCGAAACTACGGTTGTACTTAGTCTTTAATTAGATTAGGAGCCCCAGGCAGATGCCCGTCCTGTCATAGACTTAGGAGGAGACCTTCACACACCAGTATATAAATAAAGTTCGTGTGCCATGCCCTGTAGAGAGTCGTGTGCTGCATTCCCAGTTCTTGGAACCAAGGCTCTGTAGCGCTGATGGACAGAAAGAAGCGTCCCGTCTTTGCAGTGAACGGAAACTGTTAGCTGAGCTGTATACTTACTTTAATTAGTGGGTCTCTATGGCGAGTTCTGACTGACTACGGTCAGGTACCATCTTCTTAGAATACAAGCCTTTAATTAGGTTTGCAGGAAGATAGAGAGTTATTCTTCCGTAAGTAGGACGGAAAGGATTCAAAGGTTCTTATTGTCGGTTCGGCAATCCTTGTGGAATTCATATGTTGCACTGGTGACATGCAACTTAAATACATGCCACTACTGCATTCATGACGCGCAGTATAAAGATACACCATGAAAACTATATATACAGGTATGTCCTCATTTATTATTATATTTCTTTTATCTTTGTATGATTTTGTTGTATTTTGATTTTTGGACAGACGATCCTTTAAGCAGGGTCCTTCAGGGGTTTCTAAACTTCTTTACCCTGATGGTTTTCTTGAAGTTAAAAAAAAAGGTAAAAAAAAATAATTAAAAAAAAAGTTAAAAAAAAATAAATTTGTGTTTCTTAATTTCAAACTTTTCTGACAACATCTAATCTACCCATATAGGTGCTATGATTACTTTTTCCCTTCTTTTTCCTATTTAAACACTCCATTCTCTTCACTTTCCTTCAACTCATAATCATTCAAAGGAAGGTGAAATTATGGGACCTCCTGTTCGTAACATTAAAAATGTCTGTGTTTTTTGTGGGTCAAGTTATGGGAAGGGTTTAGAGTTTGTAAATGTAGCAAGTGCTCTTGGTCGAACACTTGCTGCGAGGAATATTCATGTTGTATATGGGGGTGGTTGTCGTGGGTTAATGGGGGCTATATCACTCTCTGCATTTGTAGCCGGCAGTCAGGTTTTAGGTGTCATTCCTAGACCTTTAGCTCAAAATAACATCACTGGCAAGACAGTTGGAGAAAAAATCCAGGTATCATCTATGCATGGACGAATGAAACAAATGCTTGACAACTCTGATGCATTTATTGCCTTACCAGGTGGTTTTGGTACTTTGGAAGAAATTTTTCAAATTGTCTCTTGGGTCGAACAGAACATCCACCATAAACCCATTGGTTTGTTGAATGTTAACAACTTCTTTGATCTTTTGTTCTTTTTTCTTGATAAAGCTGTGGAACAACAATTTATCACTCCTTCGACAAGAAAACTTCTTATCTCTGCCTCCACTATTGATGAGCTGATTGATAAATTAGAAGTTTTTGTTTATGAACCTGATAAAGTCCTAGCTCAGATAGATTGGTCATCAGGAAGCAGTGAGGGAAACGACAAGAAAAGAAAGCCAGATCTGACACTTCACCTTTAATGGGTTTGATTTTATTTATCGTACTTTATTTCTGTTTCAATTTGTGTCAGATTTCTCCAGCAGGTAATATCTTCTATCCTTTACTCATCTATATTTTAACATTGCGGACAATGTTGTGATCTATTTGGGGGGGAAGGATAGTTTAAAAAAAAAATTAAGAAGTATGATATGATTTTCATGAACTTGCTAAACCAATGAATATTGGCCGAGTAAGGAGTAATTTAACTTCTGAGACGCATTTAAATTAGGAAGTATGTTTAGTGAGATGACTGTCAGAAACCTATAACAAAACCAATTAAGAATGGCAGAGTAAGGAGAAAATTTTTCCCTTAAGGTAATTTTACTCTTTAGACGCATCATAATTGAGAAAAAAAATGTTTAAGAAGTAGCAAAAAGCATATCTTGGGTCATAGCATCAATTTTCTTCTTTCTTAAAAATCACATGCTTGGATTTGAATGTTAAATTGGTGAATTGAGAATGATAGAAATATGTCTTGTGAGATTTTGAGCCTATTGATGAATGGATTGAACACTTGTACCATTCTCTTCTTTCTTGTGTGATTTTCACTCGTGAAATTGTTACTCTAGAACTTGCTTTGATTCTTTTTTAGGCTACATTTTCACATGCATACATAAATATGATTGAGGCATTTTAAAATAGCTACTTTGACCAAATAGTTATCCTTGTATATTTTCCTTTGTATAACCCCTTTGAGCTTATTTGGCCAGTTCTTGTTTTTAGCTTATTACATGCCTTAAAAAAAAAGGAACATGTTTTTACCTGACCTTAGGGAATAAGAGAGCATTGACTTTGTTCTTAAACAAGTGTGGGGGTGTGTGTGTAAAAAAAAATAAAAAAAAAGGGAAAAGAAAATAAAGGAAAAAAAAGAGAAAAAAAGAAAAAAGAAAAAGAAAAGAAAGAGCTGACCATCTGATACACTATGTGACATATCAATATCTAGAATAAAGATAGATACTTGGAAACAACAGGAAGAGAATGAGAAGGTTTATGCCTAAAAATGAATTCAACTAATCAATTTGGGATTAATCTTCAACAAAACATTAGTCAAATATTGGTCATTGTCCTTATTGATGAATATTCTCAAATATCTTTTCCACTCTAACTGTACCATAATGCTCTTTTATTCTCTTTGGTATTTATCTTCTCATGTCCATATTATTCATTTTCCTTTACCATGACCCTGTTATAACCTTGAATAAAGTCCTCTTGATTTTTGTGTGCATGTGTTCTGAGTAGTGGAGAAGTAGAAGATAAGCAAGCTTATGGTAGTGAAATTTTTCATGGGTTGAATTGAGTGAAATATCTACCATTTTAAACACCAGAGGGATTGAGAGTAAATCCTGTGAGGATCTTTCATTCTTGATTCGTTCTTTTTAACTGAAGTTTCCTTGCTTGATGGTTTGAGATGTGAAGAAATATTAAAAAAAAAATGTTTTGTTCCCTTGAATGACTAGTTGCTCTTCTTATTTCATTGAATCTTTTAGAGTTTTTAGTTTTTTTAGTTCAATGTCATTTCCTAGCTTTGGTCTTATATATTTTGCCTAGGAGTGCAAAAGCTCAAGTGTGGGGGTGTGATGAACCTGCAAAACTTATAATTTTTACGGTTCATTATGTGTGTTTTTCATTCTTTTTAATCTTTTTAATTGGGTTTGTTCTTGAGTTTTGTTATAATTTTAGTATTTTAAATTATGTTGTAATTATGTATTTTTATGTATTTTTGTTAGGTAAATGCAAAGGATTGAAGAATGAAGTTGATTGCATAGAAGATTTTCTAAAAAAAAAAACAAGTATTGTAGCAAGTCACTGTAGCATGATGATGTCATGAATGATGTCAGCAATCGTCACTGTAGCATGATGATGTCATGGATGATGTCAGCAATCTTCACTGTAGCATGATGATGTCATGGATAATGTCAGCAATCGTCACTGTAGCATGATGATGTCATGGATGATGTCAGCAATCGTCACTGTAGCATCACTGTAGCACTGTAGCAAATTTGCCTATAAATAGGCAATCGACGGGCGTTCAGCGTTCAACGAGTGTTCTGTTCTTTTTCCTTTTCATTTTCTTTTCTTCTTTCTCATGTGTAACTAAATTTTCATCTTGCTTGGGTAAAAAAGTGAAGCTCTTGGTAATAAATTAATGTTAGATTAATTTCTTTCTTGTACTTAAATGATATATTATTAAGCAAATATAATATATGTTCTATGTTGTTTCCAATTAATTTAGAAACTCTTCTTGTATAATGAATATCTTGATCCATTGTAGACAATAGGATTGGCACATTGGATGCTTTTGACGATTTACAAGTATTAGTAGATAATTATTAGAATCATAATATGATTACATGATTAAACTTTGAATGTTAAATCTTCCGATTGGAATCTTCAATATGCATGATTTCAATTGCGTTATAAAACGAAATAATCTTATTTTTAATTTATTACCAAGAGTGGATCTCCTAACCTAAGCAAATCCTTCATTGTAAACAACTTATATCATCTTTAATTTTGTGACAAATCTTCTCTTTACATCAATTAATTAGTTTCCCTTCATCAATTCCCTGTGGATCGACCTCGAACTCCCGAGAATTTATTACTTGAGACAACCTACACTTGGGTTGAAACTTTTAAATATAATTATATCCCATCACAGGGATCCGAGGGGTGTGCTCGAATCATCTATAAAAAATGGCTTGGCAGCTGAGACACAACATGTTCCATCTATTCCCAAACATTCTTACCGAATTCACTTCACTACCATTCTATTGACCTACCTAGATGTTCTTGACCTTGTTGTGGACTTGCCCATAGGTCTTCGGTGAGCATACCCCGCATCCTTTTTATCACATCGACCTAGGTCTCGGTTAGTACCCGAAACATATGGTGCCCACCGTGAGGTTCAAGTAAAACTTTCCTACCCCACAATTAACCTCACTTTCACCACAATTTCCTCCATATACATCCTCATCCAAATTCCCTTTCAAACGAATCATGGCCTTTAACGAAGACAATGTCAACAACGAAATTCACCAGGAAAACCCTCAACCAAACTCCATTAAAGTGCTTCTACAAGCCGTTCAGGATATCAATAATCGAATTTACCAGATTGCTAACAAGGATCAACACTAAATTGATCCCCGAAAGGATGAATAATGAACAAGAAATTGAGAGAACAATTGAAGAAGAAATTTCGATTAGAGGAGTCTGTCGATCAAGAAACTACCCTCATTTAGTTGCTGATCATCCATTCTTCGATTTTATAATCTCAATTCCCCTACTAGATGGTTTTTGACTCCCAACTATGGAGCTCTATGATGGAACAACATATCCTCATGAGCATCTAACCACATTTAATTCAATGATGCTCTTAAATGGTGGTTCGGACCCGATCAAGTGCAGGGCTTTCCCGACGACTTTGAAGAAGTCGGCATTACTGTGGTTCTCGAGCTTAGAGGCAGGTTCGATTTTTTTATTTTTCTGAATTATCGATTAAATTCCTTAATCACTTTTCTACTAGTAGGACTCACCAAAAGACTTCGGCTAGCTTAATAAATTTAAAGCAAGGTCGGGACGAATCGTTGAAGGAATTCATGAAGAGATTTGGTAATGAAGCAATTCAAATTAGAGATCTAAATCTAGCTATATCTCTGCATGCTATTATGGTTGGCCTACGACCAGGGCCTTTTGCGGACCCTTTGGCTAAAAAGTCACCCATTGATCTAGATGATTTAAGAGTCAGATCTACGAGGTACATTAACATGGAGGAAATGACAAGCGCGAGAAAACAAATGGAACAACAATTTTTAGATCCAAGAGCAAAAGCAAGCACGTGAATATATGATATCTATAGCATAAATGGTATCAGATCTCTATCAAATCAAATTAAGGGATACTATAATCAAGATATAATGAATATAATCAATATCATGAAAAAATTTAAAAAAATTTATCAAATGAAAACCCCTGTAAAGTGCTTGCTAAGAGGAACGTTGTCAATACATGACGTTGTCAACACTTTATTGTCAATAATTTGTGTATAAATTCTAAATTTTTATTTATTTTTAATCTTTAAATTTTTTTTCCAACGTGCCATGATTTTTCTAATGTGACGACACATGTACACTTTCTATTTAAATTGTAACATGATATACCACATGACAATTATTGAGAATACGTATTTATCACATGGAACGTGCTTGCTAAGAAGAACGTTGTCACCACATGACGTTTTCAACACTTTATTGTCAATAACCTGTGTATAAATTTCAAATTATTAATTATTCTCTAGTCTTTAATTTTTCTCCAATATGACGACATATATACATTTTTCATTTAAATTAGAGCATGATATGCCACATGTCAGTTATTGAGAGTACGTATTTGTCATATGATAGTGTTTTATATATTCAATGCCATGTTAGAGTGACACATGTCATAATTTGAATGCATGTACCTTCTCTTTATATATTATATGATTAATATGCACATCAATAACTACATGCTTCAACTGTTGGGAGAGCACCACGTGTCGAGCCCTGGTTAGTTACAAGTTGTGAGTCCCCACCACCTTAAACGTCATCCAAAGCCTCTTCAATGTGACTCGCACGACTGACATTGTCGCCGCTAATGGCCTCCCGGAGTCAACTCGACCCAACAATTACACTGTAAAGGCAAATCGGGTCATCTAGATCCCTTTTGAGTGCAATTGCACTGGTCGTTGTCGCAGGGTCAGCCCACTAACCCGCCCCGCGTACAAGGTGAAAACAAGTGAAAATATTTCTTATATAGGAATAGACGTGTTCTTGGGTTTAGTGGATTCAAATGATATCCAATATGCTAACATGAACTTACTAGACAGTTTACGAGTGGGACTAGGGTTGCAAATACCACTCCTTTGCAGCTGCGACAAGGTGAAGAGGTTAGGTGTGGTTCACTTTGGATTGACGCTGGAATATGAGTGCACCTTGGAATAAATAGGTGAGAAGTACGATATCTAACCACAGACCATCTAGAATTTGAACTAAGTTACTAATCCAGATGTTCTGGTTGGTCGAGCTTTAGATATTCCCCTACCATGTTTATCTATTTCTTTCTTTCTCTAATTCTTTCTCTAAAAAAAATAGATGGACTTTTTTTGTTGGTATAAGATGGCATTTGGGTGACGTTAGAAAGTAGAATCAAAACAAACATGTCAGATTAGGCTTTGGACTCTCAATGTACCTGAAAAAAAAAACACAAAAACCCAAAAACCAAACATGCCATGTATATTGCATGATGAAATAACTTATTAGTCAACTTAATTATTTCTTATACCCATTTGATCTTCTTGTATGTTGTAAAAGGAAAATTTGGCATATAATATTCTACAATATTATTTTTTGTACACTTTAATTTGACACCTCATAGGACACTATACATTTATGTGAGTGTGGTGAATATTGTCTTATACCGTATATAAAGTTGGAATGGTTATGTCGTATATAGATATGAGTGGGGTGTTATATTGTGAGTATTCAAATAATAACAATACTCAATTTTCTACCTTCCTCACCAACAAGTTGCCCAACCGGCTTATATCAAAATATAAGTTTCACCAAGGAATAGTTTATATTTGTAGCTTTTGCTGCCACAGCCAATAGAAACTTCAATTATTTTCTTCTTATTCATATATTTATTGTATAGAACAAAAGTTAAATTCTACAATTAAATATCCATGAGTTTGCAAACTAACTTGTAGGTCAATCGGTATGGTCCAAATCTTTTTAAGACCAATAAAAATAGTGAGTTTTAATACTTGCTAGAAATCATTTAAAATGTCCCAAAGAGCCTTCATTTACTCAAAATGGACTTTTACGCAAATGGACTTTTACGCAAAAAGAGAATTTTAATATACTGTGTATAGATATAGATGTATATATACTTGGTCAAATACATGCAATAAATATAAATATTGAGTAATTCTGATTTTAAACAGCTTGTTCTTTGATAGTGAGAAATGATTCATTGGACTATCCTTTACTTGTTCCAAATGGTTCTTATGTCTACACTGCAAATGACTGTGTGAGATGTAACTATGATACTGCTAAAAACTGAACGTGAGTATATACAATTGTTCTTACTGTGTTATATATGAAATGTAAAATACTTTGTTTTCTTTTGGTAACTCATGTTTCTGATTCTTGGTTCTTCTACTAACATTTTTGCTTGGTTCTGTTGGTTAGATTATTTTGTGAGTAATCTAAGCTTAAACCAACCAACTGATCTACTTATCTATCTATGTAATGCGACAATTCAAACAACATGTATATTGGTAACACCACATCTTCAAGTTCTCTCAACCTTACAATTTGTGCATACGCTGGTTATGGAAATGAAACTATCTTTACTGTATGGTTAAGGTCCCTGTTTTGAATTGTCGCATAACATAGATGAACAAGTAGACTAGTTGGTTGGTTTAAGCTTAGATGACTCACAAAATAATCTAACCAGCAGAACTAAGCAAAAATGTTACCAGAAAAGCCAAAAAGTCATAAACTTGAGTTACCAAAAGAAAACCAAGTATTCCACATTTCATATATAACACGGTAAGAACAATTGTATATATTCACATCTAGTTTTTGACAGCATCATAGTTGCATCTCACACAACTATTTGCGGTGTAGACATAAGAACCATTTGGAACAAGCAAAAGATAGTCTAATAAGTCATTTCTCACCATTGAGGAACAAGCTGTCCAAAACCAGAATTACTCAATATTTGTTTGGGTAAATGGTGAGTGACATCATAACTCCTTGAGGATTAAAGCCTTGAAATTGCAAAGGGATTGAAGCGAAACCATGTAGGTGAAGAGGTATGGCCGAATGTTCTTCGTTAGCCACTAAGGGATTCTCATTTATGCTCTTTCTATTTTTCATGGATTGTAACATCTCCATCATTTTGGACACTTGCTATTTGAGTTGGTTCACCTCATCCTTCAACTCTTGAGTCTGTTCCATTTCATCCAAGATCCTGGCCTGGGAACGAGTTTTGTAAGGGTGTCGCAGAAGCTATTTTCTAACTATAGTATTTACTTTTCTACTTGAGCAAACAAAATATGAATATGCAATTATCAGTATTGACTGAACAAAATTGACAACATGCATGTATGCAAAATATTGACTACTTATGCAGATGAATTTTTTTTTTAAGAATATTAGGAATATTATGAAAATGCAAGATGATGTATTTTTTTAAAAAAAAATTATTTTTTTTAGAAAAAAAATACAAGAATGAATGACATAAGGAATAAATAGATAAAGAAAAAGTACGTTCTCTTCGTGTCCTAATTAGTTGGAACCTAAGGGTTGGATCTCCTTAAGGTTGCGACTCTAATTTTGGCAGTCATTATGGTTAATCTATCAGTGCGAGGTTTTTTAAAGATAAATATAAACTTTTAAAAAGTAATAGTCCCCAAATTACCCTTATCTCGAAAGACAATGACTCAACTCATGAATTAATAATAAGTAGGGATAAATTTTTTCAATATAACTAATCAATGATACTAGTAACAATCTGAGTGGTATCTCAACAAATGTCAAGTGAGTATAAGACCCCTCAATAACAAAAGTCGAGACCCCTCCTACTCTTTGGGTTCGCACAGACTCAGGTATAAAGCCAAAAAAGTGTGTGAGATAAGTGATAATAATGTGTGTGAGGGAACATACAAACTTGTACAAAATTTTAAAAAGATAAAATTACCTCCCAACTTACAAAAATAACAGTCAAGCAAAACATACATACAATAATCAGCTAACAATTATCTACCTTATGGTTTCAACAACCAAGCACAAAACAAAATATATACAAGTAGATCATGAGCACCAAAGTTAACATAGGATAACACTATCAGAAATTTATATAAAACTACTGGACAAAAAAGATCTAGTTACAACCAAAGAAGAGAACAAAAACAAAGATAAAAAAGGAATAAAATAAATAAATAGAAGTTATTAATAATTTGCACAACTAACAATAACATACCTGACTCTTCAAGTATCCCTAATAGAGTCGTCAACTGTCGCAACTGAGATTGCGACAGGACGACAAAAAATTAGGGTTATGAAAATAAATAGAGTTGTCACTAATGTTTATTTAAATTGTGAAAATATTAGAAAAATTGATCTTTTGAACGAATGAGTTTGAATTCAGGAGAGAAGTCGATTATATGTAAAGAATGTATTAGCACCTAACACTACCCATTCTAAGAATAATACCTTAAATTAATTGTGTAAATTTTAATAATCTTAAATATATTTATTTTATTTCTTTTAAAAAAATATTGTAACTATCTATAAAAAAAATAAATTATAAAAATTAATTTTAACTTAATAGAAATGAATTATGCTCTTACATATTTTCATGTGTAATAGAAAACTTAAAATCACTTCGTTTTTTAAAAAATATTTGTAGATTTGTTGATTTTAATTTTTAAAAATGATTCTCTTCTTTTTTTTAAAAAAAAAAAAAAAGAAAACCTGAAGCGTGGCTAATACTTAATGACCCGACCCCAAACAATAAGTAACAAATTGTTAAAATGGCATTGGGCCAAAGTCTATGTGCATGTTTGGTTTGGAGTTGGTGTTGTTAAAAGTGTGTTTCAACTCCTCGAAGGGCGTAACATTGGTGTTTGGATGTTTTTCCATCCATACTATTTCATATGATTTGAGGTTCGCTCGGTTGGAGTGAAAAAAATTCTTCTTTTCCATTGGACAAAAGTCCGTTGGAGAAGTATTTTATCTTTCAATCATGTTTCAAAAGTGTTTTTAATCTTTAATCCAAATAACATTCATTTTCATTAAACTCTTTTGAAACAAAAGTTCCCAAACATAAATTACGTTACTACAAACTCACTTTCAACCAAACTTAAGTTTAAACACACTTTCAACTAAACTTAAGTTTACCAACTGAAATCCAAACACACACTATATCAGTCAAACCCCACAAACTAACGTTATCTCTAACCAAACAAATAGATAAAATAATATAAAAAAAGTGTCAGAATTAGAAAAGAAAAGAAAAAAAAAAGAGTACAAAACGGAGAACGAACAGAGGGGACGCACGAACGGAGGAGTGACGGCGCAGCAGCTTCGCGAATGGGACTCGACGGCGAGATGCGATGCTTGCAGGCTGGGGATGGAGGAGCGACCTGTTGGGCGGAAGGTGGCGCCAGGCGAGCGTTAGCCGGTTGCGGGTGGCGGATCTGGTGCTCGATAGAGATGACGATAATATGGTGGTGCTGCTCGCGGTGGTCGACGGCGAGCTCGTGGTGCGGCGTGTGTTGGCGTCGCGGGTCGCCGGAGGTGAGGTGGTAGAGGTGCGAGGTGGTCTTGGTTTTGTGGTGGTTTGCTGTGAGGGCGACGACAACGACGGGGTGGCTATCTGGGTCGTGAACTCGGTTGCTTGGACGGAGAAGACGACCACATTTGGTGGTTACGGCAGGTTCGGAACAATGGTAGCGCAGAGGAGAGACGGCTGTTCAGGGTCTGGCGACAAGGTGGTGAGGCGTAGTGAGGAGTTGTGGCAGAGGAATTGGTGAAGACTTGAGATAATTGGAGGTGGAAATTAGATTGGAAGGATCACGTGGAATTGGGTCAGAAAATGGTAGGGATTTTGTGGGTGAATGGGTATTGTGATTGATTGGGTAGTGTGATTAATTTATTTTATTTTTTTTTACTTTTCTCCATTTATTTTTAACACTAAGATTAGGACAAAAAAATATAAATAGTTCAATAATTAATATTTTGTTATTATATTGGAAGTGTAAGTACCTAAGTAGAAAATGACAAAATTGATTTGATAAATGATTAAACTTCTGACATCAACACCATTTAAAAAAATTGAAGACTTTGGTTGGTACTAATTGAACTACAAATTTGTTGACTTATTAGTCTATTCTTAATATATTACCAGCCTTTATAGCAATTAAATCTTGAAAAAAAAATTATTTATTACTAATAATAAACAATTAGTTATAAATCAAATATCATCAATTTCTTTTTTAGTTTCAAATAGTAGTACTGTTTATTGTAACGCCCCTTTTTGGGAGGGAACGTCACATTGTCAAATAAAATAAAATGCGGAAATTGATTAAACAACGATTAAGACCCGGTTCATTTTAATTAATTGATGATTAACCATGTGAGCAAACTTGGCAATATTTTCTTTTTTTTTAAAAAAAAAAAATAATAATAATAATGATACGATAATGCAGAATGTGAATAAAAGCGAAGAATAAAACAATACATAGAAATTTGCACCTGAATAGCATGCATATATATATCTAGAGTTTAATACAACTATTTCGTAAATACAAGCCTGGTCATCATCAAAAAGCAAAACTATACCCACCCAAGGGAAACATGCATATATACCCTCATGCATATACAAAATATACGATCCAAATCAAAAGAAAGATACATCGGGCCCCCAAAAACAAAAACACCGGCAACCATCAAGTATGGCACCAATGATCATCGACCCCTCAAATAAAAAGGGACCGATTCGGGATCATCGGGAGGACCCTCATCGGGATCTTCCTCATCCGAGGACTCATCCATAGGAACCACGGATGCACGGGACGGGGCCCGAGCGGTGGAGTCGAAAGAATCCTCTGCGGGGTGTAATAGCGGGGACCCCACATCTCCACGATAGGCGGGTAAAACTCCAAGCGTAGGCGAGGTAGCAAGTGAGGACAGTGCCTCATGACGTCTCCAGGCAAGTGCTATCGACACGTCTCCCACATACACGCAGCGGTCGGAGTTCAGGTTGATGTGCCAAGACTCCGGCCCCCAATGAAGGTCAGACGCACATCTCCCAAGAATCCGCGCATGCGTGCAGACATCGTCGCAGTCAAAGTCAATCCTGTGCAGGCCAGAAGCCGGGGAAGGCAGGCTCTTCTGTCTCTTCACCGTCATCTTTGATCAATACGGGGTACACATAAACAGCAAATAATAGAAATACAAGAAAGAGGTAAGATATCCTACCATCATTACCAGTTATGGCAGCCAGGAAATAATACGGCGCATAGCGCCCAATTAGCAATTTAGAAACGGCATATTCGAATAATAAACGTTAATTTCAACAGTAAACAATTAAACAGATCCAGGCAGGTAGTTATTGCAATAGTAAGCAAACAAGTCACAATATGGAGAACGGATAATACCAGCAATGTATATATATCACGACTCATATGCATGGTCTCTCAAACCCCTACTCCATGGAGCTAAACTCAATCAATCGGAGAGAAAGATCAGGAGACATGTACGTGACTACCGCCGAGGCCGGTGCTATCAAATAAATTTTTTTCTCGTGCACAATCATGGCATTGCACAAACATTCTTCACTAGATCACGATATGGGGACGGTGTCAAGTCCGGATCGTCGGTGCGTTGCATCGGTTTGCCCCACGGGCAAAGGAGCTACCAACTACCCATTGTGGAGGACCCGCACCCCGACGCCCCAAGGTCATAACAAGACCCACACTTGTCTACTCGCACCCGCACTAAGGTGTATTCAATCTCCTAGAGCAACTAGGCCTTACAATAGTCCACACGGACAATCACAATGCATAAGACACTATGCATGCACATGTATGATCCACAATCTCATACAATTTCACACTATGCCACATTAGGCCAATATAGCATCAATATCCATATACGGTCACTCACATGGACCCATAACAACATAATACTAGGTTCAAGTCAATTGATGCATTATTAGGTTCATTATGAATCCTAACTTAGTATTTGCTTCCCTTTCCAAGGTTCATGTTCAAGGTTAATTCTCAGGACCAATTCAATATTCCACATAACTTGAAATTCATTTAAGCTCTTAGGCCTCACACTCTCATGTTCTTTTCTCAATTCTAATATCAGGCAAAGTTATCAAGTTGTCAAAGCAATAACGCATTCCTTAAGGATTCATTATGGAACCTCACATTTCCTGGTCATTTATGTCATGAGCGCCTAGGCGCCATTTCTGTAACGCCTGAGCGCTGGTTGAGCGCCTGGGCGCCCAACACGAAACGCCTGGGCGCCCAACACGAAACGCCTGAGCGCTGTCCAAACCGTGTTACAGGGAAAATTCTCTGGGCATAGAGCGCCTAGGCGCCCTACGCACAGCTCCTGAGCGCTAGTGCAAAATCAAGGATTCTGCAGAACCCTCTTCTGCAGAACCGTGGCCCCTCAAATTTCAAAAGGGTACACCTTTACCACCAGTCCAAAACATATTTCTTTTGCTAACAAACGCACATTGCAAAAATCCATATAATCATACAAATCAAACATCTACAAATCATAGAAATAACAACATGCAATAGAAGAGTGATCCAACATGGATTCCCTCATTTTCAACAACACACAAGACATTCCCTCACCACCAAGATTAGTTGAGGAGGATCATCTTCCTCTTACCTATTTGGAAGGCAACACAATGGTGCTACACCTTCTTGCCCTAATTTTCGTTTTCCCCCTTCAAGAAAAACACAAATGTGAGTGATCACCACAATGTTCACTCAAACCATGAAAAATAGGTTCTTGGCCACCAAGGTGACTAAGAGAAACGAAAATAGCAAGAATAATGGAAGAAAGTTAAGAGCTTTACCTTAAAGCTCTAAGCTTTGGCTTCAATGGTGGAAGAAAAATGGAAGAAGAAGAAGAACCCAAAAGATAGCAGCATGAGGGGACCTGGAATGGAGTAGGAGAGTTGGAATGTGATGGATTTAGTGAATGATGGAGATAAACTCCAATGTGTGTGGGTGTGTGCCGTAGAAGAGGAGAAAGAAGAAGAAGAAAATGAAAGAAGGAGAACGTGAATGAAGAGAGAAATGGAGAATGTGAGTAAAATGATTTAATGCAAGCTAATATCCCCCCCCCCTTCCAAATGGCTTCTGCCGTAGAGAAGAGTAGAGAAGGGAGTGAGAAATGTGCTAAATAGGAAACTTCATGGAAGCTTCCTAAAATAGGCTTTTAAATTAACCAGAATTTTATTTAGACAATAAGGCTAAAAAAAAGGTTTACCACAAGGAAATTCTTTGAATAATGTGATAAGATTTTTATTTCATATTATTATTTGTTGACAATAGTTATTGTTGGCAGGAGTCAGCATTAACAAATCTGACAGATAAATTCTTCATTTGTATGAATTTACTTTATCGTTAAGATCTCTCGAAAAAAAAATCGCGAAACCTCGTAGAAGCGTGTCAAGCCTCGGGTTTAGTAAGATCCCCCGTCGACTTATCCATAGTTCCAAGTTCGCAGAGAAAACATCGCGTTTTCCCAGAACTTTGCTTCACAAGACACGCAAAACGAGGAATATATTAAAATATTCGTCGTCTCCGAAAAATTCCAGAAAAATTCTTAAAAATCAAGAATATTATAAAATGAGGATTTATAATCAAATATGTATTTTTCGGGATGTTACATTTATTACAAACAACTAGTTTCAAGCATGCTTCTATACTTCTATGTTTTTCTGCCTTGGCTGTTTGGTAAAAATAGAAGGCTCGATCTATCATATATATTCAAAGTTCGAAGTATTAAAGCTGACATCTGAGGGAGTGCATACACACCTTGATTTCATAGCCTTCTTTCTGGCCCCCTGGCTTTGAAAACTCTAATGAACAGCTCGCCGGTATCACTATATATCGCAGGCAAAACAGCCACGCAGCTAAGCAACTCTAGCTCAAATTCTGCTTGGTGCTAAGCCTCAGTAGTTTATGATCTTGTTTGCTCGTGATGAGAATTATGGTTTTGGAGTACAAAATATATATATATATATATATATATATATATATATATATATATATATATATATATATAAAAAGCCCAAATGAGTATATGGAAACAGAAGCCATTGGCAGTGTACTGTTTGAAAGAGACTTCACACTAGTTCACGTGTCCAAAATTATAGTAGTACAATAATTGGAGAGGAAGCAGTGAGGTATTAGCATTTTGAAGTTTGATTTGAACAGATTTCTTTGTAAAGCCAGACCAGGACCAAAGCCAATGTACAATAATTGGAGAGGAAGCAGTGAGGTATAAGCATTTTGAAGTTTGATTCGAACAGATTTCTTTGTAAGGCCAGACCAGGACCAAAGGCAATGTAATGAACACACAGGCTTCTTGCAGAATAATGGGTGGATGGCATTTTCGTACTGGTGCAGTAGCAGCAGTAGTATAGGGTGAGGCCAGACTAATAGGAGCCTAGTGCACCATTATTGTGCGGTGGTCCCAGGTCTATGGCATAAGAGTTGGTGTTTTTGACCAAATTGTAATTTATGACAAATATATTTATCAAAATATTTAGGAGATAGTCTTTTTCACGTAGATATGTAAATATGCGTGCCACATTTTATGTAGATATGTTAATATATGTGATGTTTTTCACATGATAATGCTAGATGTGATGGTATTTTTTACGTGTAAATATCACGTGTATTGGCGTATTCACAGAAAATATAATATACGTGTTGGTGTTTCATACGTGGAGAAAAAAATAAAAAATGAAATGTCATATTGTATGTGCAGAGCATTTAATTCATTACACGTGAATCTCTTGAGAAATAATGTCTAGAGACACATACAATTAACATGTCTACTAAAGAATGCATCATAATATTGAGAAATGATAATTTCAATTAGCTTATTTATAAACTAAGTATTTACTTCTGATCTATATAGTAATCAATGTGAGACTTTAATATTGATAAAGTAAAATAATTAAGTAAAATAATAAAATATTTTTGTTCAATGTAAAACTTTTCAGTGGGTGAAAATTAGTGGATGAATTTTTTATTAAAATGAAAAATAATATTAGATTTACAAAACTCATTTTTTTTTAGTCGTATTCAATTTTCATAAAATAAATAATAAAAAAAGAATAAGGGACAAGAGAATCAAATTTAGTATTTTATTTCATGGTTTAAAGTTTACCAGCTGATCTCTTCTGATGGAAGTAGAGTTCCATGGATTTATAACTACCTTGATATTGGTGTCCACAGTGCTTCACACTTTTTTTTAAAACATGGCAACAATTTTATTGGTATACCATGTTTTTAGTCTATAAACTAGCATTCATTCCTTAATGCCATATTAAGATATTAATAAGAGAATCATACAAAACAGTCTTCCTGTTAACTTGGTGTGTTGCTTTGTCTTCAAACAACTCCACTAACTTTCAATCTATTGTATGTTACTTTCGGATTATTTACTTCATGTCTCTTGAATCAATGTATATATTGTTGGTTTGGATATTCTTGAGCTTTTGAGACATGCTAATGTTATGGGTGGTGATGTGGAATGCATCATGTGCGTAGACAAAGATGGTGTTGGTTAGCTCACTAAATTCTTTTCAAACTATTGCTGATGCTGAACTCACCCATAACTTATTTGTGTTATCCATAATTCGATTGAAGGAAATAGAATTTTGTAAACCATTGTCAGACTACTTAGACTGAATGTGAATTTTAGGTGATGTACTTTACCAATTATGAGAAAAATGTAATATCCCTTTATTTCGTTGCTGCTTTTCAATTGATTTTGGGTGTTGTACTGACAGTTTCGGGAATGCTTTTAAGCTACATATAGGTACACATATTCTCCTATCTTACAGAAAGTCTATGTGCAAATTATTTGCAGGGTCTCCACCTGACTGTACTTCTCATGTAATCTCCAGAGCACTCTTTCCTACAATAGCTGATCTGGTAGCTTTACCATTTGAGTTTTTTCTAAAACCTTCAAAATTATTGCATTTCTGTTAGTGTGATTTGCCCTTCCCTAATCTGTTGTCATCTTGGCTTTTTTTTCCGTATTACATGATTGTAGGATTTTTTTTCTTTGTACTGTGAACATTTGGTCCAGTTAGGATTTAGTAAATTTCCAAATGAACTTTTGCCTAAGCTATCTTTACGAAACGCAGTGAGCAAAGTGCTAACATGCCGGGAGTTCCTAATATTTCAAAGTGTCTAGCGCATCTGTTGCAATTGATACAGTGGGAGGATGTTGTTCTTGATGATTGTTTTCCATCGAGAATGGTATGTTTTTTGAGAAGCTGTTTGTTTGTATTAATAATATGTTTCTTTCTCATTTCGATTGACCAATACTCTCTTTGTCCAACAGTTATGCCATTCCTGCACCATTTTATGCACACCATTTGGTCTCCTACATTCATAACTGCACCAGGTATTCCTCTAAATTTTAATTGGACACATATCGTAGAATCTTTTAAATTTGTTAGTATTGTTCTCTTCATTTACGTGGTGGTTGGTGTCCTTGCTTACATAAGGATTGCAAGTGTTTTTTTTTTAAAAAAAGGTTAGTTTCTCATTTTCTCCTACTGTGTTTGACATCAAAGCCTTCTTTCCTACTCGGTTAGTACTCTTCATTTGTATTTTCCTTTGCCTTGTGAAATTCATTTCGTTGCTACATTTTCCTGTCTGTTCTGCCCAGGAATAGCTTATTATTTTATTGCTAATTGTTTACCATTCCTCATCTGTGTTTTCATAAATTCCTTGATGCATCCCCTCAAACATTTATGTTTTTTTATCCTTGCCTGTAATAATTTATTGATACAGGACTGTTCGTTTTTTGTCATAACAGTTGATCTGCATCGTTACCAACCTACCTTCTCATTTTTTTAAGAATAAGTGTTGCTGATGGTTTATATTTACTATTAGACATGGAGAATAAAGGTTGTGATCGTTATTCTGAGTGTAATCCATGTCAACTCTGTCGCGACCATGATTGCGACGGGAGTGACTAAAAAAAAATAAATTATTTAAGAGTCGCCATTAATTTTATTAAAATAAGAAAAAATTAGAAAAAAATCTTAGAAAATGATCTTTGAAATCAGATTGGATTTGGGAGTCGGTTATGTATAGGGAAGGGTGGAGACTTAACCTCACAGTACCCCTAATACATCTGTCCTAAAACGGTTATCCTAAATTAATTATGCAAAATTTAATAATCTCGTAATATATTTATGTTACCCATTTATTAAAAAAAACAAAAAAAAATAAATAATTTGTAAAAATTTAAATTTTGGCTTGACGAAATAAAAATTCCACTCCTACGTATCCTCAGGTGCAATGAGGAACTCAAAGTCACGTAGTTCTATATAAAATACTTGTGAGTTGGTTGCTTTTACTTAAAGAAAAGATTTATTTTTTTATTTTTATAAAAATTTGAATTAACAAGTTGTCGCGACTCTATTAAACAAATTAAGGTTTGAATAGGTGAAACTCGCGTCACGCTAGAGACGTCACCCATTGATTATTAAATTTATTGTTATTAAATGAGATTTTTTTTTAATCTAAAATTATCTTCAAAAAAAGAATAATAATAATAATAATAATAATAAATTGAATCTTTATTAAATAGTAATTTATTTTTTTATAATTTGAACCATTAGGTTGTCACAACTCGAGATGATCCAAAAATAGTTATAAGATTAACAATTTGTCACAACTCAGTTAATCCTATTTGCTCTTTTTTAAAAAAAATTAATTATTTTTATAGTTTTACTTTGTAGTCTTACCATTGTATATATATATATATATATATATATATATATATATATATATATATATATATATTAACTTAACCCATTTAATTACAAGCTCATTTCACTTAAAACAACAACACAACAAAAAAAAAAAACTATCAGAAATCAAAAGAATAGACTTACGAAAAACAAGACAAAAAAAAGGGGGAGTTTTGCTTCTTTCTTTTTGAAAATTTACAGGAAAAAAAAACAGAGGAGCAAGGAAGATGAAGGCCAGCGGCGACGGTGGCTAGGTTGGTTCGGGTTGGTGAAGCGCCAGCAACCGGGTCTGATTGCAGATCGCGCGGTGTGGCGGTGTGACGTTGTTTCTGTGGTGGCTTCTGCGCGGTGGGTAGCGTAGTGTGACAGATGGCTTGCGACACGGTGAGGAGTAGTTTGTTGGTGTCAGTTTCGTATAGGAGAGGTGATGGAGAGGTATTTTGGTAGAGGTTGAAATCTGTAGGTCAAGGTTAAAAGTGTGTGCTGAAGGTCAAAGTAAAAAGTCTCAAGTAAGGTGTGGGTTATGAGTTTTTATATGAGAGGATTAAGTTAATGTGTTTGAGTTAAAGTGTGATTAGGATTAGTTTAGGATGAGTGTTGAGATTTGTTTAGGATGAGTGTTGGGTTGACTGATGGGGTTTAGTTAGGATGGGTTTGTTTAGGCTAGCTAATAGGGTTTGTTTAAGATGAGTGTTTGAGTTGATTTATGATAAGTTTGAGTTATAATTTGTTTAGGAGGAGTGATGGAGTTTGTTTTGGATGAGGGTTAGTAATGTGGGTTGTGAAATAGAAAATGGGTAAATAGGTCAAGTTATGGGTTAGTAGGTCATGGTTTTTTTTTAATTTTTTTATTTACAAAATATTCCGGACAAAATTGAGTGTTCACAAACTGTTATGCTCATTTTATCATTCCTGTCTCTTTTTTTTGGGCATGGAAGCAGGCCTATTTTTGTGTGGTCTCTGACCATGCAAATATAAGAGTCTGCCAATTTTATTATATTGCTCATTCTGATCATGTTTCTTCCTTGTGGCGTAGAAAATATCCAAACAAATTACATTTCATCAGTATAATGCCTTCAAGGCAAGCTATCTCTTCCTATTTTCAGCAACAATTCCATACATATGCTTTTGAGTACCAATTTTTTCCTTATTCTATTGCAAACCAATTTCAGTATGCTTCAATTAACATGGTTCCAACTAACAGCACTTTCCTGAATTGTATAACTATTCTGACATAATTTGTTTCACTCGAATACAATTTTGGGTTATGTGAACAGGTTCAGAGGAAGAAGACTAAGACAGTGATGAGGGAGAAGCATGATGAAGAGTAGAAACAGAAGCAAAAAAATAAGAGTGCAGAAGCCTTTGGTTCTGTCAGAATCGTGTTGCCAAGTACGGTGCCAGGCTTCGAATCATTGATCGCTCGCAAAAATGCAAATGAATGTTTTTTTTTATTCTTGAGATTGCGTTTTTCGTTGCAGTACTGCAACCTTTGAAGTCTGGAGTTTGAACCCAGCCACGCCTACGACCAATCTGACACTGTACCCGCTCTGTTTCGCCTCTGTCTTGGACTCACAGGCCACGCCCCAACAGCGAACCACTCCGCCACTCTTCGCCCATTTTCGTAAACAACAGCAACCCAGCAGTCACCTCGAACTAGATCCGCCTCACTGCGACCCATGAGTCAAACCCAGAACAGAACCACCCAACTGAACCACCATCCGCATCACACCTCCAAACCTCTGCCTAGATCCACCGTCAGCCGCAATGCTCCATTACGCAACTCGCCACCACCAGAGCAAGGTCGAGTTCGGTGGTGGTTTTGTGGTGATGACTCCAAGTGTTTGATGGGTGGATTGACGATGGTGGCGGTCCGGTGACGTGGGTCATGGTAGAAGCTTGGTGTAAGAAATAGCAATAGTTACAAGATTTTAAAAAAAAAAAAAACTTTGAGACAGAATTACAAAATTTAAAACTTATTGTTATGAGTAAAGTCGAAGGGTCCATTAATGAACCATTGACTGTAAAGTTCATATTAAAACCATCCTTCAAGATCCGGATGAAGATCAGTTCTTCTTTCTTAAAAGCATGAGGCTGTTCTATTTCTATCTACACTATTTATTTTTATTTTTTTTCTCCCCTCTATCCCATGACTCCCACCCCTATAAGAGTCTCATGTTCTTAAAAGAACAGAAGGTGATCCTGATGATCCGAGTATTCAGGCTCACGACCCTTCTCCTTCAAAATCTTTTTGCTTGCTTGTGTCCATCATTCAAACAAATTAATCACAATATCCATTCACCCACAAATTCCTTACCATTTTCTGACCCAATCCCACGTGACCCTTCCAATCTTATTCCCACCTCCAATTATCTCAAGTCTTCACCAATTCCTCTCTTAAATGCACTACAAATCCCACCACATTGCAAGGTAGGCACCCTCATTTTAGAAGAAGTGTCACCACCAAAACACAACCAAGTACCAACAACTCAGATTCAAAAGTCCTACCAATCAAATTTTTTTATTAAAGGATTTTTTTAATATTTTTTAATTTAAATAAATATTAATAACAACTCTATTATTTTCAAAAAAAAATAAATTGTCATCTCATCATTGTCCCAATTGCAATAATACCATTTCCTTAGAGTTTGTCAAAGACTATAGTTACACATTAATACAACAATATATCCCAATCTTGACAAAAGCCCTTCTTTTCAAATCATAGACTCATCTAGCATCAATGCAAAACTAAACTCTTAACCTTTGCCTTGACCCAGAAGATTATTGGCTAGTCATCACTAGTAGCAGAAGAATGGGTTCCAGTTCAGGCACGATAGAGGTGGTCATAATTCGTCACATATTATTATTATTAACACTAAATTAGTATCTGTGTGATACACATGTAAGTATTGTATAATATATGTACTTGACTTATGTGATACTTAAAATAATATTAAAGATTATATAATAAAAAAAAATTAATATTAAGTAAAAAAATAATCTTATGTCTTTATTTATAAAGAATATTTAGCTCTCACAAAATAATAATAAAAGTAAAAAAAATTATAAAATAATACAAACATGATAAAACAAAACTTAATTTTAATAAAATATTTTTCAATAATGATAGATTAATTATAAATAAAAGATAAGTTTATTATGTACAAAAATATTTTTTAAATTCAATTTCAAATGAAAATAAATAAATATATAAATAAATATCATTTTTAAAATAAATATATTTATTATGAATGAGATAGTGTTTTTGTGCATAATAAACTTATTATGCACAAATGAAGTTTATTATGCACAAACTCATTGAAATTGAAAATAAATAAAAGATAAATTTAATTTAAAATGAAAATAAATAAATATATTTATTTTAAATGAGATAATATTTTTTATCATAATAAACTTATCTTTTATATTTATTTATTTTCAATAATGATATTTATTTATATATTTATTTTCAATAATAAATATATTTATTTATTTTCATTTAAAATTGAATTTAGAAAATGTTTTTGTGCATAATAAATTTATTTTTTTATTTAGAATTTAATCTATCATTGTTGAAAACATTTTAATAAAATTAAATTTTATTTTATTATGTTTGTATTATTTCATAATTTTTTACTTTAAAAACACAACCATGTGTTTACTTTAAGAAACTGATGTTATCGTAATTGCTTTCACCTTATGTAAATTAGTATATTTATTTATTTTCAGAAATTAGGATATATGAGTTTAATTAAAATCTTTAATTTAAAAATAATTATATTATGACTATTATTTATCATTGATATTCAAATTTTTTATCATATTTTTTCTTTATTTTTGAGCATGATAATATTGAACGAATCACGTAATATCATACGCAATCAATGTATGATAATAAAGGAAAATAAAAAAGAATAATTTTTTTGTTAATAACTCAAAAGTAGTAATTTTTTTTATGATAATAACTCATGTCAACTAATTCTTTTTTAATTAATGCATTTTTCTTTCCTAACTCATGCTTTTAATAAAGATTGCAGATCAAATGATATATACCTAATTAATAGTTAGAAATTTTCAAATAATTGTAGATGATATTATATATGTAATTAAAGGTAAAAGAATTTTAAAAAAATTATAAATTATGAAGTCGTGAAAATTTGATAAACTGCTAATTTATGTGTTAATTTAATAATTTATATACATTTCACTAATAGTCAAACATAAGGGGCTAATTCAAGTGCCACTAATTTTGAACTAATTAATATATATGAAGGTCTATATTAAATTATTCATAAAATCTTGTGATTATTTCGTTTTACAAAATCCATAACATTTAGAAGTTATGCTGTAACCAATATATAAATTATTCATTTCATTATTTGATTGAATAGAAATGTAATTTCTAATAATTAGATATAATTTCTTATTTTATAACTTAAAACTGAAAAGTTGAATTGAGAGGTAAACTATCATTACAGAGGCTCCAAGACATGGCAATCCATGACTGCTTGTAATTTGTAAAAATATCATGTTAAGATAGATTTAATTAAGAGAAGCATTCATAGATATAAAGCTTAGATACTGGCACATTGCATGTTACTATCTTCAATAAAAAGATATCCCTAGAGCATAATTTCAGACTTCAATGGTGTTTTAACAAAATATTTTTTGCTTATAATCAAGTCACATTAAGGTAAAATAATTGATTATTATATAATTGATTATTGTTATAATTAATTATAATAGAGTCAATTTTATGTTTTAATATGTTAGTTAAAAAATAATTTTAAAATAATAATATATTTTATTTAGATGGTATAAAAAGAATTACTTTTATATATTGAATTATCAAAAGAAATATAAAATAGTTAAAAATTATTTAATTAAAAATAAAATAATATTTATATCTTAAATTTTTAAAAATAATTTAAAATTTATAATAAAAAACTTGAAGTTTTAACATTATAAAAAAATATTATAATGTATTAAATTTTATGTAAAAATTAAAATTGAAATTATTAAACATGATTAAAATAATAAAAAAGTTTTTTTCAAGCGAAAAAACTGTTTTGGTAGAAAATTAATATATAACAAACATGCTCTCATTCGTTAAAATCACATATTCTTGTTCAGCTCAAAGGAAAAACTCAAATTACTGAGTGAGTTGCGTTTGCGTGCTCCAAATGGAAAAATTCACCAAAGAGAGGCGATATACTCCGATATATCTTTTGTACCGTTTTGATGGAAAGAGGCAGTAGGAATTTTTTTATTTTTATTTTTTTAAAATGTACGTAGTCTTCATAGTTATTTTTTTCGAGGGATAGTCTTCAAAGTTCATTGATCTTGACAGTGGACAAAGGCTATGGCTAGTCATGAGTGCCAATTAGATTTCTCTGAGTCTTCCGTTTCTAAGGTTTCCTTGCATCTTCCATTCAACGGAGGCTAATACGCGTATATGGAGGGTTCTTTCTAAGGTATTACTGCTCTTAAACTTTGATTTGACTTGACTTGCATTTGAATTGAAACTGTACAAATTATTCCTTAAGCATCTAGTTTTTCCCTGTCAAAAAGAGAGTTGGATAAAGCAAACTCCCGACGATCACGGGTCTTAGTCAAGTAGAACTAGATTACATTAATTACATAGAAAGTGAAGGCAAGGCTCCATTTCCTTACAGTTTCTTATCGTTATACATATCCTAATCTTTTCTCAATTGTATGCATTTGTAGGCTCATCATGATCATCACAACCTTCGCCAATTGACTTTTATTTGAAGAACATGGCTTTCGCCGTGAAACAGAAGCTTTGTAGCTAAGTGAACATGAAAAATCAGATTCAGAGGTAGAACAAGAAGAAGAAGAAGAAGAAGAAGAAGAATGGGTTGTGGCACGGCTATACTGTTTAAGAGCTTAGTAATAATCTGCGCCCTTGCCGTCACATCAACGGCTACGTCAAGCTTAAGGTGCTACGAGGAGGGAGCCACGTGTCAATCCCTGACGGGTTACCAGTCCAAAAATCGTACCAACTTAGGCGCCATCCAAAGACTCTTCTGCGTGACTCGCGTGGCCGACATTCTCGGCGCTAATGGCCTACCGGACTCGATCCTACCCGACAATTACACGGTGGAGGAGGATCAGGTTATCCGAATCCCCTTAGAGTGCAAGTGCGACCATTTGGGAATGGCAGGTCGGGTCCAAAACCCGCCCGTGTACACGATCCAGACAGGTGACGATCTGGATCATATAGCAACAGAGGTGTTCTCGGACTTGGTCACTTCTTTGGACATCGGAAATGCTAACGATATCAGGTGGATAAGGAGGAAGGTAGTGGAGGGACCAGATCGGCTGCTGGCGACACAAGATGTGGTGGTGCCACTTCCTTGCAGCTGTGGCCGGATGAACGGAACGGGTATGGTTCACCTTGGATTGGTGCGGAAATACGGAACCGTGCTGGGCGAGTACGGTACCCCACTGCAGACCATCTTGAGTGCCAATGGAGTTGCTAATGCCACGCAACTTCTCATCGGTCAGGTTCTAGATATTCCCCTCACAGGTTTCTTTCTTTCTTTCACTATTCACACACACCCTCACATATATATATACACGTGAGGCAGGATTTTTCTTTCTTTCTTTCACTATTCATATATATATATTTATGAATCTAACTAATCGAAAAAAAAAGACTTATACTTACAGAATCGATCCTCTATATATATATATATTTGTTAAGAGTTGAAAGTTGAAACAGCGTCTAAGTATGTAGGGAACAAAATGCAGCACAGCACACACTACACAAGGCTTTAAGCATATTAGACAGAAGATCATCCCTAGAGAGTTGTTTTGATCAAAACCAAACTTGTCAAATACTTTCCTAACAACCTCTCAATATTAGTATACCCACTTTTGACATTAATAGAATGTGATAATCAATTAAGTAATAAGTGGTGATTTGAATTACTTATATGATTGACCTTCTTCTGTTATGTATAATGAGTTGAAATTAGAATTCATTAAATTTTACACACAGATCACTATTTATCTTAGATGTGTTCACTATTTACTGATACACATTTTTTAACAAAAATCGAGGATATGGTGATCAATAAAATTATAAGTAATGATCCTTATTATTTATGTGGTGACCTTCTTCTATTCTCCGTAAATTAGTTCAATTAGAGTTCATCATATATAATATAAGAATCATCAATTATCTTAAAGACGTTCACCATATCCTATGCATGCTTAGAGTGGGTGTACAAAAAACATTTTTGCTTTCCTAAAGGAGAGATTTTTGAGAATATACAGTATCAAACCAATAAAATACTCATTTTATATTAAATAAATGAAAATGTATTTTTTTAGGTTAAATTACGTTGTTATAGTTTTTCTGAATTTTAAAATAGGTCTCTATTATTTAAATTTTTTTAATTAGGTCTTTATACTTTAAAAAAAATTATTTAATGAGGACCTAATTAAAAACTTACTTAAATTATGGGGATCTATCTAAATTTTTTTAGAAGTACAAGGACTTTGTTTAAAAATTTAAACTTTAGGACTTATTTGCAAATTCAGTATAAACTATAAGAACCTACATATTAATTTAACCATTTTTTGTTGGTTTAGTTGAAATCTTCTCTTCCTAAGACATGCACCATCTCTGCTTTGTGCTGAACCAACTAATCTGACATTACTTGGACCGCACACCAAAATAAAACTAAGCTCTCATGCTCTAACAAAAAGGGGAAATTCTTGCACACCACTAAATCGGTGAAAACATATATAACACATGCCATAGATCTAAATCATTGAAACTATTACTCACTGTAAATAATTATTGTAATAATAGTGGTATAGATGTGCTTAAGAATGGAGTTAAGCATGGCGTTAGTAAGCATAACATGTCAGTTAATAAAATAATAAATAGTTAATTTAGATATTTCTTGTGCCCATTGGATCTTATTTGCTGTAAAAGGAAAATTTGGCAGATAATTTGCAGCATTCCTCACCAATAAGTCGGCCCCTTTTTTGGATCCTGTAAAACTTTTTTTCAAAAGTTTAGGGGGAGGGTAGGGTGGTAGGCTACTTCATTCTAAAGTCAGGACATGCTATAAGCTTCAATAAAGGCTTACCGTGATACCAAAATCGCTTTCAAAGGAAAATTGCAGGCAATTCTTTCAACAGTAAACGTTTCACAAGGGAATATTTGTTTGTAGCTTCTGCTGTCACTGTTAGTAGAAATGTACCCAAGTTTAAATGTACCAAAGAGCCTTCATTTACTTCCAATTTATACTGTGCTAACAGGCCTTTAATGGAATTTGTGCAATTTTAGAGTATTTTGGTCCAATATATGCAATATGTATAAATATTATGTTAGAGTGGTTCTGTGGTTATGGACAGCATGTTCCTCGATGGTGAGAAAAGACTCATTGGACTACCCTTTGCTTGTTCCAAATGGTAGTTATGTCTACACGGCAAATGGCTGTGTGAGGTGTAACTGCAATGCTGCCAAAAATTGGACGTGAGTATATACAATTGCTCTTACCATGTTATATATATGAAGATGGAATACTTGGTTTTCTTTTGGTAACGCACACTTTTCGACTCTTTTGCTGACATTTGTGCTTAGATCTGTTGGTTAGATTATTTTGTGAGCCATCCAAGCTCAAGCCAACAAACTGGTCTGCGTGTCCATCTATGCAATGCAACAATTCAAGCAATATGTCCATTGGTAACACCACATATTCAAGTTCTCACAATCATACAATCTGTGCCTACGCTGGTTATGGAATCCGAACTATCTTCACGACTCTTGTAACTGTGTCCATTCCTCATGGTTAGTGCGGACAACCGTGCACATGATATGAGTTATGCTTAAAATTTAGTAGTTATATAACTTATATTTCTCATCGTAATAGCAGCTCCAGTATTGAGTTTTGAGTCCTTTCGGTTGCATGCTTGTCAAATAAGAAAATTGCTTAACATGCATTATACTTCTCTTGTGAGAATAACCTTAAACTCGTTTGTTCTCAAATGTTGCTAGACAACTCAAGGAGGGGCAAGGAGGATGACAATATGGATAACAGTAAGATCCATAAACTTATTTTCTTTCAGCAGTTCCTTCAAGAGGGTCAAGGAGGACGTCAGTATGATCTAAGAAGAATTATTTTTTTCGTGAATGCAGAAAGCAAGTGGTGGATATGGCTTATTGTGGCAGGAGGAGTTATTGTTGTGCCTATATTCTGCTACTTTTGCTGCGTAATCTGGAGAAAATGCAAGATAGAAGGTACTTCTAGTTAGATGTTTGTGAATCTGTAATAAATTTGTTGAAGATTTGTTATAAATATATTCTTTTCATGTACAATGACTAGCTGACAGAAAAAAGCAGCAGAAGAAACTAATACGGGAAATCGGAGGCGGTACCGTGGCTTCCGCTGTATATCACAGAACAGAAAGACACGGCAAAGATGGAAAGACCAACCATGAAATGCAGATATTCAGCTTTGCAAGCATTGCTACTGCTACAGACAACTTTTCAGTTGCAAATAAGTTGGGAGAGGGTGGCTTTGGACCTGTTTATAAGGTAAAGTCTATCCTGGACATAAACTGAGAATGTGCATGCAAGATATGGGGAAAGCTAATAAGCATATAATTTCAGGGGGAACTGCCTGATGGACAAGAAATAGCAATAAAGAGACTTTCCAGTAGATCAGGGCAAGGGTTGGTGGAGTTTAAAAATGAAGCTAAACTCATTGCAAAATTGCAACATACTAATCTAGTAAGGCTTTTGGGTTTCTGCATCCAGAATGAAGAAAGGATATTAATCTATGAGTACATGCCCAACAAAAGTTTAGACTTTCATCTATTTGGTAAGCTACCTTTAATTTATATGCAAGAAATCATTATTCATTTAATGCCTCGTGTCGTTTATGCTTTGTCTGTTCTGTAGCTTGTTAATTCATGCTTACTCTGGAACAGATTGCAACAAAAGGAGATCAATAGTTTGGGAAAAAAGATTCAGCATCATTGGAGGTATTGCTCATGGGTTAGTTTATCTCCATCATTTTTCAAGACTAAAAGTGATTCACCGGGATTTGAAAGCTAGCAACATTTTACTTGATTATGAGATGAATCCAAAAATTAGTGATTTTGGCATGGCAAGAATATTTGAGTTGAAAGGAATAGAAGAGAATACAAAAAGAATTGTTGGAACATAGTAAGTGTAAATTTCTTTACAAGTGAGCACAAATTCTTTTTCTTTCTCCCTTTCATAACATGCACTTCTTTCAAAATAAAAATATTTTTCTTTGTTGATTATTTCAGTGGTTATATGTCTCCGGAGTATGCCATGAATGGCATTGTCTCAGTGAAGACTGATGTGTTTAGCTTTGGAGTCCTATTGCTTGAGATTGTAAGTGGAAAGAAGAATAATTCTCGCTATCACTCTGATTATCCACTCAACCTTACTGGATTTGTAAGTAACTGAATTCAGGTTTTGTCTGTAACATCATAACTTCAGTAGTCCCTTTTAAATTTTGCAAACAGTGTTACACTAATGCTCAAAATTGTTAACTGTTAAGGCAAGTTGGTATGTTGGATGCAGGCATGGCAACTCTGGAATGAAGGTAGAGGTGTTGAGTTAATAGATTCATTATTGCTTGAATCCTGCCAGACAGCAGAAGTACTGAGATGCATTCAGCTGGGCCTGTTATGTGTACAGGACCGTGCAGCAGATAGACCTAGCATGTTAGACGTTGTTTCAATGCTTTCAAACGAAACTATTGTCCTCCCTGCCCCTAAACAGCCTGCATATTTTATTGATGTAGTAGCAAATGAAACAAATGTGCCAGTAGGAAAACAAGAAACTTGTTCCATAAATGAAGTGACAATTTCAGAAATGGATGCCAGATAATAGAACTTGCCATGCATCTTCTTGTGGATTGAATGAACACAACCAAGCTTTTGGTGTATGATTATTGATTCCCATATTTGTGTGTCCACTCGATCATTTAGTTTGTATTTGTGAAATATGAACAAACAATGAAACAACTCTTTATTATATGAGATTGACGTTTTTGGTCTCTTATCTATTACTAATTACTATCGTTGTCATTGTTGTTATTATTACCTATTATTTTCTTCTTCTTCTTCTTCCGTTGGACAGAAGGAAAATCCCGTGTTATGCAAGGATACCATATGCATAAAAGGAAAGACAATGAGCACAAAGGTAGCACATAGCCTTAGGATTTGAGGTTGTCTTTTCCATGGAGCACGGGGCAAGATGAATCGGGCATGTCCATCTATCTAATTAGTTTACTGCAGATCTAAAGCTGTAAAACTTTGGAGCTTCCATATATTTCCTTTATTTCGGTGACGTGACGGGAAATGTGGGGGTAGGCTGAAGCAGGGCATATATTGTTGGGAAATGTCAACATAATTTCCCTCCTCTGTGAACTCAACAATAGATATTATGCGGAAGTATAAAATAAGTGTAACAACAACACCAAAAAATTTTTAGCGTTAAAAACCTTCCCAATGTGAGTAAGGAAAAACCACGGGATCCGTAGGCCGCTTAAACCTCCATAATAAAATAATGGGAATACAAAAATACAAGAATATTGTATCCTCAATTTGTAGATAACACTCTTACAAATTGACTCACTATTTTTCTCTCTTAGAAAACTCTCTCTAAGACTCTCTCTAATTTTTCTCTCACTCTCTTTCTCTTGTGAGGCTCGCTTGTGGTTCTTATGCTTGGTGCTTCTATTTATACACCAATTGTTGCACACAATTGTTGACAAAGAAGAATTGCACTGAAAAAAGTTGTTGGAGGTTGAAAGTTTTTCAACCATTGCTTTTAATGTTCCAATTGGCTGGAACCCAACAATTCTCCCCCTCCAGCCAAAGTGAAAATATTCTTGGATCAGTTTGGGGTTGATGTTAAGCCTACAACTTCTTTACAGACTTCTATCTTCTCTTTTGATAGAGCTTTTGTCATCATATCTGCCCCATTATCTTTTGTGTGTATTTTCTCAATTTGCAGCAGTTTACTTTCTAACACATCACGAATCCAATGATACCTTACGTCAATGTGTTTCGACCTTGAATAAAAGGTTGAGTTCTTACTGAGATGGATTGCGCTCTGACTATCGCAATAGAGAACATAACTTTCTTGATCTTGACCTAACTCTTGTAGGAACTTCTTCATCCACAAGATCTCCTTGCAACCTTCGGTGATTGCGATGAATTCTGCTTCTGTGGTGCTTAAAGCAATGCACTTTTGTAGTCTTGACTGCCATGAGATAGCTTCCCCTGCAAAAGTAATCAGGTATCCTAATGTAGACTTTCTTGAATCTACATCTCCTGCCATGTCTGCATTTGAATACCCAATGAACATTAGATTTCCATTGCCAAAGCACAAGCACCTTTTGGCAGTTCCTTTCAAATACCTTAGTATCCATTTCACAGCATTTCAACGCTCCTTTCCTGGATTCGATAGGAATCTACTCACAACTCCTACAGTATAAGCAATATCTAGTCTTGTACAGATCATTGCATACATAAGACTACCAACAGCAGAAGAATTGGGCACCTTGCTCATTTCTTCTTTTTCTTCGTCATTTCCTAGACATTGCGTCTTACTCAGTTTGATATGACTAGGTAATGGAACATGCATAGTTTTGGCTTGATGCATGTTGAATATTTCAAGAACTTTCTTGATATAGTCTTCCTGTGACATTCACAGTTTTGGCTTGATGCATGTTGAATATTTCAAGAACTTTCTTGATATAGTCTTCCTGTGACATTCACAGCATTCTTCTAGAACGATTTCTAGTAATCTTCATTCCAAAAATCTTCTTTACTGCACGCAGATCTTTCATGACAAATGATTTGCTCAATGCCTTCTTGAGAGCAGTTATCTTTGTCT
Organism: Ormosia emarginata; assembly: GCA_029884605.1. Taxonomy (NCBI): domain Eukaryota; kingdom Viridiplantae; phylum Streptophyta; class Magnoliopsida; order Fabales; family Fabaceae; genus Ormosia; species Ormosia emarginata. Next base: position 4,338,310 of record JAQQTP010000077.1, read on the forward strand.
TATCTTTCCCAACAATCAACATATCATCAACATACAACAACAGTATGATGGATTCACCATTTCCATAGTTCTTCACAAACACACAATGGTCTGCAGAGGTCTTCCTGAAATTGTGTTGGGTCATGAAGAGATCAAACTTCTTGTACAATTGCCTTGGAGCTTGCTTCAGACCGTAGAGGCTTTTCTTCAAATGACACACTAGGTGTTCCTTGCCTGGTTCTTCGAAACCTTCTGGTTGTTCCATATAAATTTCTTCCTCTAAGTCTCTATGTAAGAATGTTGTTTTAACATCAAGCTATTCTATTTCTAAGTCTAGTTTTGCAGCTAGACCAAGGATCGCTCTAATGGATGCCATCTTCACCACTGGTGAGAAGATTTCTTCAAAATCTATACCTTTCTTCTGGTTGCACCACTTCACAACAATCCTTGCTTTGTACCTGGGGTTTGGGTTGTTCTCTTCAATCTTGAGTTTAAATACCCACTTATTTTTCAATGCATTTCGCCCATCTGGTAATCTCACCAGGTCATACGTCTGATTCTCTTTCAGGGATTGTATTTCTTCTTGCATGGCTTGCATCCATTTCTCTTTATCATTCGTCTCAATGGCTTCCATGAAACTTTGAGGTTCCCATTCATTAGTGAGAGTGACATAATCATCTGAGAAATACCTTATTGATGGTTGTTTGACTCTCGTTGATCTTCTTACTTGAGGTTCTTGTTCAACCTGATCGGTCTCCATCTGTTCTCCATGTATTGCTTGACTTTGTTCTGTCTGGTCAGGTTGTTCCGCCTGATCAGGTTGCTCCATCTGATGGGGTTGTATTGTCTGATTAGGATGCTCATTCCTTTGAGGAATTTCTCCCCCTGAATTGCGTACCACAATGGTCTTTGGCTTCTTAGATTGTTGAATATCCTGGATTGTCTGATCTTCATAAAATACCACGTTTCTGCTTCAAACAATCTTCTTGTTTACAGGATCCCATAATCTGAAGCCAAGTTCATCACTTGGTGAACCAAGGTATATGCACTCCTTCGTCTTTGCATTAAGCTTTGCTCTTTTATCTTTAGGAATATGGACAAATATCCTGCACCCAAAGACTCTCAAATGACCATATGAAACTTTCTTTCCAGACCATACTTCTTCTGGAATCTCTCCATTTAAAGGACTTGAAGGAGACAAATTGATCAAATCAACTGCAGTTTTTACTGCTTCACCCTAGAATGCCTTGGGGAGTTTTGTATGAGAAAGCATGCTCCTGACTTTCTCTGTAATCGTCGTTCTATTCATTCTCTCAGCTAGTCCATTCATCTGAGGTGTCTTAGGGGGTACTTTCTCATGTCTTATCTCATGAATCTTGCAATAATCCTCAAATGGACCTCTATACTCTCCGCCCTTGTCAGTTCTCAAGCATTTCAGTTTTCTTCCAGATGCTCGTTCAACAGAAGCATGAAACTCCTTGAAAACTTAAAGAACTTGATTTTTCGTCTTCAATGAATACACTCACACTTTCCTGGAGTGATCATCAATGAAGGTAATAAAGTATTGGGCACCGCTAATGGACCTTTCAGATGTTGAGCAAACATTTGAGTGAACAAGATCCAGAATCTGCTTTCTTCTTCTTGCATCATCTGATCTTTTGAAAGATAATGTTAAAAGATCTTCTCACAAGATTCAAGTGACTGCCTTTTTATGTTTGGAAGATAGTGTTTTGCTAAGATTTCTAGACCCTTCTAGCTCATGTGGTCCAATCGTTTGTGCCACAATTCCTTGCTTGCGTCTTAAGCAACATTCATCTCCCCCTTGCATATCTTTCCCTGCATAATGTACAGAGAGCCTTTCTTTCTGCCGCGAGCAATAATCATGCTTCCTTGGCTGAGTTTCCATCTGCTGGCACCAAACTAGTTTATCATCCCAGCTTCGTCTAGTTTGCCTGCTGAGATAAGGTTTAGACGCATCTCAGGTACATGTCTTACCTCCTTCAGTACAAGCTTGGTTCCATTCTCACTTATCAAAGTTACTTCAACAATACCGACGATTTTACTTGTGACGTAGTTGCCCATCTTCACCGTACCAAAATCTCCTTTTTGGTATGATGAGAAAAAACCTTCATAAGGTGTGACGTGAAAGGATGCTCCAAAATTAATTATCCATATGCAATCATCGGATGCAATGTTTAGATAATTTTCTTCTCCGACAAGAAATATATTCTCATCATTCGAGGCCACTGCAGTAGTTGTTTCATCTTCCTTCTTCTTCTTTGGGTTAATCGGTCGGGGTGGACTGCTAAATTTGTTGATCTCTCTTCAAGAATCTGCACTTCGGACTTACGTGGGTTTATTACAAGTAATAACAACTTAGTCTAATGCGAGATTTGGATCTACCTTGTGATTTTTCATGACCTCCTTTTTCACGATTCTTATTCCTTCCTCTATTGTCAATAACGTTGGCTTCAAACTGGTTGTTCAAGCCCCTTTCTCTCTGTCTTGACTCCTCATTCAAGAACTGTCTATATAATAATCCATGCTAAAAGTAATTTGAGAGTGACAACTAGAGTGTCCCAACTCTCAGGCAGAGAACTGAGGAGTAGAAGAGTTTGTAACTCATCATCTATCTTCATTTCTGTCTTTGTCAATTGATTCACAATACCTTTGAAGGTATTCAAATGTTTGATCATGTTATGACCGTCCGAGTACTCTAACTTCACCAGTCGTCTAACAAGGTGAGCTTTATTCCTAGGCGTCTTCTTTTGAATCAAGGATTCAAGTTTCGTCCACAAATCATACACGTTGGTATAAGTTGATACATGTTTGAACAAACTTCTATGAATATATTTTCGGATCATAGCTACTGTTTTCCGATTCTGGAACTCCCATTCTTTGTCGGTCTTCCCCTCCGGTTTATCTTTCTGGGTGATTGGCTCATGCAAATCTTTGCAGTATAAGTGATCTTCCATCATCGGCTTCCAATAGGAGTAGTCATCTGCAGTTAGCTTGAACATATCTCTATCATGAGTAACAGTGTAACACCCCAAAATTTACTTTTCTACTCTCAAGATTCATTCTAAAAATATTTATGATTTTCTGGAATTTTCTTGGAATTTTCTAAAAATACGAAATATTTTAATATATTTTTCATTTAACGTGTGTACTGAGCGAAACCGAAAAAATGAGACATTTTCTCCGAAAACCTTGAACTATGGAAACGTCGACGGGGGATCTTACTAAACCCGAGGCCAGACACAGTTTACAAGGTTTCATATTTTTCGAGAAATCTTAACAGATGAAATGATAAAACACTGTGAAGAATTTATCTGTCAGATTTGTTAATACTAACTTCAGCCAACTATAACTATTGTCCAATAAATAATAACATATATTAAAAATATTATCACATTATTCAAAATCTGATTTTTTGTATCACATCTATTAGTTTTAATTTCAAAAGAAAGATTAAATTTAATCCAAGCTTGTTATAGAAAGCTTCCTAGCAATTTCCCTTGTAACACATTTTCTCTCTCTCCTTTCTCCACTCTTCTACGGCAGAAGCCACAAGGGGAAGCCCAAATATTTCCCTCAATTGTCTTAATATTGCATTCTCATTTCTCTAAACCCCAAATACCCATTTCTCTTTTTCTCTCTTCTTCTTCCTCTCCACCGTATACACACACACACCCACACATTGGAGACCAACTTCCTTATTTGCTAAACAAATCACATTTTCTTGTTCCTTCCACCATTCCAAGACTATTCTCCTTGGTGGTTATCTTTTGGTTCCTCTTCTTCTTCTTCTTCTTCTTCTTCTTCCATTTCTCTTCCACCATTAAAGCTAAAGCTTGGAGCTTTAAGGTAAAGTCTTCAACTTTCTTCCATTTCCTTGCTATTTTCGTTTTCTCTTGGCCACCTTGGTGACCAAGAACCTATTTTTCATGGTTTGAGTGAACATTGTGGTGATCACTCACATTGGAGTTTTCTTGAAGGGGAAAAATGAAAATCTAGGACAAGAAGGAGTGGCACATTGTGTTGTTTTCCAAATAGGTAAGAGGGAGATGATCCTCTTTAACTAATCTTGGTAGTAAGGGAATGTCTTGTATGTGTATGGTTGTTGATTTTTGAATCCATGTATAAAGTTCTCTCATTTTTATGTTGTTCTTGATGATAATATATTTTGTTGGGTTTGTATGATTTATTGATGTCTCTTGCATGATTTGAAGGTGTATTTGAGTATCTTGTTGATTAAATATGATGAGGAATGGTTTGGTTTGAGTTAAAGGACCTGAGGAACTCTGTTTTCTGCAAGTTTACACGTGGTAATCGATTACTCAGGGCTTTTAATCGATTACCAAGCTCTTAAAGATACAAAATCGTGATTCTGGTAATCGATTACATCTGGTTTGTAATCGATTATAGAGATTCTGTTTAGCTTGTAATCGATTACAAGAAGAGTGTAATCGATTACCAAGCCTCTGATGTCACGAAATGGTGCTGCTGGGAATCACGTAATCGATTACAAATTATGGGTAATAGATTACGGAGGTTCTGTCCAATTAGTAATCGATTACCACGGTTGTGTAATCGATTACCAAGGCCTTGACGTTACGAAACGTGATTGGGAATCATGTAATCGATTACAATGAGATTGTAATCGATTACAGAGGTTCTTTTCAGGTAATCGATTAGGATGATGTAATCGATTACCAAGACCAAAAATGAGATTTTTGAGTTGGAAATGATTGAGATTATGGTTCTTTGTCCTTTATAACTCAAACACAACCTAAAAACCCTGGATTCAAGGATTTTACTTTACTAAAATTGTGATAGGAATGTGCATTCATACCAATAGAGAAGAAATGATTTTGAATATGGAATTCTTGGATCCATGACATGGAAATTGTGGTATGTGTGTAATGAGGAATACTTGTTGATGCTGAGAATTATTGATGTAGTGCTCAATGAGATAAGAATGATGATGTGCCATTGAGGCAATGTTTTGATAAATGTATTGTTGATATGTCATGTTGGACATGGAATAATGCTTATGTGCCATTAAGGAAAGACTTATGTTGAATGCATCATTGATGAACATACATGATTGGACATTGTGTCATCATGTATGTGTATTGTCTGTGGGACATTGTTGAGAAGGCTATGTTGCTTAGGAGTTTGAATAACACCTATGTGCGGGTGCGAATAGACTAAGCGTAGGTGTCATATGTTGTTGACCCTGGGGGCGTCGGGGTGTGGGTGTCTCACAATGCAAGTGGTAACTCCACTGGGGCCGTGGGATAGACAAATGCAACACACCGACGATCCTGCCTGAGATGCTGTCCTATGTCGCAATCAACTGTTGAGGTGCCATGTGTGAGTCATTTTGCACAAATGTTTTTATGTGATGAGCACACTATATTTTTAAGGCTAACGATACACTGACATTACTCCTTGATCATTCACTCCGAAAATATTTATGTCTAGCTCTATGGAGTAGGAACTTTGGTACCCTTGTTGCATTGTGAGTTGTCGGTCACATGGTCCATTAAGCATTCATGATTGGATAATGTGTTTACTATTATGGCTGTGATATTTATTTGATACTTGGTAATGCTAATGTTGCTAGTTGGCTATGGATGATGTTAATTACTATTCCTTGTTGTTTTACTCTCATTAATTGCTTTCATGTATTACTATACCTGTATATATTAACTGTGTCTTATGTGGGCGTTCGACGCCGTTTATTCTCTTGCTGCCTTGTTGGTACTGAAAGCTGGGAATCTCACCTCTTTCGGTACTTTTCTTTATTTTGTATTTTGGTTGAATCGTGTGCTCTCAAGAAGACACTCGTGAGGAGAACAAGGAAACTACTGAGTTTCAAGGTTTCTGGCCTTATCTCGATTAAGACCGAAGTTGTTGAGAATGTCTTTTCGCCCCCGTGGATTTTTTGGTTACGTGCGGATCAACTTTCATGGTGGTCCGGATTGCTGGCATATCAACGTGCATACTGACCGATGTGTGTACCACGGCGAATTGACGGTGTCTTTAGCATGGGGACGCTACATTGCTTCTATTTTTGACTTTCATGCTTTTGTGTGGTTGGAATTTTATATGCTCGTAAAGAGATATGTGGGCGGATATGTATTATACCCCACGTGACGACTTTTTTCTCGCTTTATCGCCGCCCGCCGCCGTGTTCGTTGTCCGATGGATGTCTCGTCGGACGACGAGGACCACGAGGAGGATCCAAGCATCTTAGGGTTGGTTGTAAATTGATGGCTACTGATGGCTATTCGTTTATTTTGAGGGAACCTGACGTACTACTGGATTAGTGGGTAGATATATTTGTATCTCTTGGGGTAGGTACACATTTTGCTTTTTTGTATATCTTTTTGGAAATGTAAATTAAACAAGCTCATGCTTCTGGTATAAAACATGTAATTATCCATATTGTGTATGGCTGTATGTTTCATTCCCTGTTGATTTCTCTTTGACGTTTTTTATAAGAAGTTTTATATGAAAGAGGAACTTTTAATTTTAACTCATTCACGCGATATATTTACAAGCAGGTGTATATGTATATTGATGGAAGTTTTAACCGGAACTATGTTAAAAGAAAAAGAAAAAAAATGCTCAAATTTTTCGTAGTCATTTTTGGGTCGTTTCACTATAGTGCGACGTTCCTTCTTCTCACCCGTTATGACTGAAGGGAGAAAAATGGGCGTTACAGACAGCTCCCTCCATCTTGAGTTACACAGTCAATACCGTATATGTAAATAGTGCCGTACAACTATATACTGAAACAATAATTATAGTATGCAAACAGTGCATCAGGTAAGTTCTCAGGAAAGAGAGGTGGTACACTAATGGACACACTTAAATACCAAGTCTTTCCTAACTAGAACTTTCCTAGACAACACTTTCACACCACCACACGTTATTCCCAACAACGAGAATTATTCTTTTCTGATGTGGAAGATCAGACAATACTGCAACCACAAAGCATACTAAGAATTTTCTTATGAATCTGGCACCTAGTATCCGAGAGCTCTGATACCACTGTTGGGAAATGCCAGCATAATTTTCCTCCTCTATGAACTCAAAAATAGGCACTATGCAGAAGCATAAAACAAGTGTAACAACAACACCAGAAAATTTTTAGCATGGAAAACCTTCCCAATGTAAGTAAGGAAAAACTACGGGACCCGTAAGCCACTTAAACCTCCACAATAAAATAATGAGAATACAAAAATACAAGAATATTGTATCCTCAATTTGTGGATAACACTCTCACAAATTGACTCACTATTTTTCTCTCTTAAAAAACTCTCTCTAATTTTTCTCTCACTCTCTTTCTCTTGTGAGGCTCGGTTATGGTTCTTATGCTTGGTGCCTCTATTTATACACCAATTGTTGCACACAATTGTCGACAAAGAAGAATTGCACCGAAAAAAGTTGTTGGAGTTTGAAAGTTTTTCAACCATTGATTTTAATGTTCCAATTGGCTGGAACCCAATATATATATAGGATCTTACTGAGTGTTTATTATAAGAGGTAAAATGAGTACATATTGACTATTAGATCTTATATAAATAATAAAAATTAGAACATAAATGCATGTGATTTTTTTAAGTGGTCACATGACCTTTAAGTAATTTTTAATCTTGACCATCTATGTATGGTTGTATAGTCAAAATTTACTCCTCTCACTCTCTCATAATAAAAATTACTTTCACTAGATATGATATATATATATATATATATATATATATATAGCTTCAAAAAAAAAAAAAATTTAATTGTTCCTATGATGTTTTAATGGTAGGTCGGATTCAAGGACCCGTTATGATTTTTTTAAAACTATAGAGACTCAATTACAAAATTTAAACTACAAGGATCCTTTAAAATTTCTTAAAAAGTATAAGAATGTGTACATTAATTTAACCTTCTATTTTTCAAGTTAAAAAAGTGTTTAATTATATATCCAATGAGCACAAGTCTCGTTGCTAACCACTGTTCTACATGATAGAAACAAATTAAGAATTCAACATACCAAGACATACCATAATGAATGTTCTCTCGCTTGACACACTCAGCTTCATAGAAATGATAGCAGGACGGCAGCACCAAAGCAACACCACAATTAGAGGCAAGCACCAATTTTTTTCTGTGAATAAAGATACTTGTAGCTTCAAGTGTTTGATGCCCTGCGGAGGTACTGAAATATCTTGCGGTGCAACAAGGTTCCATTCTTTCTACGGATTCCAAATTAAATTACAAAGATGCATAAAAGATAATGTTTAATTTTGATACATTGTTAATATAAAAAGTTTTATACTATCATCTAATAATGTATTGTCAATGAGTTAAAATTTATATGAAATGTTAAATTTATTAAATGATGTAACAACATATCATTAAATGATTATGTAATTTATATTGATAATACATTAAAATTAAATTTTAAGAAGAATAAAGTAAAAATGCAAATGGAATGAATATACTTACAGTTGGGTGCATGATACGCATAGCCAATGATGTTAGAACGTGAGTTTTGTTATATCTTCGCATCTGAGTTCTTTTTAATAATTTTTTAAATATTAAATAAAAAAATTATTAAATAAAAAAATAAATGTATTTAATGTCTTAAAAATATAAAAAATATTTAATATTTTTTTTTATTTAATAATTAGAAAGATTAATAAAAGAATTTGGTTGGATGATTTAGAATTATTCTTCTACATTTAATATTTGCAAGAAATTCCCAGAAACCTTGCAAGTGCATAGGATGATTAATTTGGATACTAACATTCACTTCCAATTGTCTAGAACGGTTCAAGAAAGATATGGCCGGCATATTTATTTGCATACTAACATTCACTTCCAATTGGGTTGTTCAGGAATGCTTGGTTATAATGGATAAAAATCCATAGAACACCGGTGTTTCAAAATATTTCAGGAGCATATTAAATGTCTCCCAAGACTGATAGGCCCTGACAAAATTAAATTAACTAGTGATGTGAATTCAAGGACACTTAGTGGCAGGCTGTAGTATTTATAGCATTCAATTCCCAATTGGGGACTTCAAAAAGAGAGGAAGCAGGTGTTATCAATTCTAGTTCTGGCACCTCAATACTAATCTCAATTGCCATGTCCATCCAAATGTCTAGACGGGGGATCTTATAGGAACGGTCACTGAACCCCATCTTGAGCTTGAGTTCTTTTACAACTAAGCCTTTTTCACTGAAACTTTGCAATGTGCGGTCTACAGAAACGAGGAACTTTTGTGTTTGCCTAGCAAAATATTCCAGTGACTTGGCATTTTCTTGGTATTCACAAAACAACAAACCTTTATGTCTAGATTCATCAAAAACCAAGATGGGAAACGTGGACCATGACTCTTTCCTTGCCTTAGACAAGATACTGGTCCTTGCAACATCTTTGTAGGGAAGCCTTGACATAACATCATAAAGTATGGTTGTTGGTACTTGGTAGATTGGATATCTGATTCATTGTCTCAACTTGCAACTCTCTATTTTTTTCCTGAAAGTAACGTAATTAACAAAAACAAATAATTGTAACAAAGTAAACATAAACAATTTTAATTGAAGCTTTTCAAAATTTCATATCAAAGTTGAGTCCATCAAAAATCTTCTATTCCATTAACGTAGTTCCTAGAAGAATAACATGCTTCTGGTATGTTCTTTTTAGTAAAGTATATCATAGTGCCTTGTGAATTTTAATTAAGATATTCTTATATATTTTAATTATTGGCTTAAGACAATCTTAATAAGAATTTTTTTATATATGAGAATTGTCAATAATACTTTTTCAAATTAAATTACCAAAAAGGCATGCATTTGTAGAATTATTTGAACGTATAAGTATAATGAATACTTTTCAAAGTAGTATGTACCATAAAATTGAAAGGAATATATCCAACAATTAAATTTTAGTTAATTTAAAACTACAAGAGAATGGTATATATTTTTCAAGATTTATTAAAATTCCAATGAAATTGAAAGTCCTTTCTTTCTTTGCTAATCATTACCCTCCCCTCAAAAAATGAGAAAGTCCCTAAATGTGCTCTTTTTAATTCTGTTATTTATTATTATTATTATTTTGGTATAGATTCTGGTATTATTAGCAACGAGACATTATATATGAAGATGGAAGAACTGAAACCAGAATTTTGTTATTGTAAGTAGGAGTTGCAGAGATGTTCAAACTTCAAACGGCAACGGACCGAAAAAAAAACAGCGGGTATATATTGTTAAAGTTATGACAACTTTGTTAACAAAGTCTTGAAAATTGAGAGTCAAAAGCCATAACTTTGTCAACAATAATGGTTTGGTAATTGTCAAAAAGCTACCAAAGTAAAATTCACATTAGCAAGTCAAAAACTACATTTACCGGATCAAAATTTTTGCTATTTTTGGATGGTTGTAAGTTGTAATAGTACATTTCCTAAGGCTAGAAATATGTATCTATGAAGAAGCAATATTATCAACCAATAAACAATCTTGCAATTATTGAAGTACGTAGCATTTCTTTTACCTTCAACTCTTGGAAACTTTTCACTTCAAATATCAAAAGTTTTTATCAAAAACCTTCATTTACTTTGTACTGAGTCTTTGATAAATCAAGTTTATAAAGTTTATATTGATTTTACTTGATCACATTAGTCTTCTTAAAATTTTATTAAGGATTATCAATCTAAATTCTATCACTCTTGATATTTTTACTAGATAAAAATATTTCAAATTTCAACCAATATCCAACCTTTTTTCAACAACATATATAGATAATATTAGGTACAAAACGGGTGCGATAATTTTATGGAAAGAATTTCTTCATCAACGAAGGTAAAACAAAGGAGTAAGGACCAAACAAAATACGCCCTAATTTATTTAAAGAGGCTTCATAAAAAAATTAAAAAGAAAAGAAAAGAATGAAGTACTGACACATATTACAGGCCTGAAGAATCTGAGAGCGTAAAGAATGGCCTATCCTTGCTCCCTCTGTTCTCCAGCAATGGTGGTACCAAAATGGACATGCATGTTCTAAAGTAAGACAAAGAGAAGACGAATTGAGGAATTACCTTCTGAAGCTCCATGTCTTTAGACGGAATAGACAACATTTATATGTGTAAATCTTACGATCCATGTAAATTCCTTGTAATGTAAGATGTCTATTTTGGCCATATATCTCTATCGTGCTAATTGTGCAGATAAAAACAATTAAAGTTTACCCAAAAAAAAATGATAAAAACAATGAAAACAAGGAAAAACACACACACATATATATGATTTACTTTATCCGTATCGCAAAAAAACAAATGATTCACTTTCTGAATTTTCAAAATGTCACAAAATCCTTTTGAATTTTACTAAATGTGCATAAAATTCCTCCAATCTATCATATATATACTCCATTAATGGAAAATATCATATGTATTTCACGTGATTCCTTTAAACTATTAGAAACTTTTGAAAAATATTGAAACCACTTGCTCACTCAATTTTTGTCGTGAAAATTTGAAGTTTGTGATCAGTTAATGAATCTAACATAAAATCTCTTATTTTTAATTCACTTTTGTTGTTAAATGTTGATTTTTAATTTAATATAATTTGGTGGTTTTAAGTCATCATTATAATACATATGATATTTTTCATTGATAAAGTAAATATAAGATGAATGGAGGGAATTTTATACATTTAATAAAATTTAAGAATTTTCTTTTTCATTTTCAAAACACAAAGGATTTTGCATAGTAGTCAAAGTTGAAAGATTTTTGTTAACAACAATTGGTATAACTGGTAAGAGTAAAATATGTTAACTAAGTTGGTTGACATTTGATTCTTATCAAATTCGTTGTTAATAGATTATCTGTAATTACTTTTATAAGTGTTTATTAAACTTAAGGGCTTATCTTGATATGCGAAGAGACAATAGCCCCTAGTCCTAAAATATTTTTGGCAAAACAAAAAAAAATGTTGAAGGATTTTTTTTTTTTTTGCCCTGTAAATAAATATATATTCTAGAATTGTGCTGCCCCACAGCCTCTAACATCTAATTTTGGTTCTCTCATCTCTATTTTATGTGACTTTGTTCCCCACTCATGCTTTGATTTTTTTAGATTCTTATCTTTGTTTCTAGTTAACTCCATTTTTCAGGCCGAAAGTGGCCCATTCTGTTAGGAGGAGTTGTACATTTGTGGGCTTTGTTATGCATGATTGCCATTTGCCGGTGTCAAAGAGTAAGACGAAGAGTTCAAAGATTTAATAGCATATACTATAGAGTTTATAATAATCGTTGTCAACTTTGCACTTTCACAAGGGATTTCAAAAGGGAGGGGTCCAAATAGGGGAGTTCATGTTTCATCTCCTCCTTGCTCATATATATACGTTATGTGGATATGAAGATATTGGGCGATAAACACAAAGAAAGATGATTATAATTCTTCATTCTCCTCCCTCTTTGGTACTACTCCTTCCCTTCCTAGTCCTCCTTCTAATTGACACCTCTAATGCAGAATCAGACAACATTGCCATTTATTGGGGTCAAAATGACAATGAGGGGAGCCTAACAGAAACATGTGCAACCGGAAAGTACTCCTATGTGATGATAGCCTTCCTAAACAAATTTGGAAATGGCACAACCCCTGAAATCAACCTGGCAAGTCATTGTGACCCTGCTTCCAATGGGTGCACCACGTTAAGCACAGACATCAAGAACTGCCAAATGCAAGGGATCAAAGTCTTGCTTTCTATAGGAGGAGCAGATGGGGCTTATGGTCTAGCTTCATCTGATGATGCTAAAAATGTTTCTGATTACTTGTGGAACAATTTCTTAGGTGGCAGCTCATCTTCACGCCCACTTGGGGATGCTATATTAGATGGCATTGATTTTGACATAGAGATCTCCCCACAACAACACTGGGAGGAACTTGCACGTTACCTCAAGTCACATAGCACCTCAACAAGAAACGTTTACTTAAGTGCAGCACCTCAGTGCCCTTTTCCTGATAGTGAACTAAACATTGCCCTCGACACAGGGATTTTTGACTATGTTTGGATACAGTTCTATAACAATCCTGACTGTGAATATACCGAAGGTAATGTCAATAACTTGGTGAATTCATGGAATCAATGGACGACCTTCTTAAAAAAGGGGAAAGTGTTTTTGGGGTTGCCGGCATCTCCTGCAGCAGCAGATAGTGGCTATGTTCCACCTGATATGTTGATATCCAACATTCTTCCTGTCATAAAGAAGTCACCTAACTATGGAGGTGTGATGCTGTGGACAACATACTATGATGAACAAACTGGATACAGTAACTACATCAAAAGTTCTCTATGCACACAACAAAATCATCCTGAATGCAGAGGAAATGACAACCACAAAGGTATGCTCTAGTCCCGAGCCTGCAGAGTTGTTTTTTTGTATTGCTAGTTTTCTCAGAAGACAAACTTTACATGATAGGAATAGGAAATTTAGCATTTCATTTGGGTATGATGATCAGCTAGAAGAGTGAGATTAAAAGAGCGTATACATAGGCATTAATAAACAGATGGCTTCAGTTGTTTATAACACATGTAAAGGATACTAATTATTTCAGGATTAGTTAGAGATGTCTTTTGTGAATTACTTGATACATGGTATAGCATAGGATTTATCTTACAAAATACTAATATATTATATCCTACAACTTCTGCATGAAATTGGTTTATTATTTTCATTTGTAAATTATTATCTTGTTTTATCAGCAAACAAGTGGTGGATATGGCTTATCGTTGGAGTGGGAGCAGTCCTTGCAATATCTCTCATCTTCTTCTTATGCTGTACCTTACGGAGAAAATACAAACCAGCAGGTAATTACTGTATAATAAATTTTAAATATGGCGTTATCAGTTTTAAGGAAACCTTCTTAATTACAAGTTATTCTTTCATGTCAAATCACTAGTGGATGGAAGGATGAACCAAAAGAAGCCGTTACATGACATTGGAGGCAATGCAGTGCTTACTGACAAAGCAAAACAGATTGAAATAGAGGGAAAGACAAGCAATGAGGTCAAAATTGATGGTGTTGAGACTTCTGATGGAAACCAGCACTTTTGACAACCTTTTATATTGTATTATGTATCATCCAAATGTTAGGTAATATCATGACTTGGAGTATGGTGAGCCATGTCTTTTGGAGTAAAATTAAGAGAACTCAGTTGTAGTTGGTAATGCACCATGCTTATTTAACTTGTAAAGCATGCTATATTTGGTTCTTTTGTATTAGAAACATGTTACAAGAATGAATGAAGCATATTTATGTTTTTGAAATTTTCATTTTGAGAGCTAACAATTGGTATCAGAGCTCTCAGTTCTTCAGGGATCTCTGATGCTAATGTGAGAGAAAACCTGAGAGAAAAGCAGAGAGGAAACAAGAGAGAAAAACCAGAAAACCCAGAATTTTCTTGATGGCCTCAAGCAATATATATCTGCCTCCACCTCCTGTGTTTACAGGAAACAATTATGAAGTCTGGGCTGTGGAGATGAGGGCTCAATTGAGAGCCTACAATCTCTGGGATGTGGTGAAAACAAGTGCTGAACCACCACCATTGCAGGAAAATCTCAACAGTTGTTCAGATGAGATTTCAGAGTGAGATTGCGCAAAAGATGTAACAATTTATACTATGGACGGAAAATAAATTTGCCATTCAGATGATTGAATTAATACTCATTCATCCACCTCACTTTGTTAAGGATTAAGGACTATACTGTTGGAAGTTTTTAGTATTAAACCAACTTTATACATAGTATATATCGTGAACTATTGTTAATTTGTATACAGTGACAATATGACTAGAAGCAGCTGATTTGTGCCACATTTAATTGATTTAAAATATTTTTTCCTGCTGTTGAAACCTTTTTTTAATTATTATTTTTTCCCTTAAAAAGCTTCTAAATAACGAGAGTACCTTTGGTCTTAGTTATGCTCCTATCCCATTGAATTCAAATTTTGTGTCCCTTTTCCCTATCTTTAATCATGTTTTCCTCCAATAAAATACTGTTAAACTAAGCAAATTATTACTGTCAACTAAGAGTGAGGAGAAATGGTTCAAGACAAAATTTGAAAAAGGAAAACGGTACATAAGATTTGAGTTCCTATCCCATTATATGCTGAGACACGGTGGAGTTAAAACAACATTTAACCAGGGAGCAGGGTAAGAAACTTATGGTACCTTATTAGTTTTGATTTGAATATGAAGGACAGGTCTCTGAGTTATGTATGGACTAAAAAACAAAAACAAATCTGTAATGCTAGCTACTAGATGAACAACCAACAATAGAATTATGCAGTAAAATAATTTAATGATGCAGAATTGTATAAGCTGAAATTGGATTAAGTAAAAAATCCATAATTCCAGATTACTACAGTTATTGTTGTAAAGTTATGGTATCTAGAACAAACAAAAGAGGAGGAGCAAGAGTTATAGGCTGAAGCAAGAGTTTTATCGTCAATGATAATTACAATGATAGTTTCTGATACAATAAAAATGCTAAAAACAAGTATCACCTTAAAAGCTAGAAATATCTCAACTAAACTTAACTAGTTAATCTTAAGTATTAACTACTGCAAACATTCTACAGTGACTAATTTCCCATGTCATCAGCTGACTCATCTTGCTTCATAACAAAATCATATATACTTGGTTTTTAGTTTGCCCTTCATATATATTGTCGTCCCTTGGTATAGAAGACGGTAACGAAGATAAAGTATAGAAAAGTGAATATACTTGGTTTCTGTTGCCATAGGTACTTAAATAGGAGTTTTGGGTGTCAATTGGGCTCACCAAGTTTATTGGGTTTGGATAGCCCATAACCCTTCAACTTGGGCAATCAGTGATGATAGTCCAAGCTTATATTAACAATGATTAAACTTATCCGAACTTATTGGACCCAGATGATCCAATATATATATATATAAAACCAGAGGAGCTAATCATATTGAACATAATCACAAGTTTTAGTAAGGACTTGATGCAATTACAAGCTATAGTTCATGTTATTTTTCAATTAAATTCTCTCTCTTGTGGTTAATTTATTGGATGTTTAAACCTTTTACATTTTTATGCTATAGATCAAATCAATTCTTAAAATATTTGATTCTAAACACAATATTAGAGTTTTGCCATGGTTTACAAAATCTCTAACACAATTAACAAGAACGTCCACGAGAAAATGAAAAGTTCCATTTCCTTCATTTGAAATATTTTGGCAATTACATCAATTAATGGTTATCAAATATCAAACCTGAATATTTTTTTTTTTAAGGACACCTGCTACTCGGATGTGCTGTCTTGTTGTCATGTCTCTCCTTAAAAAACATTAGGAGGAGTAATTCTCCTCGATTGTTTTCCTACATTTGAGAATGCTTCAATTGTTAAACAGACACCTTAGAGTAATCTCATAGGCAGAAAATACAGCACCATTCACTACAAACGCTCTAGCAACTGCAGTTCCTAAACCACGCCATAGCACAGCATATCCTTCTTCTTTAATGCTATTTCGAAGGCAATCCAAAATGCCTTTGTATTTCAGTGAAGAAGGTGTTTGAGCCTGCAGCCTTGTCTTTATAACGTCCAAAGGATAGCTGAAAATCCAGCTCGCCACCCCAGCTAATCCTCCTGCTAATAACATAGTATTCAAGCTTTCTTGACAACTTTTTCTGCAACCTGGGTGAAGTTTTTCCCTCGTGTACTCATATGTCCAGAAGTAGAAACCATGGGCAGGTGCATCTCTAAGCACAGTGATGCCAAGTCCACGATAAATTCCACGAAGACCCTCGTTTTTCCATATGTTCTTAGCAACATTTACAGGACCTTTCTCGGATTCTGTCAATTGGCCTGTGTTCTGCAGCTGAAGGCGAATTTTAACCAACTCTACAGGGGAGAGCAATATACTTTGGAGGGCACCGGTACCAACTCCTCCTAAAGCAACACCCTTGAAGGAAGGAGGCTCATTAGCTGAAACGGACGTGCTAAATACCTTTGAGAGAACTGCATAAATTTGGAAAACCATAGCATTCTGCAGCCAAAAACCAAAAGAATATAACTTCATTTGTAGTCAGTCACTTACATTATATATATTTAAGTTGTTCTCATCATAGTTATTAGAATCTCTTAGTAATCCTACGAATCATGTACTAATTTTCACACATCATGTATCGCGTACCAATTTATGGTACTTTACAATGTAAAAAAAATCTTATAATTATACAATAAAAAGTCTGATAAAGATTATGTGTAGAGAGTACCGCGAACTTGGTGAGTCTGATAAAGATTAACAAAATAAACAGTGACATACTTATGCCAAACATTAAATGGCTATTAAAGGTTCAATAGCCATGAATGGCTTCTGGCTATATGGCCCGCCAAATGGAACGCACCAACCTTAGGCGAAGGTGGTCCCATGCCCTTTGCTCGTTTTCCCCCACCAACCATGACCAAAAGACGCACATACACACTGACCCACGTGGAAACCGTGGGTGGGTCAACAAAAAATGGTTTGAAGTATCCGTTGATATGACATGATCACAAATGCAATTATATTGCTGACACACTCTACTGTCACAACTAAGCATTCAAAAAATAAAAATAAAAAGATACAACTAACTTTATGAGCCACATAATGAGTGACTGGGCATGTTTTCTAAATCAATCATCTATATACAGTGCAACTATAATTTAATTTTTTGTGACTCTGGTTGTGGCAAGTGGAGAACAAACCACACTGAGGAAGATCACTAGGACTTGACATCTCTACTGTTATCCCAAAATAGTGAGTCGTTATCCTAATGATTCTTCGACAATCCAAATCGTCCCAAATATTAGTTCGATATTGCTTCTTTGTCTTTCTCTCTCACATAGTCATGTTAAAAGTTCTCTCACATAGTCATGTTAAAAGTTCAAGATGATCCAAATCCGTGTACCAGACTCGGTGAATAATGATTCTTCAACAACCCAAAACAATTCATTAAAAAAAAAGAAAGTAGGAAAATGACTTTCAAAAGAAATTAAGCACTCCCATTAGTGAGTATTGTTTGATTTGTAATTGAAACATTTTAAAAATAAATTTGAAATATTAAAAGATGTATTAATATGTTTAATAAATTTTTTTTAAAAAAATTTAATTAATTTTAATTAAAAATAATTTATAAATTTTAGTTGAAGTGAAAATAATTTTTTTTATTTTTTTATTAAGTAAAAATTCATTGAAAAAGTATTTTTTTTTTAATCTTGTTTTAAAAATAATTTTAATTTTTAATCTAAAAATATTTATTTTGTCAAATTTAATTTTAAAATAAAAATTATAAATATATAAATTATATTATTATAAATTCACTTTCAATTAAATTTAAATTTAAAAAATTAAATTAATTTAAATTTAAATTTATCAACTTTAATTTAAATACACACTTAATAATATGTTCCAAAAAAAAAATTATTGGGTAAGTGACGTAAGTCTAAAATATATAATTTATTGCACAAGACATATCCATTGGGTCAGGGAGCTGGCTTGAACGCCTCCGATTGTATATATCATCAGAAGAAAATCTTGAAGCCTATAAGACACCAAAATCGTAAAAAAGATTGGTAGGTTGAGGATGGTTTATGAAATGATTCAAATAAAAGTATGCAACGTATACTACTGATAAGGTTGTGGTCACCACGTGAAGGATAAAGTGACAAACCCCGCATGTGATAATACCCTTTAAATTCCACCAAAACTTGCGACACAAATCTGCATCTAAACTTGAACAGATAAAAAACGAGGAATATACTGTTAAAATATAATTGAGGGATGGCAGTAAAAAAAAAAAAATGACCTGAAAAGTAACAGAGGCCAAAGGTGTAGCCATGCCACGGTACAGAGCAGCTGGTCCTTCCTTTGCAACCACATTTCTAAGGATGGTGACGGCAGAACCGGTTTTGGAGCTCTGTTGCATGATGCGAAGGGTGTCCAATGGGTAACCAGAGATTATACCAGCAGTGCCTCCAATCCCTCCCGCTACAAACTCTCTACCGGAACTGCTCGCAAGAAATTCTGGCCAAAAATCCATTATCACCTGCTTTCAATCCTCTCATTCAACAATAAACTCCCTGCTGTGGATGAAATCCTCACTGTATGCGGCGTCAGTGAAAAAGACCCAAATTTTATAAAGCTCAAATCTTTTTATTTTCGTTTTGCAAACCCAAAACGTAAAACTCGAGACTTACTCCTTTTACGTTCTATCTTTCTTTCTGTTTAGGATATTTTCAGCTCATAAAGGAGGAAAGTAGCAGAGAGAAGCCCCTTTATGAGGAAAAAGAAGTAAAGTAACAGAGAGAAGCCCCAACCTCAATTTTCAATTGTGTCGGACGAGACAAAAGTCCTATTATCGGTCAAGAAAATGATTGAGAAATTTTTATTTAAATATAATATATTATAATTAAATGTATTAAATTAATTAAAATTTAATATTTTTATAATATTTTATAAAAATATTAAATTTTAATTAATTTAATATATTTAACTAAATATACTATATTTAAATAAAATCTCTTCTTTAAATGATTTAACAATTTCAACAATGCGTGGTAGATAATGTAAATTGTAGTTTTGGTAAGATTTTAAAACTATCGTTCAATCATAAACATCTTACAATTCACAATTCTCATAAATAATATTGTTATATCTTAAAATTCTTAACTGAATAAATATTTTAGTGATTATTAAAAAATTTATATTTATTAAAAATTATAATAGTTTATAATAATATTATTAAATAATATTTAATACATTTTAATTCTTTAACACTTTTTAACATATATATTTAGTTTATATAATTTAATTAAGTTAAATAAAAATAATATATTAATTAAATTAATTATTTGATATTTGACTCTTTGACTTTTTTAATTCATTTTCTTGTTAATTTCTTATCTTTTTTTTTCATTGTAATTTTTTATTTTTTTATGTATATATGACAATTTTTTTTATTTGTTTAATATTTTTTAAATTGTTACATTATATGAGAGAAAAAAGTTAGACAATAATTTATTATATTTTAAAATTTTAATCTATTTATTAATTAATTTGAATAAAGTATGATAAAATTTTAAATATGTATTTTATTTTTATATATTTATAATTATTATTAATTATATTAATTAATTGATTATATTAATTGATTAATTAATTATATTAATATATATGTGATAATTTTTTTTTATACATGTTAATATTTATTTTAAATTATTATATTATATGATATATGATAAAAAATTAAATAATATATTTATCATATATTAAAAATTTAATATATTTATTAATTAATTTGAATGATAAATAACAAAATTTTAAAATTTTTTTCTATATTAAATCGATTGATCGATGCTAAAAGTAACATAGAGAAGCCCTTACGGGGAAAAAGAAGGAAAGTAACAGTGAGAAGCCCCACCTCAATTTACAATTGTGTAGGACGAGACAAAAGTCCTATCATGTCATTAGTCAAGAAAGCCATTCTTTAAATAATATAATATAACAATTTTCAACAATGGGTGGTAGACAATGTAAATTGTTGTTTTCGTAAGGTTCTTCATACAGAAAAATATTTTAAAATTTATGATTCTATTAACAGTATTGTTATATTTTAAAAATTTTAAGTTGACAGGTATTTTAGTGATAATTAAAAAATATTTGTCAAAAATTATAATAATTTATAATATATTATTAAATAATATTTAATATATTCTAACTCTTTAATACTTTTTAACAGATATATTTAATTTATATAATTTAAGTAAGTTAAATAAAAATAATATATTAATTAAATCAATTATTTGATATTTGATTTTTTAAGTTTTTTGACTTTTTAATTTATTTTTTTGATAATTTTTGTTCTTTCTTTCTTTTATAATTTTTTAATTTTTTTTTTTTTATTTTTATGTATATATAGATAATTTTTTTTACACGTGTCAATAACAACAAATGAAAAATGGTAAAAAAATTAAATAATATATTTGTCATATATCAAAATTTTAATTTATTTATTGATTAATTTGGATGAAGTATAATAAATTTTAAGTCATGTAATTTATTTTTATATATTTATAATTATTATTAATTATATTAATTAATTGATTATATTTATTGATTGATTATATTAATGTATATGTGACAATTTTTTATACATGTGTTAATATTTCTTTTAAGTTAATATATTAGATGATACATGATAGAAAATTAAATAATATATTTATTATATTTTAAAAGTTTAATGCATTTATTAATTAACTTAATTGACATATAATGAAATTTTAGATCATGTATTTTTTTTATTATTATATTGATTGATTGACGCTAAATTTTTATCAATTATTTATTATTTCAGTGGTTTATGTCTCCCAAGTACGCTTCAAATGGCATTGTTTAGACCAAAATTGATGTTTTTAGCTTTGGAGGATTACTGGTTGAGCTTGTGAGTGGCAAGAAGAATGCTAGTGATTATGATTCAGATTATCCTCTTAATCTCATAGGACATGTAAGTTTTATATCTCCCAAACGCCATATATTTGCATGATTAATTTACAAAATCTGGTGTTAACTATCTCATGCTATTTGGACATTTTTCAGGCTTGGCAGTTGTGGAATAAAGGTAAAGCTTTGTAATTAATAGACCCTATATTACAGGAATCATGTGCTGTCAATGAAGTGTTAAGATGTATTCATATTAGCCTTTTTTGTGTGCAAGATCAAGCTAAAGATAGACCAACTATGTCAGATGTGGTGTCTTTCCTATCAAGTGAGGCTATTCTGCCAGCTGAACCGAAACAATCAACATTCTTCATGAGTTTAGGAGTGAATGAGCCCAGATATCCAATCATCGGTCAAGAAAGTCATTCTTTAAATAGTGTAACAATTTTAACAATGGGTGGTAGATAAATGCTCTAAGAACAACTGAAGTGATGGATAAACGTACGAAAGAAATTGGACTTGGTAATAATTCTTTGGTATTCACTCTATAGTGCTAAAGTTTACACCATATTCTCCCTTGATGTAAATTACATGAAGAGAAAATCATAATTGATGTGATAAAAAAGTGAACTGTACAGGGTGATCACTGTGACTGTGTGTAGGTGGAAAGTATCAGAGTAAAGTTAGTTAAAGTAGGACTTGGAGAGGGCGGAAACTGGAAACAGAGAGGAAAGGAGGCAGAGACGCGTATGGACTTGTAACCATAAGGTCAACAAAACGCGTGGCATGTGATGGTGGGGTCATCATAGATATTAGATATTAGATATTAGATATCAGATATTAGATACACGAGTGTAAGTGAACATAACGGAAACAGAGCAAGATGGCCAGAATTCTTCACTCTTCAACTTTACTATTGCTGTTCCTCATCCTCCTACTTGAACCCTCTCAAGCCGACGACGTTGCCACTTACTGGGGTCAAAGCAGCGACGAGGGAAACCTTACTGAAACATGTGCAACAGCAAAATACTCCTATGTCAACATAGCCTTCCTTTCCGCCTTTGGGAAGGGCCAAACCCCTCAAATCAACTTGGCAGGTCATTGTGACCCTTCTAATAATGGGTGCACTGAAATTGGGAGAGACATTAGGAATTGCCAAAAGCAAGGGATCAAGGTGATGCTCTCTATTGGAGGAGGAGCTGGGAGCTATGGTCTAGCATCCTCTGCTGATGCTAAAAATGTCTCAGATTACTTGTGGGACAATTTCCTGGGTGGCTTCTCATCTTCACGCCCACTTGGGGATGCCGTATTAGATGGCATTGATTTTGACATACAGATCTCCACAACAAATCCACGTTACTGGGAGGAACTTGCACGTTACCTCAAGTCAGACAGACAACAAACTGTATACCTATCTGCAGCACCTCAGTGCCCATTTCCTGATTTTGCACTGAGTACTGCCCTTGATGCAGGGCTCTTCGACTATGTCTGGGTACAATTCTTCAACAACCCTTCCTGCAATTATGCCCAAGACAATTTTGATAACTTTGTGAATGCATGGAACAAATGGTCGACATCATTAAAAACAGGGAAAATATTTCTAGGGATGGGAGCATCTCCAGAAGTAACTCCAAGTGGTGGTTATGTTCCAAGTGATGTGTTAATATCTAAGATCTTACCTGTGATAAAGAAGTCACCTAATTATGGAGGTGTGATGTTGTGGTCAAGGTATTATGATAAAATGAGTGGATACAGTACCTACATTCAAATAAGTCCTCTATGCACACAGCAAAGCCTTCCCAGATGCAGGAGCGGTGACAGTGGCTTCGAGGAACGTTTTGGTTACATGTCCACAGTTGGTATCAAGGTTTATGATAGTGTGAACATTGCACAGTGCTGTGAGATCATATGTAGGAACAACTGTTCCTGTGACGCATATGCGCCAACAAATCACACTGACAATACCGGATGCCAGATATGGGGCAATGGAGCAAGATTCATTAAAGCTTCTGGGGAAAAAGCACAGCCAATATACGTTGTTAAACACAAAGGTGTGTCCAGATTCCCAACCTATAAGATGTATACAAAATCTTATATTTATGTTATTAAAGAAAAGGAAAATTTTCATCTTACATCACTTTTTTCCTACAAATCACATGCAAATAGTTGTGTTGGCATTGTGAATGGTTGAAGTAATAGACCCTCTAACATCCATCTAAAATTGTGTAGCATCCATTTCAGAGTTGAAAATTATCTTCCTGTGAGTTGCAGTAAACAGGTGGTGGATATGGCTCATCATTGGGGTGGGAGCAGCCCTTGCAATACCTGTGATCTTCTATTTATGCCGTGCCTTGTGGAGAAAATACAAAACAAAAGGTAACTACCACAAAATAAATTTTAAATACGGTATCATGAGTTTATGGTCTCTATATAACTTATATTTTCATGTCACACCTTTAGTGGATAGAAAAATGATGCAAAAGAAGCTATTACATGAGATTGGAGGTAATGCAATGCTTTCGATGGTATACGGCAAAGCTAGAAAAAGTAAAAAAAAGGAAAAGACAAGCAATGAGGTCGAAATATTCAGTTTTGAAACCATGTCTGCTGCCACAAACAATTTCTCAGCTGCTAATAAGCTAGGCGAAGGTGGTTTTGGTCCTGTTTATAAGGTAACATCTGCATACTTAAATTTGAAACTATCTTGATTAGAATTGATATAATTAATAATACTTTCAGGGAATATTAAGTGATCAGCAAGAGGTAGCAATAAAGAGACTTTCTAAAAGTTCAGGGCAAGGGCTGATAGAGTTTAAGAATGAAGCTAAACTCATGGCCAAACTCCAACACACTAATCTCGTTAAGCTTTTAGGGTTCTGTATCCAGCGAGATGAAAGAATATTGGTCTATGAGTACATGTCAAACAAAAGCTTAGACTTCTACCTATTTGGTAGGCTGTGTCTTTTATCTTAACAAAATTAAAAATCTCTCAAATGTTAGCATATGGCATGTTAATAAGCATCCTTACTTCAAAACAGATTCAACTAGAAAGAATTTGCTAGACTGGAAAATACGCTTGAACATCATTGGAGGCATTGCTCAAGGACTTCTTTATCTTCACAAGTATTCAAGACTAAAGGTGATACATCGGGACCTGAAAGCAGGCAATATATTACTTGATGAAGAGATGAATCCTAAAATATCTGACTTTGGAATGGCTCGAATATTTGGTCTAAGAGGATCAGAAGAAAACACAAAAAGAGTTGTTGGTACATAGTAAGTTTAAAAATGATAATGTATTTTCAAAATTTTATATGTCTTTTATATATCTTTATGCAAACATTCGTTCATGTTGCTATTATTGCAGTGGTTACATGTCTCCAGAGTATGCAATGAATGGAGTTGTGTCAATCAAAACAGATGTATTTAGCTTTGGTGTACTGCTATTGGAGATTCTTAGTGGCAAGAAGAATAATAGTCGTTATCATTCAGATCGCCCACTCAACCTCATAGGATATGTAAGTTTCCCAAATGACTAGTACATGAAATTTATGCTAATTAATGGTTAAGAAATTTTTGTTTTTTGGTCGATGCTGGGATTCTTGTAGGCATGGCAACTCTGGAATGAAGGTAAAGCTCTCGAGCTAATAGATCCAGCATTAAATGAATCAGGTATTCAGAATGAAGTTTTGAGATGTATTCATATTGGCCTCTTGTGCGTACAAGATCAAGCAATAGATAGACCTACCATGTTAGATATTGTTTCTTTTCTATCAAATGATACAATCCAACTTCCCCAATCAAAACAACCAGCATTCTTCATCAACATGGTTGTAGAAGAGCCAGAGCTTCCTAACAGCAGGCAAGAATATCATTCCTTAAATGATGTAACAATTTCTAGTATGCATGGTAGATAGATAATTGTACCATTGTATACACAATTAGATAGTTGCATTTAAGAACATGCAAACTTCCACTTTAAATACTTAAGACTAAATTCTCGATCGTTGAAATTGTACTTGTTAAAATTTATGAAAAATTTATAGGCACACCTTTTACCTGGCTGAAGCTCTAGTATTTCTCTAGCTGTGGGAGTTCTCAATATTATTGTCTCTGTCAAAATAGCGTGGATTTTACTCCCTATGTATGTTTACCAAATACCAATAAGTAGAAAAAAAATTAGTTTAATTTTTCAGTCATAATTAATGAAAATTGACAAAGTAAAGAAATTTAGGAGCCAAACAGAACAAATGGGAAAAAAAGCAAGAAAAATGGGTGATGCTTTCAGAGCAAAGCCACATATTTATTCTGTGCCGTATCTTTATCCCAAGAAATGGAAAGCAACTAAAGAAGAGTGACTAGAAATTCATGATGCTTCTATAATTTGTGGCTAAGAGATGATATTGTAGGTAGTGTCTAGATAAGAATTTCTCTCATTTACATCCATAATGATTAATGATGTCATGCTTCCTTCTGGTACTCTGAATAAACAAAAATGTTTTTTGTCTGATAAACAAATGCGGGATGACAAAAATTATTGCCTTAATGATGTAACAATTTCACCATTGGATGGTAGATAAGCGTTCTAGGATTACTTATGAGCTATGCTACATTACACGAAGCCATTTTTACGAAATGGATTACGAAAGCTTCCATAAAGGAAGGAAGTGGATAAAAGCAGTTACAGCACACCTTAAATTGTGGAATAATTCGTTTATATAACAAATCAAAGGAAGCAATAATTGGTTTATATAACAAATCAAAGGAAGCCAAGTCATTCGTATTATATTTCGTGAAAAGAATTTCATCCTAATTAGCATTTCTCTTACTTAAATTGTTGATACATGAACAAAATAGAACCTGGGCACACTTGTGAGTACTCTGTTTGGAAATCAATTTCCTGATATTGAATCTAACATAACAAACCCACAATTTCGTTATCCCTTGGAGGAGGAGGGGGGTAAGGGGTGTACTAGTTTTTCAACACGAAAATCACTATATACCTGCAAGCTTTAGAGGCATAAATTTACCCTAAACAAGCATCAAATAATGCTAGTTCCATCCGTTCTTTCTCTACTACTAATATTGTATATTGGACATATTATAGGCGATCGCACTGGTAAGTTTTGCCAATCATGTTGAGAACTACAGTTGCAAGAAAAAATAATCAACTTCGGTAAATGCACAAGCACAAACGCAGCCGCAATTGAAATCTAGACCTCCCCTATTCAGCTTTATTACAGAATATACTAGTGTGTAATCAACTTAACGATGAAGCTCCATCTGTCTATCAATTTTATCATAAGTAATCCAAACAACACCAAACCCGCATCATAACTAAAACTCAAGGACCATCTTAGATGATGTATTAAGTTTAAAAAAGTATATTGAGTAGAACAAAATGCTTGAGTATAGTAGCCAAAGATATGTAATGATGCTTTATAATGGGGAAAAATTGGAGTGGGGTGTGGAAGGTATAGTATGAAAGCACTTGCATAAACTAACAGGAACCTAGAAAAAGAGAAAGAAAGTTCAAATTTCTGATAGAATGGAGTGATCTTTTCATGATACCCTGAGTTAATATTGGTAAGCGGCAGTCTGGCAGAATATATCAAGATAACTGATGGAGTCAAGACAAAATAGAACCTGGGCACACTTGTGAGTACGTTGTTTGAAAATCAATTTCCTGATAATTGAATCTAACATAACAAACCCACAATTTCGTTATCCTTTGGAGGAGGAGGGGGGTAAGGGGTGTACTAGTTTTTCAACACGAAAAATCACTATATACCTGCAAGCTTTAGAAGCATAAATTTACCCTCAACAAGCATCAATGCTAGTTCCATCCGTTCTTTCTCTACTACTAATACTGTATATTGGACATATTACGGGCGATCGCACTAGTAAGTTTTGCCAATCATGTTGAGAACTACAGTTGCAAGAAAAAATAATCAACTTCGGTAAATGCACAAGCACAAACGCAGCCGCAATTGAAATCTAGACCTCCCCTATTCAGCTTTATTACAGAATATACTACAGTGCCTAATCAACTTAACGATAAAACTCCATCTGTCTATCAATTTTATCATAAGTAATCCAAACAACACCAAACCCGCATCGTAACTAAAACTCAAGGACCATCTTAGATGATGTATTAAGTTTAAAAAAGTATATTGAGTAGAACAAAATGCTTGAGTATGGTAGCCAAAAATATGTAATGATGCTTTATGATGGGGAAAAATTGGAGTGGGGTGTGGAAGGTATAGTATGAAAGCACTTGCATAAACTAACAGGAACCTAGATAAAGAGAAAGAGAGTTCAAATTTCTGACAAAATGGAGTGATCTTTACATGATACCCTGCGTTAATATTGGTAAGCAGCAGTCTGGCAGAATATATCAAGATAACTGATGGAGTCAAGACAACTCTTTTACTCCACTATTTCTGGCTTATCTGTCTCCTCCTTTTCAGGATCTTCCTCTTCTTCCTCTTTCTTTTCTTCCTCTTCTTCATCCTCTTCAGGAGGATCTGCAGGTAATGGAGGAGGCAAAGGTGTCTTCATTGGACTAAATTGAGGGAATATATCAGGTCTTCGTCCTGGCTTAGGCCTTTCCCATTCCTGTTAGTTGATGCATTCAACCATCTATCAGCTCATGTATTGAATAGCCACAAATTGAGAAGAGCAAGAATTCATAATGTCACAAAACCTAACATTACCAAACTCAAAGATTGAATTGTTATTATTATAAGTGCAACCAGATTATGGAAACATGGAAAAGAAAATTCAAGAAAGAGTAGCCTGGCCAACTATCTTCTACCATGACAAGTTCCCTTATTTACACCAACAAACTAGAAATAATTATCAAGTGGGGAGGAAGGGAGGTGCTTGCTGTGAAATATCAAGCTTTATTTACCATCACCGGAGATAGTGGTATTGAGTAAGGTCCTGAAGAATAGAATATAAAATTCAAAATCAAAGCTTGCAAACTACACACATACAAGGTCGTTCACATTTATCCAAGACCATAAACATAATATTTATCTTCAACTTTAACTTGACAAAGATAAAAATGGAAAGAAGGAAAGAGAGACACAATTTCATCATCGTAATGCATTTTAGGATGATAGCAATATGCAACAAACTTGCATTGCAGTTGCACCACATGGAGCTAAATTGCATTCTGTTTCGAACTGACCAAATGCATTAAACTACAGTACAAACTTCTTCTATCACGTAAATCATTAATCCTTCACAACCATGCATCATATCATGAGTCCTCTCTTTATGTGACGAAGTTCAACTGCATTGCAGCAATTGGGACATGTGACATATCTCATGTCCAAACTCCAAACATAGACCTTTATACAGTGATCAATCATTCAAGTTGTATCATTAACCTCTTAGTCTACCCCTAATCACCAAAGGGAACAAGAATAAATTAAATAAATAAATAGACGTTTGTACAAGGTTCAGGCAACATATTAGGTCACAAACTCTCAGCAATTCAGTTAGGGCCTATGATTGCAGAGCAGTGAAAATGCTTGAAGGCACAGTAAAAAGGAGAGGATTAACTCTGTTTAGCAGAGAATAAGAGAGCATAAGATAAGAAAATAAAGATCATGAATCTTGGGGTTATTCATAAAAATTCAGCACACAAGAATTCTCATTTAAGTCTATACAATATAAGCATTATGCTTCACTTGTTGTAAGTCCTTGTCGGTGGCCAAAATTTTAAATTCATATTCGGATTAAACTTCACTATCCCAATTAAATTTACTTCAACCTGTTAGAGATACAAAGTTACAAAGTCATCCTCAGTTGAAATCGAAATCAGAGTTACAAACTATGCTATCCCCTTTATTTTTACTTGTCCAATCATTTATCCAACCGGTTAGAGCAAAAAAAAAAAAATTCCAATGAACAAGTTTTATAAGGAATTACTAAAAATCGAGAGAGAGAGAAAATAGGCTTACGATGGGGAAATCGAGAGGGCAACGACGAGTCATCTTCTCCTCCTCAGGAGCCATACGAACGAGGTGCCTCTGAAACCGAAGAGTACCGATGATGGGCGTTGGTGGAAGGAGAGCGAGAGAGAAGCATCGTCCGAGATTGGAAGAGGAAAATTTGGGAGGACACCACGAAGAAGAAGAAGAAGATGATGACGAAGGACGTAAAGAAGTAGAAGCATGGACATGGAGAGAAGATATAGGCGCGTTCAGGGTCAGCAACGCCATAAGCTATGGTTGCTGTGCGGCTGAGGGCTGAGACTCACTGTACTGCCTCTGCTTATCTCTCTCTCTCTCTCTCTCTATCACGTGTGCTCTCTACGCCTGCGGAACACCCAATCCTTCCTTCCTTCCTTTCTTTATTTTCAGAGCCTGGGTTAACGAAACGACCGCCTTGCGGGCTTGTTTTTGGATGTGGTCTCAGAACTCACAAATGGGCTAGTTTTGTGGGTCAAGCCCAGTCCATTTTGGTTTCGGATGATAAGCTTTTTTCCCTTTATTTTTTTAGTTTATGAATTTTTAAATTCATAGTTAATGTAAAATTTTACTGATGTATTAGCGATTCAGCATATATGACAGTATAAAGAAATAGATTTGATTTTTATATAAGTTAATGATGGTATGCAGAAATAGATCTAATTTTGGTGTATGTAAAAGAAATTCTTATATACTGTCACGATACTATACTCAATAATAGATATTTAATTTAAATTTTATTATATAATATTTTTAATTAAGTTCAACCGCATGTATGGCTATGTTTTCCATGGGATATAATTTTAATGGATTTAATGTAATTCTGCGACAACATTTAAAAATTTCTCGTAATTGTAAAAGTATTTTAACTTATCAAAAAAGGAAATGTATACTAATATATGTTAGTCCGAATAAAAGAGATTTAATTTCTTTAAGTACGTGATTTTTAGTTTGAGCTCAAGATTCATATATATAAAAATAACATTATTAAAAAGTTTTACTTAAATATATGATTATAACTCAAAATATTAATTTTTTACTTATCAAATAAAAAAATACCTTAAAAATAAAAAAAAAAAAACAATAAAAAAAGTGCTTTAAATTATCACTCTATCATATATTATTATGATATTAGAAAAAGGTTTTACTCTCACAACAGATAACTTAAAAGTCACACCTTTTCAATAATGTGGCAATTCATGACCATGAATGCCTCTTACTTGCAAAAGTATATAATTACAGATGGGACCGATAGTTGACTTAAAAAATCCGCTACTAAGACTTCAAACCAATCTGATATGCCAGTTGAATTGGTTTCCTCAAAGACCTGGTCAAACCTGAATTGATTCGATGACCCACCAGGTCAGGTTGACTTGGATTGATCATTTTTTTAATTGAAACTTAACAAAAATACAAATTTTATTATGTGAGCACTATACTTAAAAGTCTCTGTCATAAAGTGTATTTTACCATTAGATCATATATTTAAATTGAATATTATTTTTAATTTTTAATTTTTTAATTTATTATGTAACTAATAAAATATTATCACTATTTTTTGAAGTTTTTTTTTTGTTCATATAGTATTTTTTGTTTAATATTTTTTAATATAATATATTTTATATCAAGTAATTTTTTATATAATATTTTTTAAAAAAAATATTTTTTTCTTTATCTTTATCTTCATTCTTCGAACCATTGACTGAATCAACCTCTGATTCATGTTATACAATTATGTTTGAAACCTTAACATGTAAGATTAACTTAGGTTTACAATCTACTTCTACCGTAATCAATCAATTTCATAACAATGTTTGTGATAATATCCTTATAAAAAAATTAGTTCCTATAATTTGATAAATAAAATTGATTTTATTAAGAAATCAATTATATTTTAGGAACTTGTTTTAATTTTTTTAAATAACTTTTTTCTATTTATATCACATAAGGATAAATTAAATTAATTTTATTTTAAAACTTTACCTTTTTATACTTTGAGTAAGATCAATAAAATAGCTAAACTAATAAATTACAATGAATTTTATTTATAAATCAAATCAATTCATAAATGATAAAATTGATTTAATCTGATTTAAAGTCAAATTCTTTATTTTGAAAATTAGTAATAAATATTATTGTTTAAATTTATTAACAAATCAAATCTATATTTAGAACATATTAAAAGTAATTCAAATAATTAATTAAAATTATTAAAAAAATCAAACATATTAAAATCTGATCACATTTAAGTGTATTTATACATATACACAAGTAAAACAAGAAACTTCAAACCAAATTTTTTTTTGATACAGCAGAAAAGAAAAACAAAGACCAAGAACAAGGCAAAAACTAAAGCCTCAAATGAGCAACACCTGATATGTCAGCAAGTATAAGAGGGGTTAAGTGTGGAGGACAATGACTCCAAGATAGAAAACTATCCGCATGCGTAGCACCGTATTTGGCAAGCCAATTTGCGCAGGAGTTACCTTCTCGAAGAGTATGGCGAAACAGAACCGACCAATTTTTAACTGTTAGATCCCTAATTAACATGATCAAAGGGAAATGAGGATGTAAAGAATTGGTTTCCTGTTGGACTAACTGCAAAGCAGTTTGTGAGTCAGATTCACAGATGACGGATTTGAAGCCATCTTCCCAAGCTTGACGGAGACTATTATAAATAGCAAATAATTCAGCTTTAAGACTGGTAGATATGCCACAGGAACCTGTAAAGCATGATATCCACTGCCCCAAGTGATCCCGTAATATACCACCAAAACCACTTTTGTCGGGGTTTCCAAGAGAGCTCCTCCGTCAATATTAAGCTTCACAAAAGGTAAGGGGTTCCCAAGTGACATAGCGGCAAGGCTTGTGATGTTTCGGATGTTGACAATAAGACACAATATCCAAGTGCAGGCTCCGAATTTGGCTGATAAGTTGCCACATGTTGTAGACTTTATCTTGGAAAACTGAAGCATTGTGCGCCTTCCACAAAGATCCAAAGAAGTGCGCAAATATAGCATTGCTGTCTTTGTTGGTGTTTCCATGATGTCACATATAAGATAGAAGTTGTCATCGTTGTCAAGCCTCGCCCACGCCATATATCCCGAGATAATCTGATCCAATTAAAGTGCATTGTAGTCTCCTATCCATTGCCGCACCTGTTACAAGAAGAGTCCACAGAAACATGTCTAAAGACACGAAAAACGTTAGTTGGTAGGCTCCCATGAAGGGTGAGCCAAAAAAAGTGTTTGATATTTTCGGGCAAAAATTGCTTCCAAACCCAGGACCAAACTTCAAACCAAATTAACTAATGCTTATAATTTTTCAAATAAATTATTTAATGTATAATGCAAATCAATTTTCATATTTACGGCATGTTTATAACTACAAAACCAGAGAATTGATTTGATCATTTATTTGAAAAGTTTTTTTTGGACAATTATATGACGTTAATTAACTTGATTTTAAATTTTTATATTAACAGTGTACATGTAAAACTTCACTCAAGTTTTTTAATTTTTTTTAATGATTTTAGAGTTTAAATAAAAATAAAATAACTCTTATATTCTTACATCAAATAGTGTATATATTTATTTTCACACTCTATCTAATATTATTTATTATATATATTTTTTTATCACTTTTTTCACTTAATCACATCCTTTAAAAATAATATAAATAGTAATACATTCCTAAACAAAAGTATAAGATTAACATTTTTTAAAATAAAATGAACTTTTTTATATATTATTTTACAACAGTATTAGTGTTTTTCTCGTGGAAAGTGATTTAAACAAATGCGAGAATTTAACAATAAAGATTTGTGTAATATTTTTTTTACATATTTCTTATACTCCTACTTGTTTAAGAAAAAAAGAGAGTGAGAAAATATGTATTAGAAAAGTGGTGCAAATTTAGATTACATTTAATACACATAATAATATAAGATATAATAAGTATAAAATAACAAGGATAAAATCGATAAAAGTATAAACAAAAAATAAAATCTTATATTATCAAACATTTGATATAAATAATATAAACAACTTAATAATATATATAATTATTTAATATAACTATCCTACCCTTCATCTTCCTAACCACCTCCTCCACACTGACCATCCTCAATCTCAGTGGCAACTCAACACTCTCAAAGTGGGCCAAAACCACCAGTTGGCCCATGGTTTTCCAAGTATGGTTCTTTATGGGTGGTGGCCACCATGGCTGCCACCACCAAGACCCTCCACCACCGCCATCATGGGTGGTGGTTCCTTGGCTTTTCCATCCTGAACAGCCTCCTACACAGTGGCCAAAATCTCGGAAGTATGATTCATTTTCCATCCTTGGTCTTTTTCCTCGTGGGTGGTGGCCTCCGTGGCCACCACCATGCCACCACCATCTAAAAGCCATCAACACCGCCATGACTAGGTGGCCGTTTTTGCTCTTTTCTCTTGCCAATCAGACCTCAAAACAGCCATCCAAGATGAGGTTTCTGGTCAGATCAGCATCACCCACCCACGCGAGCAGCACCACTACCCATATCTGCCCAAATCTTTGCCCCCTATTTTGATTACAGAGCCGCTATGACCACCGCGAGTAGCACCACCTAGAACCGCTCATCTCAGCCGCACCCGCTAACCAGAACAGCGCTGAGGCGCAGAGAGGACGTGGTCAATGGTCGTCTTGTTCGGCAGAGGATGTGGTTTTGGTGGTGGAGGGTCTGGTGGGTGACGCCCTCGATGGCGTAGGTCCAGGTGGTGGCGGTGTGGGTGGCGCCCTCAATGAGGGCTTGGAGACGTTGCTAGAGGGTGTCTAGGTTGAAGAAGGGTTGTTGTTGTTGCGGCGGGGGGTGGCTAGGGGAGGAGAGATCAGAGGAGGAGGTGGTGGCCAAATGTTGAGTGGGTAGTGCCAATGTTGAGTGTTGAACAAATCAAAGACGTGTTGGGTGGTGACAATGTTAGTGTTACAAAATCAGAACGTGTAAGAAGAGATAGAGGATAAGGTTTGAATAAAAATCTTATCAAGTTTTATTTTATAAATGAAATGATAATTTTATTAAGTTATAATAAAATAAAAAAATTAACTTAATATAATTAAATAATCATATAAATACATTAAATATCTAATATAATTTAATAATATAAATTTATATTATTAAATTTTTTTATACAATACACCAAACCTACCTTCAATGTATTGCCTGCAAGAAATTTCGATTTCACAAGCAAAAGCAAACTCTATTGGCAGGACAAAGGTGATGTCACACAGCCCAACAGACCTGAAACTTGCAGCCATTCTTAACAAATTGTAGCCCACCACGACACATAAACACAGATCTCTTCAACCCACTTGTGCTCCTCCATGTCTCGAACCTTTTATAAGGATTAAGGACAATGTTTCCTGAACAATATAATTCTTAATTCTTTTAATAAATTATTTTAATAATATTTTTAATTGCTAAATATAAAAAATATTAAATATATTTTATGTTTTTAATACACGGAATATATTTTCATTTTATTTAATATATTTTATTAATAATTTAGAAGATTAATAAAAAAGTCTTTTAATAAAATACAATAAAACTCTTTCCATAATCTTCAAAACAAAATTCTCTTTTTCCCATGGGTTGCTTTCAGATTAAAGATTTAACTTTTAAGAGTCTCCTTAGTCCTTTCACTCGTTCCTGTATTATTTCTTTGGAGGAGATTACAATACTTACATTTGATTGTAAGTATGATACTTACTTAATTTTGATCTATTATAATAAGACTTTTTTCAAAAAAAAAAAATATTATCTGCATAAATATTATAAATTAAAATTTGAAGATTTTTTGTATATATAGTATCTATGATAAAAAATAATAAAAAAATATAATATAAATATATATATATATTTAAGTGTGTATAAATATTATTAGTTTAAATTTTTAGAATTTTATGGGGAGGCGGAAGCCTAATCAAAGGGGAGTGAGAACCCTTGGGAGCACACGGGGGTGGTCTGCTTTCTTTAGCTTGCTTTCATATATATACATGTGGATCATACATATTACATACTTAACATGTTACAAGTTTTAAATTTCACTCATTTATTTATTTATTATTATATCACCAATGATAAACACATCTAAAATTTTGTAAGTATCAATTTTCACATTCAAAAGTGAATATGAACGACGTCTCCTATGTCTTTTACTAACACTTCAAAAAATTAGGATTTTATTATTATTATATCTCCGAACATTTGGTAAGTATCAATTTTCACACTCAAAAGTGAATATGAACGACGTCTCCTGTGTCTTTTGCTGACATTTCAAAAAGTTAGAATTTTTTATAAATCACCGATTATGAACATATCTAAAATTTTGTAAGTATCAATTTTCACTTGAGTATGAACGACGTCTCGTATGCCTTTTGCTAACATTTCAAAAAGTTAAGATTTTTTATTATTATATCACCGATGATTTACACATCTAAAATTTTGTAAGTATCAATGTTCACAGTCAAAAGTGAATACGAACGACGTCTCCTATGTCTTTTACAAACATTCCAAATAGTTAGGAACTCCTAGGGTGAACTCACACCCGTGCTCCCATGACTAAGGTGTCCCACGTGTAGAGCATTCATTGGTTCACGTGTAGAGCATTTTTCTTACTTTTCCCTACTGGCCGGCCTCCCAGCAAACTGGTAAGTGCTAACAACAGAGCAACCACTGCCCTTTGTTTTTCTCGTCCTACACAATTGAAAGTTGAGGTTGGGGCTTCTCTCTGTTACTTTCCTTCTTTTTCCCCATACAGGGGAGCTGAAAAGATCAAAGGGAGTAAGTCTCGAGTTCTACGTGTTGGGTTTGCAAAACAAAAACAAAAAAGATTTGAGCTTTATAAAATTTGGGTCTTTTTCACTGACGCCGCATACAGTGAGGATTTCATCCACAGCAGGGAGTTTATTGTTGAATGAGAGGATTGAAAGCAGGTGATAATGGATTTTTGGCCAGAATTTCTTGCGAGCAGTGCCGGTAGAGAGTTTGTAGCGGGAGGGATTGGAGGCACTGCTGGTATAATCTCTGGTTACCCATTGGACACCCTTCGCGTCGTGCAACAGAGCTCCAAAACCGGCTCTGCCGTCACCATCCTTAGAAATGTGGTGGCAAAGGAAGGACCAGCTGCTCTGTACCGTGGCATGGCTACACCTTTGGCCTCTGTTACTTTTCAGGTCATTTTCTTTTTACTTCCATCCCTCAATTGTAGTTTAACAGTATATTCCTCGTTTTTTATCTGTTCAAGTTTAGATGCAGATACGTGTCGCAAGTTTTGGTGGAATTTAAAGGGTATTATCACATGGGGGTTTATCACTTTATCCTTCACGTGGGTGACCACAACCTTATCAGTAGTATATGTTGCATACTTGTATTTGAATCATTTCATAAACCATCCTCAACCTACCAATCTTTTTAACGATTTTGGTGTCTTATAGGCTTCAAGATTTTCTTCTGAAGATATATGTAATAGGAGGCGTTGAAGCCAGCTCACTGGCCCAATGGATATGTCTTGGGCAATAGATTATATATTATAGACTTACTCAATAATCTTTTTTAATATATTATTTAGTATATAAACAAAATATGATTTTAATTCTTTTTCTCTAACTTTTTTGTCTAACTTTTTTATCATTCTTTACGTGTTTATTAATTCAATTAAGTAAAGTTTAAAATAACAAATAAAAAATATTTGAAAAGATTAAAAAAAATTAAATAAAAAAAGTTGAAGTCATTTTGTTCTTAGTATATATACTCTCCGATGGGAGTGCTTAATTCCTTTTGAAAGTCATTTTTCCACTTCTTTTTTTTCTTTAATGAATTGCTTTTGAATTGTTGAAGTATATTACTACTCACTGAGTCTGAGACACGGATTTAGATCCTCTTGAACTTTTCACATGACTATGTGAGAGAGAAAGACAAAGAAGCAATATTAAATTAATATTTGATTGCTGAAGAATCATTAGGATAAC
This sequence comes from Ormosia emarginata, assembly GCA_029884605.1. NCBI lineage: Eukaryota > Viridiplantae > Streptophyta > Magnoliopsida > Fabales > Fabaceae > Ormosia > Ormosia emarginata. Next base: position 4,375,797 of record JAQQTP010000077.1, read on the forward strand.
AACTCACTGTGTCATAATACACACCCTTCCCAATTCAAGCAATATTATACTAAATTTTTGGATAAGCAATAGAGATGTCAAGTCCTAGTGATCTTCCTTAGTGTGGCTTGTTCTCCACTTGCCACAACCAGAGTCACAAAAAAATTATAATTGCACTATATATAGATGATTGATTTAGAAAACATGCACTCACTCATTATGTGGCTCATAAAGTTAGTTGTATTTTTTTTAATGCATAATTGTGACACTATAGTGTGCCAGCAATATAATTGCATTTGTGATCATGTCAAATCAACAGATACTTCAAAACAATTTTTTTTGACCCACGGACCGTTTCCACGTGGGGTCAGTGTGTATGTGCATCTTTTGGTCATGGTTGGTGGGGGAAAACAAGCGAAGGGCATGAGACTAACTTCACCTCAGGTTGGTGCATTCCATTTCGTGGGCCATATAGCCAGAAGTCATTCATGGCTATTGAAACTTTAATAGCCATTTAATTTTTGGCATAAGTATGTCATTGTTTATTTTGTTAATCATCATCATAATCATATTCACCAAGTTTGCGGTACTCTTTGGTACATATAGGCAGTACCGATAAGCATTCTTTACTTTTTATTATATAATTATAAAACTTTTTTTACATTGTAAAGTATCATGAATTAGTATGTGATACATGATATGCGAAAACTAGTACATGATTCACAGGATTACTAAGAGAATCTGATAACTATGATGAGAACAACTTAAATATATATGTGACTGACTACAAATGAAGTTATTCTTTTGATTTTTGGCTGCAGAACGCTATGGTTTTCCAAATTTATGCAGTTCTCTCAAGGGCATTTAGCACGTCCGTTTCAGCTAATGAGCCTCCTTCCTTCAAGGGTGTTGCTTTAGGAGGAGTTGGTACCGGTGCTCTCCAAAGTATATTGCTCTCCCCTGTAGAGTTGGTTAAAATTCGCCTTCAGCTGCAGAACATAGGCCAATTGACAGAATCCAAGAAAGGTCCTGTAAATATCGCTAAGAACATATGGAAAAACGAGGGTCTTCGTGGAATTTATCGTGGACTTGGCATCACTATGCTTAGAGATGCACCTGCCCATGGTTTCTACTTCTGGACATATGAGTACATGAGGGAAAAACTTCACCCAGGTTGTAGAAAAAGTTGTGAAGAAAGCTTGAATACTATGTTATTAGCAGGAGGATTAGCTGGGGTGGCGAGCTGGATTTTCAGCTACCCTTTGGACGTTATAAAGACAAGGCTGCAGGCTCAAACACCTTCTTCACTGAAATACAAAGGCATTTTGGATTGCTTCCGAAATAGCATTGAAGAAGAAGGATATGTTGTGCTATGGCGTGGTTTAGGAACTGCAGTTGCTAGAGCGTTTGTAGTGAATGGTGCTGTATTTGCTGCTTATGAGATTACTCTAAGGTGCCTGTTTAACAATTGAAGCAGTCTCAAATGTAAGAAAACAATTGAGGAGAATTACTCCTCCCGATGTTTTTTAAGGAGAGACATGACAATAAGACAGCACATCCGAGTAGCAGGTGTCCTTAAAAAAATATATATTCAGCTTTGATATTTGATAACCATTACTTGATGTAATTGCCAAAATATTTCAAACGAAGGAAATGGAACTTTTCATTTTCTCGTGGCCAGAGATTTTGTAAATCGTGGCAAAACTCTAATATTGTGTTTAGAATCAAATATTTTAGGAATTGATTTGATTTATATCATGAAAATGTAAAGGGTCTAAACATTCAATAAAGTAACCACAAGAGAGATAATTTAATTGAAAAATGACATGAACTGTAGCTTGTAATTGCATCAAGTCCTTACTAAAACTTTTGATTATGTTCAATAGATTAGCTTATTTAATATATATATATGATCATGATTAAAAGTTATTTAAAAAATATGTTATTCACTTATAAAAAGATCTAATGATATTTACATTTTTAATCATATGACCATTCATATAAGATCTAATGATATAATATATCTTATATATATATATATATATATATATATATATATATATTAGACCATTCAGTCCAATAAGCACAAATAAATCTAATCATTGCTAATATAAGCACGAACTATAATCACTAATTGTCCAAGCTGGCGGCGGCCTATGGACTATTTAGGCCCAATAAATTTAATAAGCCCAATCAACACTTAAGACCCCCTATTTTAGCACCCCCTGGTAACAGAAATCAAGTATATTCACTTTTTTATACTTTTATTTTCATTACTGTATTCTCTTCAAGATGAATTGGTCAAAGTGTCTTTGTAAGAATTTCATCTTGTCTCTAACTAATAGATCACTGAACAACTGATGTAGAGCTTTTCTCATGTAGTTCTATTTTCTTCAACTCCAAACATTCAAACGTACCCTTTTAAGCACGTTAAAGAAAACATACCCTCTAAAAAATTATTAGTATTGTGATAAAAGTTAATGGAAACAACATTAATCTTTATAATTCCTTGTTGCTATTTTTTTTTGGTCAGACCTTGGTGGTATTTTTTCCTCTGTAATTCAGATATATAGCTCCTTAGTCCACCACACATTGGGCTTTGAATCTTTGATAGGCCTAACTCTACGAGGCAAAATCAGCCCATGTACAGTCATGGAGTAAATGACCATAATGCGTTACCGATTCATTGTCTTTATATATATTTGATACACCTAACCCAAGCACATCTCCCTTCACCGTTTTTAAAAATGGGACAGGTTTAAAATAAAAATTAAACCAATGAAAAAGCAAACAGGGACCGAAAGAGGGAGAAAGGGCCGGAATCCATGGGCCCGTGGGCCCAAACAATTAAACAGTGCTGCGCCGCAAATTGTTGTGTTGTGTTGCCATCACAAAGCAAACCCAACCCAAGATGACGCCACGTGGCATGGGCTCTTAAAAGCTCTGAGAATTTTTGAATGTGAAGCCAAGCGCGCAACGATAAATAGACAAAAGACAGCGGTGGTCCCCACCCATGTGGGAAGGGACAAGTTCAAAATACCACGGGGACCTACCCTCTAAGCTACGTCGTCGTTTCCACATACAACTCAACTCTACCCTTCGTTGCTTGCTGGTTCCATTAGGCACGTGCCAACCAGAGCCTGGTCTTCCTTCAAAATTTTTCAAAGCCACTCTCATTGTTCATTTACATTTACAGTACTTGCTTTTTTGCTCCTATCTATTCCTTCCTATATCTTCGGTTTCACTCCATTGTACTTCATCAGCTCCGTTAAGCTTTCTCTGTCTGCTTTCTCCATTTTTCTAGAACGTTCGGATCTGATCGCAAGGGAAGGAAGATGAACGGAGGAGGGAGACAGGGGCAGAGATCTGGTGCGGCGGGGGTGCACCACCAGCGCCAGTACTCCGATAACTTTCTCGACGGCTCTTCCAACGCCAGGTGGCTTCAATCGGCTGGCCTCCAACACCTCCAATCATCCGCCGCTAATCCCCTTCCTCCACTTCAGGTTCCATTCTGAACTTCTGATGTTATATCTTCTTCCTTTTAACCCTAATGTTACTACCATGGTGATGATCCACTAACGATCTTGTCTTGGACCATTGATTTTGAGCATTTTGATTTGATTTGATAGGATACTTTTTTGTGTTTGAAATCCGAGCAGGACTATAACTTGTACGGTGGTGGTGGTGGAGCGCAGGGAGGAAGAATGTTCAGAAATGCGCAGAGGAGCTTTAATGGAGGAACTGAGTATTATACGGAACCTTCCACGCCTCCCGGTAATTACCGTACTTCGACGCAGAAAAAGAATGGTGAAGATTCACCTGGTGATTTCAGCCCCGGCCTGTTGGATCTGCATTCATTTGACACTGAGCTTCTTCCTGAGGTTATTTATTATTTCACAACTTTGCTAGACACAAAAAAACTTTAAACTTCCATTTGATTTTCGTGCTTTGTTGTTCTGAAATTATCATTTGCTCGCATTATAAATTATTTATTTATAATGCTCGCATTGCAACTATGAATCACGGCTATAAATTATTTATTTTTCATTGACTGTCCCGCAGATTTACATCTGGCCTTGAAATTGATGTCTAACCCTTGAAATTGTTCATACTATGCAAACTTGTTTAGCCCTTGCGGAAAAAATTGTTGCTTGAGTCTCAAAAGATCCTTAACTCTAAACTTGTACATGCGTTAGTTTTATATGATGCAAGGATAGTGGATCTATTTACATGTATGCATTAAGCACTGCATTTCTTAAGATGATCGTAATAGCATATAAAATCTTAGATATTTATGTTTTGAATTAGGATGGTTGATCTCTCATTTTCTCCTTGTAAGTAGATACACAGGAAAATGATAGCTTAAATTTGCTTGTAATTTGTCTATACTGGTAGATGCCAGCTTCCAATGTATATGATGGCAACTCCCTGTATCAACCTGTTCGGGGTAGAAGCTTTGATGACTCTGAACCTTACATGTTGAGCAAACAGACTGGCAGAGCTCGTGCTCCTGAAAACATCTTGAAAACTTTTCCTGCAGACAAAGAGAAATCTAGTTCTGTAGCAAAGATTAAAGTTGTGGTATGTTCTCTCTCACATTTCAATTTACCAGTGATGTTTCATATTTAGTTGTTGCTTTCATTTTTCATTTATAATGTTTATGCTGACTGTTTGCTAGTAAATTTGAAACTTTTTCTCATACTGCACTGGTACAATACCTAGCTTTGTATATATAGAACTTTATTTAAAATTCATTGTATTGTCTGAAAGTGAAAATTAAATTTTTGTCCAACTATGAAGAGCATTGTTTTTAATTTTGTTCTAATGTTTGGATGTTACAATTTTAATGCAGGTTCGGAAGAGACCACTTAATAAGAAGGAATTAGCAAAGAATGAGGAAGACATTATAGAGACATATTCCAATTCTATAACAGTGCATGAGACCAAACTGAAGGTGAGTGTACTAGGCAATCGCAATCAATGGTTCCAATGTGGTATAATTGTCCTTAAGTTTGAACATGTAAGATTAAGCTGCTGAAAATGACTCATGTGAACTAAGAATATAAAAAATAGTGCTGCCTGTGTATCTGATATTTCTAAAGTTTTCTTTTGGTGAATCTGAAATGTGTGACTTGAAAACAGTACAGATAATCTGTACAGGATCAAAATAGAAAATGACAAGTGACTCTATAAAATCTGTAGAGTATAATTATTGTTATGTTTATTTTAATAAATCAGTAAGCTTTCCGGAGATTGTATTGGACCAAGATAATAATATTTTACCTACTTATTTCCTCACTTGTCAGTTCTTATGAAAAGTTTTTGGCATGATAATCTAATAGATGTTTTATATTTGAAGATATTAAAATATATATGCTTTACAGGTTGACCTTACTCAGTATGTAGAGAAGCATGAATTTGTTTTTGATGCTGTCTTGAATGAAGAGGTTACGAATGATGAGGTAACTATAATGTAGTTAAATGTAAGGTTGAAAAGAATGAATTAACAATATATTTCCCTACTTATGTAACTTTCTTTCTAACCTTTTTGTTTCTTTAGGTGTATCGTGAAACAGTGGAGCCCATAGTTCCAATAATCTTTGAACGCACTAAGGCAACTTGCTTTGCATACGGGCAAACAGGTGATAGCAGCCTCTCAAATTTGATTTAGTTGCTGTTACTGCCTTCCTGGAGATAAAGTCAAATTTTATGTCTATTTGTGAAGTGATACTTCCACTTCATATCATATCATGTTTTTCTCTTTGCAATTTTCCAATATTTCTTTTCACTTTCCAAAGTTTAAAGTGTTGAGGATATAAAAAATTTAAACTTTCTGTTCACTTCTTTAATTACATCTGTACACTACAAGGTTATCTTTGGTTATTTTTTGTTTGTCATTTAGTGTGGGTATTGTGATAGATATTCCCAAATGTTTTCGTTAATGCCTACAGTTTTATGTCAAAGCTGAATTCCTGAGTTATGTAAAGGTTAATCTAGATTCTGCTGTTGCCAATATTTCATGCCAACTTGACTTTGATGATTTGCTATGAGTGAGCTTCTAAATATCATTTTCTGCTTATCTAGGAAGTGGAAAAACTTACACAATGAAGCCACTGCCACTTAAAGCATCAAGGGACATCTTGAGATTGATGCATCATACTTACAGGAACCAGGGATTTCAGTTGTTTGTGAGTTTCTTTGAAATATATGGTGGGAAGCTTTTTGATCTCCTTAATGATCGAAAGTAAGTCAAATCCCTTCTTGTTTGCACCTGTAATCTCTATGTTCTCGAGGTTTAATATTGTACTTCTGCAGAAAACTTTTCATGAGGGAGGATGGTAAGCAGCAAGTTTGCATAGTGGGTTTGCAAGAGTACCGAGTATCTGATGTGGAGAACATCAAAGAACTGATTGAGAAAGGAAATTCCTCAAGAAGTACAGGTACCACGGGTGCAAATGAGGAATCTTCACGGTCACATGCTATACTTCAGCTTGCTATCAAGCGGTCAGTTGATGGCAATGAATCAAAACCTCCCCGTCTTGTTGGCAAGCTCTCCTTCATAGATCTTGCCGGAAGTGAACGTGGAGCAGATACCACAGATAATGACAAACAGACAAGGTATGATTGAGCTTGAGTTAGATGAGGTGGATTTATGTTGTTTTTTGTCTAAGTTAAAAAAGTACTTATGAAAGATAATATTCTTTAGAAATTTAGATTAGAATAGATTAAACTCCAAATTTGACCCTATAGTTTATTATTAAAGATATCTCAGATTTCTAATTCTAATTACTGCATTTATTTAGATTTATGCCATCTTGAATTGTAGTACCCCTCATGCATTCCGATACCAGTCTAACTTTAATATAGGCAGAATGTGATTCATATGCCCTTCTTATCCCTGTGATGAATTTGTTTGTTTTGTCGGTTTTTTCAAATTATGTGATGCAGAATAGAAGGTGCTGAGATCAATAAGAGCTTACTTGCCCTAAAGGAATGCATAAGAGCTCTTGATAATGACCAAGGACATATCCCTTTCAGAGGCAGTAAACTGACTGAAGTTTTGAGGGATTCATTTGTTGGGAATTCCCGCACTGTTATGATATCATGCATATCGCCAAGCTCTGGTTCATGCGAACATACCCTGAATACATTAAGATATGCTGACAGGTAATGATGAATTTTCTGTAGTTGACTGTAATTGTAGTTCTTTATCTCCTACTCCTTCAAACCACCCACTGGCACACAATACAACCACCAATGTGCAAAAAGGAGAACAAAAAACTCATGGATTTACTGTTACAAACTGATTGAAAATCCAGGGTAAAAAGCCTATCAAAAGGGAACAATTCCAAAAAGGATGTTTTATCTTCGAATTTCAACCTTAAAGAATCAACTACAGTTCCCTTATCTTCTGTTACTGCATCGGCCTATGAGGATCACACAGCTGATACATGGCATGATGAAAATGATGGGGATGATTTTAGTCCTCCTGAAGAGTACTACGAGCAGGTGAAACCATCATGGAAGAAAAACGGAAAGATGGAGCCATATGCTACAACAGATGACAAATTGAAGAAACCCAGTGGTCAGATAAAATGGAAGGACCTCCCAAAAGGTGAACCTAAAACTGCACATCCAGAGGATGATTTAAATGCCCTCTTACAGGTAAGACTACTGACTAATGAAGAATGGTTTTTACTATGTTAAAAGACCTAGAGCTCATTGTTACCTAAAGCATATGTCATAATCTCAGGAAGAAGAGGACCTTGTAAATGCTCACCGGACGCAAGTAGAGGAGACCATGAATATTGTTAGAGAGGTATTTGAATTGCCTCTATTATTCTTCTATCATTTCATTTATTCTTTTAGATTTCTGATGCAAGCATGAAGCATCCAACTGAGCCATGTGTCTCAACCTTCAAAATTTGTGACTAGTTGGGTAGTGGTTTCATGCCTTCATAGCAGATGGTGAGTCACCTGAAACATGGCAAGTTTTTTTTTTTTTTTAAATAATATTTGGCGATGGTCCTTCATGAATATGATGACTAGCTTTCTAGATTGTATATAAAGATCCTCAAAAGAGAGTGAGCACTTCAAAGATTCTTTTGATAAGTACCATAACCAGGAATTGTGTGCATGTTAGCATGATAGCATCAAAGTTGTCATTAAGCACTCCTAACTTCAATTTGTTGAATCTCTTACTTAATGCTTCCCATGGTTTCAGTATTATTCATTCTAGGAAAAATGAATAGTTCCCTTGCCACTGCATCCTTCCAAGGAGTGGTGCGAAGTCCATAATTTTTTCATATTCAATTTTTTCACTGTACTACATATGCAGGAGATGAACCTCTTGGTTGAAGCAGATCAACCAGGGAATCAGCTGGATGATTATATAACTAGACTAAATGCCATTCTTTCTCAGAAGGCTGCTGGCATCCTGCAGTTACAGACCCGTTTAGCTCATTTTCAGAAACGTTTAAAGGAGCATAATGTTTTGGTTTCATCTGCTGGTTACTAATATTATTTTAAAAGAGACTCCTAGTGAGAAGGTTTTATTTCTGTGATTCAGTTGGAGAATACGTGAGATCTGGGATATGACGTGGCACTCTTACTAGTTGATTCATCATTATTTTGTACCTTGGCTATTAGCCTCGGGATTAGAAGCTTGAGTCTTCATTTTTCTCTTTACCCTTGTAGACTTGTATTGGTTTTACGTGCTGCTACCAGGCAATGTATCAATGTATAAAGCTCTACATTGATGTTTGATTAATCAATGGAGTGTTGTTTCTTATTGAATACTCTACTAACTACTGCTTATTCTGCAGAGGATTAGTTATATTATTTTACGGGGGAATTGTCTATGAATCAAATTTTTTTTTTTTTATAAACAAAAGGACAAAAGTCCAAACAACAAACTAAGAAATAACAATAGGCTAAAACGAAGCTAAATTATTATTAACAGTGCTGAAGAAAATAATAAAAAATATTAAAAAAGTGAATATTAGAGAAGAGTTGATGACTTCTTTTAATAAAAATATCAGCACAGTTATTGATTTCTCAGTAAGAATGATAAATCTTAACCTATTATTTTTTAATAACTTCTCAATAAAAATGACAAATCTTAACTTATCATTTTTTTTGAGAAGCTGTTGAACTCTTTGAAAAGGAATGTAGCAAGAGTGTCAAGGTTGATATTCACACTCTACTAGGTGGATGATATAACAAGAATTCTCTCCAAAATAACTTTTCTAAATTCAAACTGAAAAGTTGTCTTCAAACTTAGATAAATGCCAATCACTAGTTTGCATTTTTGAAAGCATTGCTGCGTAATTATAATTCTTTACCATAATGAAATTACGGTTACGCAATTATCCATTAGAACATATGAGAGCTATTATAACCCAAGATTATGTCATGAAAGGAATCACGTGGTAAGTACAGTACATTCCAATAATTAATGTGGCATGGATCTAGGAAAAACCAAGGTTAGCAAGAAAAAGAGTGGCGAGAATTTGTAGAAGGCCAAGTGGAAGATTGTGACCTTGATAATGATGTAGTTCCTTGTTAATGCAAACGGTCCAAACTTTAATCAGGTCTCTCCAAACATGAAAAGGAGATGATAGTTATATGCTAGATTTTACAGTGTATTTTAGTTTGATATCTGATTTGATGTCATCTATTTAAAATAAGATTTTCCAAAAAGTAATCATATTTTACAAAAGTATAACATTTTTAATAAGTAGATAATCTATTGGGACGAGTTATAATTCGAAGTAATCTGAAAAATAAATCATGTTGTGCTAAAGTGAAATATTGTTTATGAAACGTCACTAAACAAAAATTCTCCTGAAATTATTGGATGATATAAAGTTCTGACGATGATTAAAAAAAGAAAAATAGCTCAAAGGGAAAGAACAAATATGAATTAAAAGGGAAAAGAAGAAAATAGGAGGTAAAAGAAGGAAATAGAACAAAAAATATATATTAGAAGAAAGGCCCACCAACCCCACAATCAAACTTCACATACGCTGATATGCATTCCAGATTACGTTTATTTTAACATAAGGGTGATCTCTTTCTTTGTCTGTAAGCGGCCTTAGAAGTTAATTAGTATGAGTTTAAATTTAAGAATTTAGGTTTAATGTATTTTTAAGTAAGGATCGAGTTATATTTTGGATTCGCCAAATTCAGTTTAGTATCACACAATATTTTTAAGCTTGTAATTTTTTTTATACTTAATGATAAATAATAAATTTTATTCACTTAAATTAATATTATTTATATAATGATAATATATTTATATTGATATAATTTATTTTAAAATATGTTTTATAAAACATTCTTTAACTTTAGTTTTCTACTTAAAAAATTTTATACATTTTATTTAAATATCAAGTCAATCTAATTCTAACTCAAGTCAAGTTAATCAAAATAAAAATAACTTAATCAAACTTAAATCAGGTCAAGTTAAACACATTCATAAACACCCTTAATTAATGAAAAGTTCTTGCATAACATGTTACACCTATAACTATTGTATTAAGAGGAGTGCTAAATCTTACAAAATGAAAAATGGTAAATGTTATTTTTCAAGAAAGGTTTGTCGTGAAACTACACACGAATTTGTATATATTGTGTTATACCATTATTGTTTTTTTTTTTCTAACATTTATTACCTGAAGTTTAGATAAATAATTGTTGTGATTGGTTAACGTTATTCATAAAATTTTTCGTTTCGTAGGATTTAGCACTCCTCTTTAGAATTTCTCCTAATTAACAATCGCAACGTACCCAACTCACTGACTAACTTTCAGTATTAATTTTGTCTAATCTTCGTTCTTTAACAGTGAGACTGTAACTTGGGTTTTGCTCACAGAAGCCATAGTCAAGAAGGTGTCTATGAAAGAAGTAAGTATAAATCAGTCATTGATTTATTATTAAAATAAATTAATTATTAATATTAAAAGATTAGATTCAATTAATAATATTTATATTTATACATGAATTTAATTAAATTATTTTTTTATTTTTTATATAAATAATTATATATAAAAAAATTTATAAATTTTAACTAATAATATTTACTTATATTTAAATCTATTCAAATAAAAAAAAAAAGAAAATGGTCACTTGAGAAATGGTAGCCTTTGTAACACCTTTCATGGGGATGTCACATATATAAAGAAAAATAAATAAAATCTATCTCAAGTTGTAAAACATTTATTACGTATTAATATGAGTTGTAAAATAATTCCTGTTAAACAGAATATTATTAAATAAAATAATGCGGAAACATAAAGTAAACAGAATAACATCACTCATAATATACATATGATCCAAGTTATAAGTTATACAAATAATTTACAACTACAACTACAATTATTTAAACATAAACACAAATAAAGACAGTAAAGAGTCAATATATACATACGCAAACGTGCCCAAAAATACATCATAAATATTTAATCCTCTGATGGATCACTCTCAGGAAACTCATCAGAAGATAAATATCCAGGATGCTCGACACTTGGCGGACATGAGACCGCGCAGTCGATACGAGTGTCATCTCACAGGCTCAATGGATACACCACCCCAATAACGCCTAATGGATAAAGGTAACTCTAAGTGCAGAAACACAGTAGTCGTCATCACTGGCTCTTCATCAAACCTATGACGTACGGACACAGTCAGCCGTCCCACATATGTCACGGAGTCTCTGTCTCCTCACATATGCTAAGCTAACGATCCACCGTGAAACTCTAGCTACACAAACCCCAAAAATCCTGGCACCGCCATACCCAAACCAATCAATCCAATGGATATGGATGATCAGATGGTTCTTGATCGTCGTACTGATCTTCGGCTTGTTGCTCTTCTTCCTCTTCAGGATACAAAATTTCAAGAGGCCGGTCATCTTCCTCAAACTCTTTACCACGTAAAATAAATATACAGAAAACACATACAATAAAGAAGTAAGACAATCTAAAATCATCACAAACATGGCAAATAAGAAAATGACAAACAACAGATATACAGTTCATGCAATATGAAAAGCTATAACAGTAATTTAATAATAGTATCGTGTAAAGATCTAATTATCATAACAACACATGATAGATAAAACAATGATACATACAATATAAAATCACAGATAAAATAAATTCAGAAACAGACACTTTCTCAGAACAATAACCAAATAAATAAATAGATAAAATAAATAATGTTCAAGATATAATTAAATGCAACATGACACAATCCTACTCCATGAAGCTAAACACAAACAGATATCGAGAGAGAATGACTCGCAAAATCTATTAGTCTCACTACGCTTAACCAAACTATCATACTGTCACACTTTCGTGCCTATAGCCCCATGTCATATGGAATCCATCATCCAAAGCATGGTGTAGTTCACGGTCTCACATTGCAAGACTACATGCAATGTACTTATTAGACTTTACGAAATCTCGATTAAAAATAGTGCGTGTCGAGTCCATTAATTGCATCTTGCTATCATTCTACCACGGGCGGAGCGACCGATCCGTCATATATGGAATTCGTACACTAATGTCTCCTAGTTCATAAAGACAATGAACCACACTACGTTTATCGATCAACAACACGATGTGATTCCCTCGTCAACCAATCCACCAAAACGGCATATCCTCAAATTACCAGGATATCCTCAAAGATAAAAAGATACAGTAAGTCCACCGGACAAATACTGTTTCAAAGCCTGTACGGGTTCACCTCATAGCCCGACAGCAGAAAAATACGGAAATTCCAGAAAGAATATAGAAAATACCGTTTCGGTCAATCGCGTAGAAATTTTATTGCGTTTTCACAATCTCGTCGTTTTTACAAACGTTTTTAAATCGCGTAAATATATTTTTCTGTTTTTAAAATCGCGTAGAGTTTTTAATACGTTTTCTCAATCGCGTAAGGTTTTTAAATCATTTTATGGTCCAAATCCCTTAAAAATCACTGTTTAAATAAACAAAAATAATAAATAATACGTTTAAACTTACGTAAAATATTTTCAATACAGATAATCTTGTCTTTTGGACATCTTTTCTATCTTAATTGTCGCTTTTACTAAAAATCGACAAGATTTTGCTTAGAAAATTATATTAATGATTTTCTAATTTTTCCGTTAAAATTCTGTTTATTTAATTTTTTTAAACCATATAATTAATCCTTTTGAAAACTACTAACATGCTTCAAAATACAGCATGAGCTATATGTTAGAAATTTTCGAAAGTTACTGTATTTCTTTTCTAACAATAAAATCAATAATTTTAATTCAAGATACTTAATTTTAATCAATTAATTTCTTTAAAACTCCTTAAAAAAATTCCTTTTTAACATATATTGCATTATTTTGATTGAAAAATGTTTGGAATTGATCTTAGAAATCATATATAAGTGGTTTGGCATGTTGGCCTAAACATAAAATTATGTCATTTGATTTCTAAATTCATTTTCTTTAATCTAAACAATGTGATACCTTGTTAATATTCCTAGGTTAATTAAATCTCATTTTAGGAAAATTAAGAGAATATTTTAGTTCTCCATTTTGGTCATGGCCGTAAGCTTCAAGGTTTGTGTTTTGGAGAACACTCATGCAATCCTTGACATATTATTCACATCTTATAAATTATCATATATTTCTAACACATGCACTATATTTCTAACACATATAACCTAAATTAAAGCTTGTAGACATGCAATCAAAGCTTGTAGACATGCAAATTATTACAAACATCAAATAGGAAAACTACTAACAAATACACAAACACATAAACAAGCTACTAACAATCACACAAATGAATCCTTATGGATTCTACAATCACAAAAATCACACTCCATCTTCTTACCACTATCCATAGATGATAAGATTAGTCTTCCTCTTACCTTAAATGAAGACTAAAACTCTTTCACACCTTTCCTTATGTTTCGGTTTTCTCCTTCAAGTCACCTAACCACTTAAACAAAAATCTACAAGTTACTAACCATAGAAAGAGAGCTTAAACCATGGAGAAATCATGACTTAGAACTTTGAAAAAGAGTTTAGAAAAGAAAAATTAGGAATTTCACCTTCTTGGTTAAATCTTCCAAGTAGGTTTTCAAGCTTTAAATGAAGGATTTTGCAAGAACTCCCAACTAGAGATGTTCTTAGAATTGTGTTTAGGTTTAGAAAACTTGGTTGAATGAAATTTTGGGTGGTTGGATAGTATGGATATGTGTTTGGCCGAATGGAGCTTTAAAAAAACATCAATGGTGTTTAGGGTTTTTGGAAGAGAGAGAAGAGAGAAATTTGCATGAAGACAAAGTGATTTTGGTCTTCCAAAGATGGCTTGGCCGTAGACTTCACTCCATGCAAGGTGTCCTTGGGCTTGGCTTCATCCTAGCCTTAGAATGGATCAAAGGTCAAGATCAAAACTTGGTTAGCAAGCTTGGCTCCCATTGGTTCATCCTTGCCTTGTCATTAGCCTTAGTCACCATGCTTAGTCACTAATTAACCTAGTCATCAAGCTTAGTCACTTGTTCTAGAGAATTCCTTCACTAATGATGCTTAATTAATTACTAAGTTAATCAGTATTAGTTTAAACGTGGGTCCCGCAAAACATTTTCGGCCCATCATCATCTAATTATATTGACTAATAAAATAATATACAAAATTATTTTATTGGACGATTAAATCCTAAAAATTAAAAGATTAATTATCGCCTCATTTAAAATTGGGTTTAGTAAGATCAGGTCTGAATAATTAAAACAAGATTTTCCTGACAGGGAAAATATTATTTTCCTGTTCAAGTAAATCGCACAAAAAGTCCAAATAAAATCACAGACAAGTAATATTAAGATTTGTAACATATAGAAAAATTAAAAACAAGACAATCGGGACATAACGGTCATTTTTTATTTTTCCCCACGACGAAGAAATCATCCAAAACGTTTAAATAAAATTACAGACAACATTAATTGTCGTATATCATGAGAAAAATTAAAACAAGAAATTGTAAAATTTTTATTTTATCGTCTTGTAGCAAAATACGTAAAACGATTAAATAAAATTTTAGCCTGTAAAACATATTTGTATTTCATACAGAAAAACAAAAAATAGTAAAACAGGGACATAACAGTCATTTACACAAAAACTTGAAAAACGACAAACAAAATATTTGGGACATTTTCTAAAAATTGGGGTGTTACAGTCTTTTCCAGTGGCCAAGAAACCAAAACCATTTCCGCGTGAAGATATACTTCTCACAGTTCACCTTCACCAGAAGCAATGAAGTCACCTCCCAACAGAGATTTCTCCGGATCTTGACTTGACACTGCCAATGGGTCAGATTCGGCTCAATTGTTCAAAAGTCGTATCGTATGACAGTGTTGTTGCCATGCCAGGAAGGGATGCTTCCCCCCATCACTCTCATTTATTTGTATGCATTGCATTTTAATTGCTCCCTGCTTAAAGTTCAGATATTTGGAGCAATGTATTTGTGTTTTCTCACCCTCTTATCACATAACCAAACAAAATTTGAAACCAAACAAAATTTGAAATTATATTAAGATCCAAGCATCTTTGAGAAAGAAACTGATGACTTAACAAGTTTACAAAATGGGAAAATTGACAAACAGGGCTAGAGATTCTTATATTCTGCGTTGGAAAAAAAAAAGCTGTAAATAGTGGGAATTCAATCCAAACAAACTCAATCGTACAGCACACTGGGAGAAGGAAAATAAGAGGCACAAAATAGTGAAACAAAAACAGATTTCATATACACTAGAACATTCTTTGCATTCAAGGTTATGTTATCTACAACCTGATTGAGCCAAGTCTTCCCTTTGACTTAGTGTTTGATGCTGACTGAGGACTGTTGTGGAACTGGGAACTCTGAGTGCATGTCCATGAAAAACTTGTCCACAATATCTAAATAAACAGGACTTTTAAGACGAGAATAATAGTGGAGTGCTTCTTCTATGTCTAGCACGTGCTCAACATCACCCGAATCCATCATCTCCAATTCTTTCATCTTTTGTGCTAAAACGTGAGCTCCCTCATTCATGTTTTTTGAATTTAAATCTTCCTTCTTTCCAAATTGACAGTTCCCTTTGTTTTTTTCCTCTTTTACCCTATCTTCAGGAATGCACTTTTGTGGACTTTGCTTTGCAAAACTCACAAGGCTTCCACTACTTGCAGCAGCATCTCCCTTTGCTGGCTCTCCTGACCTGCTCATGCTGATGTCATCATTCCTCCTTATTCTGTTCAGATCAGACTGCAATATATCATAAAACTCATTGTAAAATTGATCAGTTGTGTAAGTTCTTGCATTGCCACTGCGACCAAGGAATGGATTGAAGGAAAGAGATCTGGGTAGTTTTTGGTACCCCCCAAGAAAGAAAGACTTGAAATTTCTAAGGGTTTTGTGAAATAAAACTTTGGTCTTGCGAATGGCTTCTGTTAGCAGCATTTGTGGTTCTACTGTGAAAAGGTGTGGTTTTCTCCAAGTGGCTCTATCTTCTAGAGTAGACACAGTATTAATCTGCTGTGATTCTCGTGTATTCTCCAATCTTATCTTGACTCAGATTTACATATAAAGAGACATGCTGATGGTAACTAGTTTCCTAAGGTTACCAAAAGAGAAAAGCAATGTACTCTAAAGGGTTATGTTTCCTCTGTCTAGGTTTCAACTCTACCTTTTTGTCCACGGCATCCCATGCTCTCTGTCCCTTTCAAACCCTGTGTCTCTCTGTACATGAAAGCTCAAACCTGGTGGCCATATGATATATAATATGACAATTATCAGATCTGAGGGCCAAAGTACTTTGGGGTCCCAGCCCTTATAGAGAGATTTTGCCCGCTGATTTAGTGGTTATTCCTCTATGGGATTAAATATAATTGAAGAAAAGACTATAAGTTTCAGGACTTTAGTATCTAAATTATCACAAATATTGTATTGTTTTGACTACATGCTGTTTAAAGTGCAGTGGCATTGATTAAGATGCAAAGCTAAAGGTAGTCGGTGGCTAAAAGATTAAAACTAGAATTTTCGTACTAAATTGTTGTTAGCCAAATTTGAAACCTTGGGACCCCTAAATCAAATAGCCCTTAATTGATTTTTTCAGAGGTCTATGCTTTTTGGTCATGCAAATTTGGTTTTGAAACTACACTAACTGAGTGAGTAATTGCTTATCTTTTGTTTGTTTCAAGAGAAAATGAGTGAAAAGAAAATAAGAGGAGAGAAAATGAGAAGAATATATTATTTTCTCTTGTTTGGATGTGGAGAGAAAATAGAGAAGAAAGAAAAAATTCATGTAGGACCCACACAAAAAGTTTTCTCTCCTCTAGTGTGAAGAAAATGGGGAAGAATGAGAGATAGTGACTTAAAATGACTATTATATCCCTATATCCTTAATCTCTAAATATTATATAATTATAAATAAGGGTATAAAAGTCATTTAACGTAAATTCATTTTCTTTCTTCTCACTTTTTTTCTCAACCAAACAAGAGAAAGAAAAATTTCTCATTTTCTTTCTCTCCTTTTTCTCTTCATCTAAACAATAATAAAGAAAATATATTTTTCTCTTCATTTTCTATCTTTCCTATTCTCTCTATTCTCATTTTCTCTCTTTCTATTTCTCTCCACATCCAAACAAAGCATTAATGCGACTCCTAAACAGAATCAATTACTGCTCTTAACAAAAAATTAACTTCGGGTCATAAAGAAGAATTACTGGTATACATGCTCACATACCAAACTTGGCTAAGTTGGTGCATAACATCATAATTATCATCTATCCCTAGGCTTTGTGAAGGAGAAATCCTCATTTATTTGTAAGAAAAAGGTGCATGGTCCCCAATCCGTTGTCAGGTTGGCACTGAGAAATGAGAAGTGAGAAGTAATTTGATATCAAGATAAGGAGAGGTGCCATTCTATTTCCTGTACTGAGGTCACAATCGGACACTTGCCAGTGTTTAAGTCCTCCAACCACCTCTGTCCTAAATTATAAAGTTAAAGCGATTGCACTTGCAAGAAAGAGTGGCATATATTTGTTTCTTTCTTGAAAATCTATATGCCCTGTAACAAGAGCTACTGAACTAGGGGCAGCTGACATAACTCTTGAAGCATGAACACTGATTGATTGTGTTATTATAACTACATATCTCATTCATGAGGGTGCCTTTGAGATTTGGCAGACCGATTTTAAAGATGAACTATGTGTAAATCTTAATGAAAGTATGTCAAGGAATAGTCAGAGAACCATTGTATTGTGTAAATTAGACTAGTTAATGATCAGAAAGGGAACCTAAACAATTTTTTAAATTAAACAAGCCTCAGATTCTATGGCTCTCACAAGTCACAATTTTCACAGTCTGAGTGTCGGTATTTTTGGAATATCTGAGTTATAGTCCTTTTAACTGATGGTAAGACATTTATGCCTTGTGTGTGATGATATATATATATATTGCTCTGGGTCCTACATGGATGGAGAAGGAGATACAAAGTGCTACAAATTATCTGGATTATTAAAGAAGGAGGCTAAAGGAGGGACCTCACGCACATAAACCAAGGATAAGGTTTGTTCAAATTTAGGCGCCAAGATCAGTTGGTTGGGTGCCTGTAACATATCTGACACTGTACTTGCCCATGACCAGCAAGCATTCTCTAGTTTCAAAAACAAGTGGCAGCCACCTCATTTAATCTGCATCTTGAAGAACATCAATTCTTCTCGACATAGAATAGGAATCAAATGTGTTTATTGTTGGGAAATTACGCAAAATTTTCTTATCATCAGATTTGTAGAAAGCGAAATAAATGCGGAATAATAACACACAAAATTGATAATGTTAATTGCTGTTTACGTCTGTGCAGATATTTTATTGAGAAAAAGAAATATAAAAGGTGTTTACAAAACACTCAAAATCTCTCACTAAACCCACAAGATTACACCCAAAGAAATATTTCTCTCTAAATATTTCTCACAAAATTCCCTCAATGAAATTTTTTTTCTCTTCCTCTCTCAGATGAAACTCTTTGTTGGGATGCATTTCTTCTTCTTCATATGCTTCTATTTATAGAATTCTGAAACCGCGTGATTTTTCCTTCACGCGGTTTGCCAACACCGAATTGGTTAAAAA
The DNA here is from genome assembly GCA_029884605.1 of Ormosia emarginata. Taxonomy (NCBI): domain Eukaryota; kingdom Viridiplantae; phylum Streptophyta; class Magnoliopsida; order Fabales; family Fabaceae; genus Ormosia; species Ormosia emarginata. The sequence goes on from JAQQTP010000077.1 coordinate 4,394,924, forward strand.
AGAATTTGCTTTGCACCGAAAGCAAGTTTTCTCTTTTGAAAACTTCATGCAATTGGACAAATGACTTTTTGAAAATTTGGTGCAAATGGACAAATGGGAGGGCCACCACTAATAATCTCACTTGAAGACCGATTCAATCTGTCTTCACACCTCGATCAATCGTGATTTTCTGCAGTGCATTTCTCAAGAGGCCAATCAAGCTAAAAGACAACTTTAATTCGACAAGTCACCGTCTTTGTCAACATAACGGATTCTTGCTTTGGATTTTCTTCAATGTTAGCACCTCATCCTAAGCAGAGTCCCGATGAAGTGATAACGAAGATCAATGTGCTTTGTTACGGAATGAAATCTTTGAATTCTTTGCGGATGTATTGCACTACAAACTATCATTTGTGCAAAATACTTTTCTCCTGGGCGAATCCCAACTGACTTCAACAAGCTTTTGAAGCCATATCAATTCTTGAAACAGGCTTCATTTTTGGATACTCGAACAGTAGTGGATAGAAGCAACAATCTTTTGTATCTGCGACATCCAACTAACAATACCGTTGTTCCAACAAGTGAATATGTAATAGGTGGTACTTCTCCCGTGATCGACTTCACCTCCAAAGTCTGCATCTACATAGCCTTGCACTTTTAATTATCCTTTACCAAAAACAAACACTTCTTTGTAGGTACGTAGATACCTCAAAATCCACTTTTCGCTTTCCAATGAGTTTTACCTGGATTTGACATAAACCTGCTTACAACTCCCACTGCATGGCCAATGTCTGGCCTTGTACAGACCATTGCGTACATCAAACTTCCACTGTCTGAGGGGACTGATCCTTGGATAAGCGAAAATGACTGGCCAAAGGTGTGCTAACTGGTTTGGCGTTATCCATGTTGAATCTTTGTAAAACACGGTTGATGTACTCTGCCTGAGATAAGTGCAAAATCCTCTTTGCTTATCTCTCGTGATTTGCATTCCAAGGATCTTCCTTCTTTGACCTAAATCTTTCATGTCAAATTCATTTGACAACCGCATCTTCAATTTTCGATCTCGTCCATATCCCCCCGCTACTAACATATCATTGACATAAAGTAGCAAAATGATATAACCTGGACTTATATCTTTTGAAGAAGCAACGGTGATCGGCATTGCACTTACGGAAACCTTCCTTGTGCATGAAGCCATTGAACTTCTCACCACTGTCTTGAAGCTTGTTTCAAGCCATACAAGCTTTTCTTTAATCTCGCACACCATATTCTCTTTCCCTTTTTCTCGAGAAACCTTCGGCAGTGCATGTATATCTCCTCATCTAGGTCTCCGTGAAGAAATGCGGTCTTCACGTCCAACATTTAAGGTAGAGCTCTTCACTAGCAACAATACTTAACACAGATCCGATAGTATTGAAGCTTCACAACCTGAGAAAGATTTCGGTGTAGTCGACTCCTTCCTTTTTTGGAATCCTTTGACAACTAGTCGGGCTTTGTATCTCTTGAAGCCATCATGCTCCTCCTTCACCCGATACACCCATTTGTTGTGAAGTGCTTTTTTCCCACGGTAACTGCTAGTTCCCATGTCCGGTTGGAGATCGAGAGACTTTATCTTGTCTTTCATGGCAAGCTCCCACTGCTAGCATCTCCGGTCGACAAGCTTCATCATAGCATTCGTTTCCCCTCCATCATCAAGAACAAATAGTTCATGTATCTCTCTGTTAGGCACATGAGGCCGAGAAGACCTTCTCAATTCATCTGTGGTGTCTTCTTCGCGACTATTTCTTCTTGATTCCTCTAACCGAGGACTCTCAACTATAGGACCTTCTAGGACATCATCTAGCCTACTGCGTTTCCGAGTTACGGTGTCTACGTGTTATGCTGTAAATCCTTGTACATGATTCTTTCGTTGAAGATCACATCTCTCGCGGATCATCTTTTGTTTTCATCATCCCAAAGGCGGTAGCCAAAATCATCTTCACCATAAGATGAATGTGCACTTCTTCGATTTGGGATCAAGTTTATTTCTACCTTGATCATGATGTGTACATATGGCTACACAACCGAAAACTCTAAGATGTGAGAGTTTGACCTCTTTTCTCGCTCCATACCTCTTACGGTAGCTTCGGTCCAAGAGATGGACCTTGGTTGATCAAATAAGCTTCTTGTGTTGACCGCTTCGCCCAGAACTCTCTGTGACCGCACACGCAAGCTTCTCGCTCTTTCACCAACGTTCGGTTCATACGCTCGCCTACACCATTGTGTTGAGGCGCACCCGCACGGTCCTCTCCATTTTGATCCCTCGCTCATAGCAAAACTTCTTGAATCTGGTGTCTTCATATTCACCACCATTTCGATTCCGAGCTTTTTGATCTTCAACCCTGTCTCATTTTTCAACCATGGCTTTCCATATCCCGAAAGCCTCAAACACTTCAGATTTATGCTTTAGAAAGTACACCCATACCTTCCGAGAGTGATCATCGATGAAGGTCACAAAGTAGTGTTTCCCACCAATTGATGAGACGGTCGTTGACCCCAAACATCGAGTGAACAAGCTCGAGTCTTTCCTTCTTTGGGGTTCTTCTACTTGTCTGAAAGCTGACTTTTTTCTCGCTTTCCAAGTATGCAATCTTCGCACATGTCAATCTCAACTGACTGTAGACCTGGAAGTTTGCCCTTCGAGTGCATGATCTTCATCCTTTTCACACTCATATGGCCAAGTCTCCGGTGCCACAGATTGGGATTTTCGTTTCCAAAATTCGCATCGCATTGAGCGGTGTGCCCTTGTTATGTAAAAGTACCACTCTTTTTGCCTCAAGCAACCGTCATTGCACCCTTTGAAATCTTCCAATCATCACCGTGAAAGATCGTAGTGTAGCCTTCTGCCACCATTGCCCTCGAGATTAAGTTCTTTCTCGGTCGAGAATATGCCCGACATCCTTCGGCCTCCCAAATAGACCCGTTCAACTTAATCTTACTACACCTTTACCAATAATAGTACAAGGTTGATCATTTTAGGTATACCTTTCCAAGGTTTTGGGATATACCTCTCGAAGAGATTCTTTTGAAGGGGTTTTAACGACGCTCCGGAGTCTAACACCAAGACTCTTCCTTGCTCTCCAAAGAAAGCATATCAACGCATCATTTCTCCCGAGGTGGAAGTAACATTTGCCTCGTCCTTCGCCTCCCGATTCTTCTAAGCACTCTTGCACTTGAAGAGTGTCGTTGTTTTCCCACAATTCCAACACTCGATGGTCTTTGAGCTACGGAATTATGGGATTCTTGATTTGGACCTCTTGTCCTTTGATCCGTTGGGGCAGAGGCTCGATCCACGCGATGCATTCCCTCTAGTTGAATTTCTTCCTCTTGACTCGTAGCCGAAGAGGATGACGATTCACCCGACTCTCTCCGTCGGATCTCTTCACCGAGAACCAGGTCACGAACATCATCAAATTTCAACTTATTGCTTCCCGATGAGCTACTCACAACGTGATGATAGCATTCCAACTTTTCGGTAGAGAAGCACAAAAGTATCAATGTTCGGACTTCTTCATCAAATTCAATTCTCTGAACTCAATTTGGGTTGTGGATCGTATTGAGTTCATTAAGATTTTAAATACCGACGCGCTTTCGTCATCCGAGAATTGAATAACCGCCTCATCAAGTGCACTTTGTTAGAGGCCGACGCTCTACATACTTGGAGAGAGCCGCCATAAGACCCGCCGTGGTCTTTTCTTTTGCTATATTGAAAGCAACATTGCGAGATAACGTCAATCGAATAACTCGAGGGCTTGTCTGCCTGTGCATGCCAGATTGCGTCTTCATCCTTCATACCCTCTGGCTTCCTTTCTGAGAGAGGTTGATAGAGCTTTTTCTGGTACAGATAATCTTCGATCTGCATCTTCCAAAAGCCAAAGTCCGCACCATCGAACTTTTCAATTTTTACCTTTCCTTCGTCTGCAGCCATCGCTCCCACTCGAATCTGACTTCCTCAGGATCGTTTCTGACAATTTCTGCAAACCACCGTGCTTTAGAACACCTCCGTGGATAAATTGGTAACGCTGACCAATTTTACTGTTCACAAAATTACTATTCACAAGATTTACTATTCACGAATTTTACTATTCATAAAATACTATTCATGAATTTACTATTCACATGAACAGTACCCACTTCAAAATTAGCAGAAATAACTAATTAGCTCTGATGCCAGTTGTTGGGAAATTACGCAAAATTTCCTTATCATCAGATTTGTAGAAAGCGAAATAAATGCGGAATAATAACACAAAAATTGATAATTGTTAATTTAATTTTACGTCTCATTTCATTGCAGATATTTTCTTGAAAAGAAATATAAAAGGTGTTTACAAAACACTCAAAATCTCTCACTAAACCCACAACCCAATTACACCCAAAGAAATATTTCTCTCTAAATATTTCTCACAAAATTCCCTCACTGAAATTTTTTTTTCTCTTCCTCTCTCAGATGAAACTCTTTGTTGGGATGCATTTCTTCTTCTTCATATGCTTCTATTTATAGAAGCTGAAACCGCGTGATTTTTCCTTCACGCGGTTTGCCAACACCGAATTGGTTGGCTTCCAGCAAAAGAATTTGCTTTGCACCGAAAGCAAGTTTTCTGCCTTTTGAAAACTTCATGCAATTGGACAAATGACTTTTTGAAAATTTGGTGCAAATGGACAAATGGGAGGGGCCACCACTAACATTTATGACGCATTCATGGATCACAAAATGAAGTTTTATATATGTTTTGCTTGTGTTTTTATGTAGAACCAAAAGCAGGGAGAAATTCAATGACAAAAGATTCAGTCTAAAAAAATAATATTGAAATCAATAATTAAATTTTTTTTAAAAAAATGCTGATAAGAAGAGTATTTATAATCATTTTACAAAACAAACCAACATAACCAAAATAGATAAGATTTGAAATTTGGATAAAATTATTTCTAAACTCTATCATCAAAATAACATAAAATCCTAATCATAGAATTCATAAAATACTTTAATTAACAAAATAAAATTCTAAATTAAAATAACATTAAATTAATAACTGATTTTGATGCATTATTCCCTGCTCACACTAACTAAGTTATTGACTTCCTTTATATATATGAAACAGAAATTTTGGATTTCAAATTCACATTCTTTCATCCTTTTTATGAAGCAATGTATCTTAAAATATAGATTTAATATTTTTATAAAGACAAAATATATATATGCACAACTGAGAAAAGTGAGTCACAATAATAATGCATATCATTCAAATCATTTACCGTTGGATAATACAATAAATAAATGAATAATTCTACATTATTACTCAAGCATATGGTGTTAGGTATTTAACATTTTTTTTGCACCACGCAAGAATTCGTTGTTATTCCCCCCATCCCTCTCTCTTTCAGATTTTCAATTGGGTTTCTTGCCTTCGTAAACTCTCTCGCAGGTCACAGCCACAGCTGCTCATTTTCTAAGCATGTTAAGCTTTTTGGGATTAGAGAGGCCCAAACATTTCAAATGGACTATAATGTAGAATAGGCTTCCCAAAAAGTCCAGTCACGACCTAATAACATTTACTTAGAGTCCAGTACCACAGTGAGCCCAATACCCCTCTCACTCAACCCTAAAGACCTAAACCCCTTTCTTTTCGCATATATAAATACTACTCTCCACGCCGCTTCATTTTCTTCTTCTTCTTCAGCTTGGTAGCATCATCTAGGTTTTTGCATCTACTTCAATGGTACTACTTATTCTCTCTCGATGTCTCTCTATGATTCTTTGTGATCAGTTTGGTATTGTGATTTTGAGTATGGTGTGAATGGAATGAACGCAGGGGAAGGGAACGGGGAGCTTCGGTAAGAGAAGGAACAAGACCCACACTCTCTGTGTGAGGTGCGGCCGCCGCAGTTTCCACCTCCAGAAGAGTCGCTGCGCCGCCTGCGCTTTCCCCGCTGCCCGCAAGAGGAAATGTAAACCCCTACTTCTTTGCTTTGCTTCCTTATTATTATTATTAGGGTTTCTGTTTGGTATTATTATACCTAATCTTATTTATTTATTTTGATTATGATGGATTAACGATTTCAGATAACTGGAGTGTCAAGGCAATCCGCAGAAAGACCACTGGAACTGGTAGGATGAGGTACTTGCGTCATGTCCCTCGCCGATTCAAGAGCGGATTCAGAGAAGGTACTTACTTTCACCATTTTATATCCTAATATTTTCTATATATATTTTTTTAGATTTCTAATCATTTTATGTTTTGGTTAATATGATCTTTTTTTGTGGGGGTTTTGAATCAGGGACTGAAGCTGCACCCAGGAAGAAGGGAGCAGCTGCCACTGCCTAAGCCTTTGGAAGATCGTTGTTTTGTTTGATGGGTACGGAATTATAGGATTAGATTGCTTTTGTCGTTGGGGCAAGGCTCTTGGAACATTCATTATTTTTACAGCCTCATTGCCTTCTGTCTTTTTTTTATTTCTTTTAATTTGTAATTGCTTTATATTTCAACAAGATGATTATAAGACTTGATTTCAACAAGATGTTCAGTTGGAATGTATGACATTTATAGTTTTGATTTTAAATGATTTTCTTTTGGGAAATAGACACCCCATCCCCCCAGAGTACTGACTTAGGCATGAGTCTAAGAGTAATACTCTCCTCTAGTACAAAAAGTGACACGTGAGGATTGAATAAGGATTGAATAATCATCCAGTCGTTGGATTGAAAAAAAAAATATTATTAAATTAAATTTAAACAGTTACAAAATTATTGAGACAGTAATACTCTCAGAGTGGATAAGAATTTTCCCTTGGGCATTTGTCATGAAATTTGCTATAATAGTAACTAGTGAGCTGTTGTTAGATGAATTATGGGAAGGCATTCTTGGGTAACCTGGTTTGCTTACTATTTGACTGCATTAAAAGTTTTTGTTGACTTTTTATGCATTGGCTTTGATTCTATTCACACTTGAGATAGATGGTGTGTTCCAGGAGAACATAATCCTCCTGATACAAATCATGTTCCTGATGTCAAAGGCAGTTTTAGGTTGTGTTTGATGTCTGGCTTGCATAATAAACGTATTTGCTTGCTGCCCTCATTTGATGAGTGTTTTGAAATTACGTGGCAAGTAGGTCTTTGCAGAACATGGGATGTGAATTTACTATCTTGTTAAGAAATTCTCTACTCATTCGTTATGTTGTGGCTTATGTTTATGAGCTGTTGGAGTAACATTTGAATTTGAATTGCTTCATTTTAAAATGACTCTGTTTCACTAGTATAAGACTTGCCTATCCTAGGAACAACTTATTATTTGGATTAGTTTTGCTTAGCCTAATTTTTGAATGTTATTGAACTTCATGTTCAATAAAAGCATACCAAGCTATAATTTTAAATAGGCTTGCCAACTTATTTTGAACAGGCTATTGAGGTGTAGCAACATTGTTTTCTTGTAATTTTTTTTGTAATTTCATCCGCGGTAAAGCTCCTTAGTCATTGCTTCTACCCCCAAGATAGGTCAAATCGTATTGGCCCTTTGTTATGGAATTTTTTTTTGTTCAATTGAAGAATTGAATTTCTCGAGCATTTTTATTAGAGCATTTCCTGTTTGCTCCACGTTTGTGGTGTGAACGGACTTAAAAAATTTTACGGTGTTGGTGATAAGTGACAACAGCAGTAGCTCAAGGAGTTGGTGAATACGATGGCAGTTCGTTTGAAAATACCTAGAAAATAGATGTTTCGATATTAGGAAAATAATGGATTGAAGGCAATTCGATTGAATGCTATGGCCGTTGAGTTTTTGCTTTTACCTGTACTACTATATAACGGGTATTGTCTCATTTGGTGTCCAAAATTGAATTTCCCCAAAAAGCCATTATCAAGCATCATAAACAAGCAATTAAAACTGTACTTTCTTCATTTTCTAACAGTTTTCATATGTAACTTTCATCACTCACCTTCAAAAGTAACTTCATAAGTAACACCTACCTTAAAAAGTAACTACCCAAAAGTAATTAAGTGTGTGTTTGTATTAAAGTTAGTAAATTTTAGTTTGAGTCAACTTTATTTTACAAACTTAAATTTAGTTGAAATTAAATTTGTAACAACGTACTTTATGTTTGAGAACTTTTATTTAAAAGGTGAATTTGACAAAATGAATGTTATTTGGATTAAAAATTAAAAACACTTTTGAAGTAAGATTGAAAGAGAAAATGTTTTCCAACGGACTTTTGCTCAATGCAAAAGCAAGAAAGTCTTATTTTCACTCCAACTGAAGTTTGGGGACCATTTTCCATTAAAGTTAACTGAGTTCTGCTAACAAAAAATTTTACTAAACATGTTGGCATATTTTTCAATGCTCCAAACTTACTTTTAAAATGTTCCAACTACAAACTAAATACACTCTAACATGTTCAACCATTTGTTTCATATTTCATAATCACAAGTCTATAGTGCTTTGCTCAAACAGAATTGGGTTTTGTGCTTTCTTTTCTTATACTATCTATATTTACTGTAATAAATAATTTTGTATAAATTAAAAATAAAAAATGCGAACGCTAGCATATGGTAATGGCGATGTGTGCCTAGTTATTTTTTGAGTTTGTGACAGTTTTCTTTTGCACTCTCTCCTTCCTGGATTGATGTGGGATTACCAGTTCTACAGCCAAGTCATTGCATTGGTGGTCTCTTTAATTTTATTCACAAACTAATCTTAATAATCTAATGATAATTAACTATGAAAAGTAAATTTTTAAATCCGAACTATTTCTTAAAATTTTAAAAAATAGTTAATATGTCATTCAAATATGTATTAGTTATAAACTAATAAAATAATATTAGTGAAATACATGCATCTCTACATACTTTAGTTGTTCCACCTGCAATTCGGCTTACCAGCATTGGCTATTCAATCTCTTTTTTTTTTTTTTTAATTATTGTGGTCACCATGAGTTTAGATTATTTTGTGCATACTTTGATTAATTTATTTCTTTACTGTTATTAAAAACAAATTATTCACACTTAAATTAAGAGATTCATTAATATATTTCTTACAATATAACTTTAAAAATTAATGTAATTAAAATTCAATAACTATACATTTATTCATACATCACATATTCCATAGAGAGTCCCATACCTCATGCTATGGACGGATTTTGGGTTATTCAAGCTGCACCATATTTTGTCATCTAAAAAAGTATTCACTTTTTTTAATTGTACTTTAATTATTAATAAAATAAATAATCATACTAAATAAGGATAAAAGCGTATTTAGCTTCTTTTTTTTTAAAAAAAAAAACAAACTCCGGACAATTTGGGCAAATGAAAGAGTGTTGTCGTGTGCAAGGCGGCATGTTGTTGTTTAGTACAATCTTTGTTTTTTTCATTGTAATTGGTAATTGGTTCTTCTTCATCCACCTGTCCCCCAACCTTTGTAGCTCACATAACGCAACGCATCACAAAAATTCAACCTCCCAGAAATTCCCCTTTGCGAAGTAAACAAAGTATTGTCTTGATCCATGGCATCTCGTCGCCGCATGTTGTTAAAGGTCATAATCCTCGGAGATAGCGGGTATGCTTCTCTTTTCTTTTTCTTTTTATAATTTATAATTTTCTTTTGAATTTAATAAACAAATGGTTGATATCATAGCACGGCTACAAAGAAAAATCGTTTTAGATTCGATAGATTTGTAGTTTTCTGAGGGTTTGTTCCCTATCATGCCTGGCAGATTATGCATAACCATGTTTTAGAGTTTATGATATCAGTTAGATGCAATTTGAGTTATTCACCACGCTTTATTTGCTAATTGCCATTTTTTTTTGGCAGGGTTGGTAAAACATCACTGATGAATCAGTAAGCCGGAAACTCAGTTTGTTTTTTTTTAATATAAATTTTGTTTACTACTGTTAGGAATTGTATGATGAGTGTTTTTGTTTTTGTTTTTTTATTAATTGATTTGTCCATAATGATCAATATTACTTTTCCTCCTGCATCTAGGTATGTGAATCGTAAGTTTAGTAATCAGTATAAGGCTACCATTGGCGCTGATTTTCTTACCAAGGAAGTTGAGTTTGAAGATAGGTTGTTCACATTGCAGGTAAGAGTTAGGAGAACATATTATTTCTTTTTGGATAAGAATGTGAGAATATTTTTCGTACTTATATAGTCTAACTGATGTTTTCTCAAGTTACAATTTAAATAACCATGTCATTCTGCTCTGGACTGAGCTATTATTATTTTTTATTTCATTATCACCGGTATTAAATCTAAATTTTCACTCATCTCATCAATGTGTTCTGTATTAGTTCTATAACATTTTTTTGGATACACTGAGTGGTTCATGTTGCTGTAACACATGAATTAGCTTAGACTGTATGTGATTCCATTAGAAATTTAGTTTCTTTCTAAAGATTAATATTCATAAGCAAGCTTATACTATAATAGTCTTTGCTTCTCCCTCCGTTAGCCATATTCTTTTTATTTGCCCTACAATTCGTTACTGCTACTACATTATGGACTTTCTTGTAATGGGAAGCTATGTGGATTAGAATTTCTTTGCACTATCTTCCATTCTCATTTTAACGTGATTTTTTGAATTATAAGGCCTTTTGGCTTGTCAAGTGAAAACTTTATAAATTAAGAGAAACAAGAAGAAAATATTCAGGTATTGTGAAACTCCCTTGTTTTATGTTTTAGTTGTTGTCTGTATTATTAGAAGGAAAATGTTAGTCTTACACCCCTTTTTAGGGGTGTATTACTATTCATACCCTTTTTAAGGGATGTGATTGAGTGAGAGAAAGTGATAGAAAGAAGTATGTATAATGAATGATATTAGATGAAGTGTGAAAAGGGGTGTATGCACTATTTGATGTAAGAATATAAGAGTTGTTATTAGAATAACTAGGCCTAATTCCACTCCAAAAGCTTGCTCAGGGGGGAAGGGTTACCCAAGTTATTATAAGTGGTACTTTGCCCATATACTTTAATCAATGTGAGATCTTAACACACACTCCCATCACGCCTAGGACTAGAAATATGGAGTATGAAGTTTGTAGGACTGGACATTTGCCGGTGGTCCAACTGAGATAGGCTCTAAAACCGTATTAGGATAACTGGGCCTAACTCCACCCCAAAAGCTAGACCGTGGGGAGAGGGTTGCTCAAGTTATTATAAGTGGTACTTTGGCCATATACTTAATCGATGTGGGACCTTAACATGTATGATGTATGAAATAATTGCCATTGTGCTTGAGATATGATGCCATGGTTCGGGCAAGTGCTTGACGCTTTCTACTGTATAAAAAGATCACTTTAGACCATGATATTCATTGAATGATTCTGTATTCTTCAATTTGTTTGAAATATATGGAAGAGAGATCATATGTTCTCAGTTTGCTCAATTGACATTCATTTAGGAGAAGCTTTTATATAGGATTGAGATGTTCGTTTAATAATATAAGATTAAGATGTTCTCACTGTATGTGCAGATCTGGGATACTGCTGGTCAAGAGAGGTTTCAGAGTCTTGGTGTGGCTTTCTACCGAGGTGCAGACTGCTGCGTCCTTGTTTATGATGTAAATGTCGTGAAATCTTTTGACAACCTTAACCACTGGCGAGAAGAATTTCTTATTCAGGTGATTTTTAATCTTTGGCTTCAGAGTAATCTCAACACATGAAACTCATGTAAATGATATGATTTTCAGGCTAGTCCATCTGACCCTGAAAACTTCCCATTTGTGGTCTTGGGAAACAAAATAGATGTTGATGGTGGGAATAGCCGAGTTGTAAGTTACTTCACACCTCATAGCAGAATTTATTCTTGATATATATGATTTTTTTTTTTAAGAATTCAATTATCTATACTTAATAGGCTTTCTGCTAGAGTTGTGTGACTGAAGATATACCTACTCTTTTCCCCCCAATTTACCCTATGTGTTTCAGTGGTTGACTCTACATGTCTGCATTTGTTACAATCTCTTTTATTGCAGGTTTCTGAAAAGAAAGCAAAGGCCTGGTGTGCTTCCAAGGGAAACATACCATACTTTGAGACCTCTGCAAAAGAAGGATTTAATGTTGAAGCTGCTTTCCAGTGTATAGCAAAAAATGCACTCAAGAATGAACCTGAAGAAGAATTGTGAGTTTTCCTGAATTCTAGTTTTCTTTATGCATATAGTTAACTGTAGACAATTTGTGAATTGTGAATGGTAGGATTTCAGAATTTTAAGGAGGACGAGAAGGAGAAAGAAAAGATACAATTTTATTTTAGTCTATGGTGGTTTCAATTCCCTTCTTTTAATTAATTATTTTTCAATTCACGACTAGGAAAGAACTTATTTGTTATTTCAATTGGAGCACTAGCTAGTTTCAAGTTATTATCTTTAAGGAGGATGGTTGGAGCACTATCTGTCATTACTGGATATTTCCTTTGATTGATGGTTGTTGATTATGACAGATACATGCCTGACACAATTGATGTCGGTGGTGGTGGACGGCAGCAGAGGTCCACAGGCTGTGAATGTTGAGTAGAGAGTTCTTTGGACTAGCTTCACTTCCTTGTTTGGTGCCAAAATACAATGTCCTTCAAATTGGTGATATATTAATTATTAGTCAGCCACTTCAACAATGAAAAACCTAGGACAACTTACAAGTTCTATTTTGTATCTCACTAGTGGGTTAGATGTCCTCTTGTTTATTTTTTCTATTTACGTATATCTTATAATATTTGTATAAAATGTTTTCCCCTTATATTTCATCAGGAAATGTATACTGAGAATTCGAAGTTGTGTTTGCTTATGACATGTAAGTTGCAAGTTTAAGTATGGCTTTAAATTATAGCATGTTTATGTTTATAGTAGATGCCAAAGCGGTGCAGGATTTTCCTCCTTTTTCGGCTATAAAAGTTATCCAATGTACTTTCAACGCTTCCTTTTTCGATCATGAAAATGTTAACACCCCTTTTGAGTCAATTTAGTATAATTTAGAGGTCTTTTTTTAATAAAAATAATTATACATTTATTTTTTTAATCCAAAATTTAAGGGAGTACGTTAGGAATTGTGAAGAGGGAAAATATTTTCATACGTGGGAGGCCTAAGATAAGACATCGTTTCTATTTATTTTCACAGATTTTACCATTTTGGTAGATGCACTTCATTGTCATTATGGACTCGTGGTATAAACGTGGCTACTAATGGGGCCAGGTTTTGCTGGCACCGAATGCAACTTTTTGTTAATAAAAATCCCATGGAAAGACAACGTGCACTACCGCACCAGATCCTACCTCATGTGGTCATCGGAATTGAGCTGGAAAATGAGCCTCCGGGACCCTGCGCGGTGGAGGAGACAAGGGAAGCCTGGGTGGATGAGTTGCAACTGTTAGATTTATTTTTAATCTAAAACTGAAGTAGTCCCACATTTCCTACCCACTACCTTGTCAGTTTTATCAAGTTAGTTTCTACTGGCTAGTTAGTCAAAAGATAAGGACTAATTTTGACTTACGGTTTGTTAAGAAAATAATGGGATAGTGGGGTTATCCATTATCAGGATATGGGAGTTAGTTTTTCTGATGGAGAGAAACCAACCTCTATAAATAAAACCATCAGAGTCCCTAGTCTAAGCAGTTTTTCAAAAAATCAGTACTCATTCCATCTATGGTTAAACTCCTTTAGACTAGAAGCACTCTGGAATTGCTCTTGTGTTGCTGTGCACCTGTGTTGTTGTTGCTGTGAAGTGCAGTTTCTGAAATTGTGCAATTAAGGCTATGGCGGGAGGTTAGTAGAAAGGAATCCTATTTATTTTTGTCTCATGAAATTATTAAATGCAAACAAAATGCACGATATGGCAGCATGTTAATATAGAGACAGAAATGTTTTTACATTTGGTATCAGAGCCTATGTCAATCTCTGCCTAGTCTTTAGATTTATGTACAATTGTATGCTTATCTGTGTTTCACGTTTTCTTCCATTACATGATTGAAGTTTGAACATGCTATGGAAATGTTATATTCAAATCATAAAATAATAATAATAATAATAAAAAAACATATATATATGCCTTGTTTGTTTCACTAACGTTGCAGGTATTGAAACATCCAGAATCTGGGTGAATTGTTCGTATGGGCTGCAAGCCCAAAACTCTCTCTATATATATAAAAAAGAGACAAACAATGAATTTCATGTTTTGGAGAATGCAAGAATTGAACCCAAGACTACTAGGTAAAATGCCAGCGTTTTACCACTGCACTAACTATTATCTTTTGAAATTGTGTGACGCGTTTTATATTTATATGTTCTGGATGTGTTATATTATATGATCCTTAATTTTATTCCGCTGCATATCATATTTGTGATAAGTTCATTATATATTGAGGAGTAGCCACAGCATCCTAAGTTATAATTTTACTTAAAGAAAATCACATATGGTTTAATATGATATATTGTAATTAATTGTGATTAGTATAGTAAATTTGCCCACAGGGATTTATTATAATTTTCATAATTAATTAGGATGAAATAATTAAATTGATTTATCTCTTAAGTAGCCCATAGGTATTAGGAGATAATGTTAATTTATTAGTTTCATCATAAGGAATTTTTTTTTTTTATGAATCTATTTTGTGTTAAAATCTTAGCCCAGGTAGATTTTGATGACATATTGATTCATATATGAGTTTAATATTTGCCTTGAATTATTATATGATGTAAGCATGTTGTTTTTATTTATTTGCAGCAATTCATTCTTTAGTTATCTCTGATGACAAAAATGAAGTTCCTATTTTGACTAGTGACAACTATAAGGATTGGAAGGAGAGAATTCTTCTTCATTTAGGGTGCATGGACCTTGACTATGCTCTCCGTAGGGATGAGCCTTCTGAACTCACTAATACTAGTACTCCGGAAGAAGTTACGTTGTACGAACGATGGGAAAGATCTAATCGTCTTTCAATTATGTTCATTAAGACACGTATTTCTACTAGCATTCGTGGTTCAATTCCTAACTTGTCAAAATGTCAAGGATTTCATGAAAGCTATTGATGAGCAGTTTGAGTCATCTGATAAGGCATTGGCTAGCACTCTAATGACAAAGTTGTCTTCCATGAAGCTCATTGGAGTCAAAGGTGTGAGAAAACACATCATGGAAATGAGGGACATATCACTCAACTTAAGTCACTTGAAGTTGAGATTTCGATTCCTTTTGGTGCACTTGATTCGAACTCGCTCCCACCACAGTATGGTCCTTTCAAAATCTCATACAACACACATAAGGACAAATGGTCAATTAATGAACTTTTGACCATGTGTGTTCAAGAGGAGGGGAGGCTTGCTCAAGAGATTGGTGAAGGTGCACTTACAGTGACTCAAGATCAGAGTCAAGGGAAGAAGAAAAAGGACAATGGAAGGAAACGCATACCTGCAATTGCCAAGATTAAGAAGGAGTCTAGGTGTTTCTTCTGTAAAAAGAAGGGGCACATGAAGAAGGACTGCTACAAGTATAAGGCTTGGCTTGAAAAGAAAGGTAATGCTTTCTGTTATGTTTGTTATGAATCTAATATGGTTGATATTTGTCATAACACATGGTGGATTGACTCTGGTTCTACAATCCATGTTTCTAATACCATGCAGGGCTTCGTAAGCCAGAGGGAGCCGATGGAAAGTGAACGATTCATCTACTCAGGAAATAGGATGCGTTCGCATGTGGCAACTATTGGCACGTGTAGACTTATTTTAGAATCCGGTTTTATTTTAGAATTGAATAATGTCTTTTATATTCCTGGGTTTTCTAGGAATTTAATTTCAGTTTCAAGACTTATACCTTTGGGTTATTCAATAAATTTTAACGCATCCGGATTTGATTTATTGTTTAAGTCTACTATTGCTGGAAATGGTGTGTTGAATGACGGTTTGTTCAAAATTAATTTATCCAACACGATTTCATGTAATTTAATGGCTACGCAACAAAACGCTGGTATTAAACGTTGTGTTATGAATGAAAAATCCTCGATGTTATGGCATAGGAGATTAGGACACATCTCCATAGAAAGAATTAAGAGATTGGTGAATGATGGAGTACTTGAGACTCTTGACTTTATTGATTTCGACACTTGTGTGGATTACATAAAGGGAAAGCAAACTAATACGACAAAGAAAAATGCTAAGAGGAGTTCGAAATATTAGAAATCATACAAGACATTTGTTGTCCCGACATGGACTCACAAGGTCAAAAATACTTCATCTCTTTCATAGATGATTACTCACGATTCATGTATCTTTACTTACTTCATAATAAAAATGAAGCTTTAGACGCCTTTAAAGTTTTCAAGGCGAAGAGTAGAGAAACAATGTGGAAAACAAATTAAGATTGTGAGATCAGATAGAGGTGGAGAATTTTATGGTAGATATACTGAGAGTGGACAAGCACCTGGTCCATTTGCAAGGTTTCTCGAAGAGCATGGTATTGTGGCTCAATACACCATGCCTGGCTCACCAGATCAAAATGGTGTGGTGAAAGGAGAAATCGTACTTTGATGGGCATGGTGAGGAGTATGCTTAGCAACTCCAAACTTCCTCATTCGCTATGGAGCGAAGCACTTAAAGCAGCAGTGTACATATTAAATCGGGTTCCAACGAAGGCAGTTCCTAAAACTCCTTTTGAGTTATGGAAAGGTTGGAAGCCAAGTTTAAAACATGTACGAGTCTGGGGTTGCTCACTGAGGTTAGGATTTATAATCCAAATGAGAGGAAGTTGGACCCAAGGACTATTAGTGCATATTTCATCGGTTATGCAGAAAAATCCAAGGGTTATAGATTTTATTGTCCAACTCATAGCACTAGAATTGTGGAATCAAGAAATGCAAAATTTCTTGAGAATGACGTGAATAGTGGGAGTGATCTACCTCAAAATTTAGATTTTAAGAAAGATCACTGTAAAGAAACTACTCCCACATCAAGTTATAAACTGGTAGTTTTTGGTGACCCTCACCAAAATCAAGTGAACTTCGAACCACCAGTAACTGAAGTTCCACGTCAAGATGAACTTATTCTAGAAGATCTAGTTGAACAACATCAAACACAAGATGTTGAACAGCCTGTTGAACAACACCCTCCCCAAGAGGTTGTAGATGCAACATTAAGAAGATCAACTAGGATAAGGAAACCAACCATTTCTAGTGACTATCATGTGTATCTACAAGAGTCTGAATATGACTTAGGAGCTGATAATGATCCAGAGACATTTTCACAAGCTATTAACAGTAGTAATTCTGAGTTGTGGTATAATGCTATGAAGGATGAATTGGATTCCATGGCAAATAATGGGGTTTGGGATCTTGTTGAGTTGCCTGATGGGGTAAAGACCGTTGGATGCAAATGGGTCTTTAAAACCAAGAAGGACTCATTAGGCAACATTGAGCGATACAAGGCCCGACTAGTTGCCAAGGGATTTACTCAAAGGGAAGGAGTTGATTACAGAGAAACCTTTTCTCCTGTATCTAAAAAAGATTCTTTTCGCATCATAATGACATTAGTTGCCCATTTTGACCTAGAATTACATCAAATGGATGTGAAAACGGCATTTCTTAATGGTGACTTAGAGGAAGAGGTTTATATGATGCAACCTGAAGGTTTTTCCTCTGGTGATGGGGCTCATTTGGTTTGTAAGCTCAAGAAATCTATATATGGACTAAAACAAGCCTCCCGTCAATGGTATTTGAAATTCCATAATGTGATCTCTTCATTTGGTTTTGTTGAGAACACTATGGATCAATGCATATACCACAAGGCTAGTGGGAGTAAGATAATCTTTTTGGTCTTATATGTGGATGACATCATTCTTGCAACCAATGACTTGGGGTTGCTACATGAGGTGAAACAATTCCTCTCCAAGAATTTTGATATGAAACATATGGGTGAGGCATCTTATGTCATTGGCATTGAGATCCATAGAAATAGACCACAAGGAATTCTTGGTTTGTCTCAGAAAGCCTATATTAACAAAATTTTAGAGAGATTTCGGATGAAAGATTGTTCGCCAAGTGTGGCACCTATAGTGAAGGGTGATAGGTTCAATTTGAACCAATGCCCGAAAAATGAGCTTGAAAGGGAACAAATGAAGAATATTCCATATGCTTCTACTGTCGGAAGCCTTATGTATGCTCAGATTTGTACAAAACCTGATATTGCATTTGTTGTTGGAATGCTTGGGAGATATCAAAGTAATCCAGGTTTGGATCATTGGAAGGCTGCAAAGAAAGTGTTGAGGTATCTTCAAGGAACCAAGGACTACATGCTTATGTATCGAAGATCCGACATTTTGGAAGTTGTTGGTTACACGGACTCAGATTTTGCTGGTTGCACTGACTCTCGTAAGTCAACATCTGGATATATCTTCATGTTGGCTAGCGGAGCAATATCTTGGAGAAGTGCAAAACAGTCATTAGTTGCTACTTCTACTATGGAAGCTGAGTTCGTTTCTTGTTTTGAGGCAACATCACAGGGTATCTGGTTGAAGAGTTTCATTGCGGGTCTGCGAGTGGTTGATTCCATCTCCAGGCCATTAAGGATATATTGTGATAATTTTGCCTTGTCTTTCGGCTAAAAACAACAAAAGTGGAAGTCGAAGCAAACACATTGACATAAAGTATTTAACCATGTAGGAACATGTTAAAGCAAATGAGAACTCGATTGATCACATTAGCACTAAATTGATGATTACAAATCCTTTGATGAAAGGCATGCCACCAAAGTTGTTCAAGGATCATGTAATGCATATGAGACTTGACATAGTTGTGTCGAGTCCCCTTTGATTGTATTGAAACTCTGGTTTATTTTTATTTGTCTTCTAATTTTGATGTATACATATTGTTTTGAGAAAGACATGTATTTGGACTCAGAATAAGTATTGAACATGTTCATTCAGTTAAATCGTGACTTTTGCTAGGAGGAGATTACATCGTAATACATGGAAGGTAATACTCATTTTTAATAGAGAACCTACCGCCATGATTCATGTTATTAACTTCTTAGATGTGAGCATAAAGATGTCAATGTTGTGGATATCTTAAAGTATAAGGAAATGTTAGACCAAGTGGGAGAATGTTAGATTTATTTTTAATCTAAAACTGAAGTGGTCCCACATTTCCTACCCACTACCTTGTCGTTTTATCAAGTTAGTTTCTACTGGCTAGTTAGTCAAAAGATAAGGACTAATTTTGACTTACGGTTTGTTAAGAAAATAATGGGATAGTGGGGTTATCCATTATCAGGATATGGGAGTTAGTTTTTCTGATGGAGAGAAACCAACCTCTATAAATAAAACCATCAGAGTCCCTAGTCTAAGTAGTTTTTCAGAAAATCAGTACCCATTCCATCTATGGTTAAACTCCTTTAGACTAGAAGCACTCTGGAATTGCTCTTGTGTTGCTGTGCACCTGTGTTGTTGTTGCTGTGAAGTGCAGTTTCTGAAATTGTGCAATTAAGGCTATGGCGGGAGGTTAGTAGAAAGGAATCCTATTTATTTTTGTCTCATGAAATTATTAAATGCAAACAAAATGCACGATATGGCAGCATGTTAATATAGAGATAGAAATGTTTTTACAGCAACTTGCAAGGCTTTGGCCTTTGGGTGTAATTTCCTAGAAGATGTGATATATATTAGGATTTAATTTTAATACATAGAGAATGTAAAAGTCTTTTATATTATTATTTAATTATAAATTGACATGTTGTTAAAAATATTTAATTTTTATAATAATTATTTTAAAAGTTATACATATAATAATATATAATTAATTGATAGTATAAAAAATTTTAAATTTACATTATATCAAAATTACTATATATATATATATATAGGAGACATATCTAGTGAGAGGAGTATTTATTGTGAGAGAGTGAAATGAGTAAATTTTAATTATACAACTATACATAGATGATCAAAATTAAAAGTTACTTATAAAAGTCATGTGACCACTTAAAAAAATCATATGCATTTATGTTTTAATCTTAACTATTCATATAAAATTTAATGATTAATATTTATTCTTTTTACCTCTTACAATAAATACTCATCTCATCGTAATAAGATCCTCTCGGTATATATAACTGTTATCAAAATAAATGCATGTTGGTATAGCCTTGTGTATTTATTGCCTCCAGATATTGGGGAAGGGGGAAACCTCAAACTTTGCTTTACTTTCTTACCAAAATTACTTTTCATACAATGTAATATTCGATAGTTACTCTCTAAAAATGTAAAATTAATTGTTTGGCTCCTCAAAATTGGCAATCCACTCTTATCAGGGATTAGAACTTGTGTATTACCGACACACAATTAATTCCCTAATACCCTAATTGGATTAGTGGCTTCCAAGTTAATTAATATCGAAAAGAGTATGTTATTAGTATTTTTTTAATTTATAATATCAACAAAATACATAATATATATATGTTATAATTTTTTTCAATTGATAAATATTATTAAAATATTTTTTAATTAAAGTTGAAGTCCTTGTTACTAATCAAAATAAAATTGAGATTCTTAATTAGTATTCATTTCATTCTTTTTTATCTATTGTTTAAAGAAATGATAATATTATTAAGAAAATAATTTAATAGTCTTGATTTAAAAAAAATAATCGTAAAATACAGTATTACTCTTTGACTCATTAGAATGTGATTGACTAATAAAAGAGATGATAAGAGAGAAATAAAAATTAAATGAGTAAATATTAAGATATTTTAAGAATTAAATAATTAATAGAATAACAAAAAATAAGGATAAAATTAGTACAAAATGATTATTTATGTGTTAAAATTCTACAACGATATCTAACATAAAATATAATTTTTTTTCTAAAACAACAAATTAAAAAAATAGAAGGAGTAAGTCTTAAAGTTAAAATTCTTGATTATCATCCTATAATTGAATTCTTTCAATAATACTTTCCTTCTTCCTAAAGTTTTCTAAATGAGTAATAACAGACAAAGATTTTGCTTTGGCTGAAAAGGAAAGTCTTTTTTAACCACTCGATAATATTACTTGTACACTGATATTATTACATTACTTTTGCAGCATTTTTTTGTAAATAATAAAGTAAAAAAATACACATTCCAATATATTCTTTTTATATTTTTCCAAACAAAAAACACAACAATTATGATGCACAAACAACGAAATTGTCTCCTATTTACGTTTGCCACCAGAGGAGATTAGGTAGGAAAGTTACACATTATTGGTTGTTGTACTTGCAGACCATATGTGTTCCCAAAACACATATCCACATGAAAACTTTGATTGAAACCACGCTCAATAAAAAAAATTAGTTGATGCGAAGTCATATACTCCGCATTAATTCTGTAATTATAACTCATTAATATAAATATTTTAATTATTTATTTATTGATATTTGATTAAAAATAATTTAAAACATCATAATTAAAAATATAAATAATTAATTAATAACTCTCAGTGGATCAAATAGCACTATCTACTGTTATCATTTTCACCAAAACTTCTGTGTTATTATTTATTTATTTAGTCAAATTTTATAGAACAATATCATGCTATGCATATGGATTTGTGGTTCAATGAAGTTGACATTACTCTGAGTCTGATCATGTACTCATGGGTGATTTGCAGGATATAAAATTTGGCTGGAGAATAATAGTGGGGACCATAATTGGATTCCTAGGAGCTGCATTTGGTACTGTGGGTGGCATATTCGTGCCCATGCTTTCACTGATTATTGCTGCAATTTCCAAATGTAAGCATTAAAAATTTCTCTTAAATAATTCATTTTTTCCCCTTCATTATCAATATTCTCTTAAATATTAGCGTATGGGGTCAGTGCGCAAAGGCAACTTTTTTTATTGTAGTTTGGAAACCATCATTTGATTCATTGAAAAGTAACTTTTTTTTTTTCCACACAAATTATGGTTTGAAACCCAAAATTATGTTCAAATATAACTTAATCAGACTTTTGCCAAACATGTTATTTGCAAATAAAATTCAGTTTGCTGCTCTAAATTAAAGTTTGGAGTGTACAAAAGAAAAAGATGATCTCATATTTTTTTTAGAGGTGTGAGTACTGTACATACTCTTTTTAAGGGTGTGTGATTAAGAGAAAGAAAGTAATAAAAAAAAGTAAATATGATAAATAGAATTAGATGAGATGTAAAAAGGGATGTATATATTATTTGTTATACGAATATCAAAATTGGTGTACAAACTATATATAATTAACAAAAGTGAAGAAAACTTTGAGAACTTTGTTATTGAAGAAAGAATCGATCCGATCTATTTCTGGTTACGTCATACTATTTATATACAAATCTTAATCAGGCTTACAATAATGATTAGTGTTAAGACACTCCCTAATTATTTTTTATTACTAACTCATACTTAACTAACTCTAACAGAATTAGTTATTGATAATTGTCGAAATTATCAAATTACATCAATTTATAAGTCAATTTACCAAATTACTTGCAGTATAAGGTACCGTCGGATCTAGTCTTTGGATCATTCTAATTAATCAATCGAGTTAAGAGGTTAACAAAGAAAGGAAAGTTACAAAATTGATCAACATAAAACAATTAAAAACTGTAAACATAATTAGGTAGACAACCAATCTAAGGAAATTAACTAATATTGAGTTTAATCCATTATTGATCACTCGGAATCCATTCAATTACTAACCAGATTCTTGGCCTTAAATCATATCAAGAAGCCTTAAGATGATCCATGAATCTTTTACTAGATAAGCATCCAAAATTTAATTAATCAAGGTTAGATGAATTAAATACTTATCTAAGCTTAAATTAACCTAAATCTAGAATCCAACTAAGCTAAACAATTCATCAAACACCTTTGATGCATTGTTTAGTCTCTATAATTCTCCTTAAACACATGGTAATTATGTAATTATCAAATCAACATCCAAATCAAATTAAGTAATTCAATTAAGATTCAATCAAAATCAAATGAGGAAGAAGAAAAATTTGCTTAACAATTAAATGTAGAACAATCAAAGCAAGATCTCATAATTAAATATTAAGATTATCAATCCCCAAGATTGATTAAAAGGTTCTAGCCTTCCATGGATGTGAGGGAAGAAATTCAAACAAAAAAAACCTAGAGAGAAGCGAGAGGGAGAGAGATGAAGAGAGAGAGTGGAAAGTGCTGAATGAATGAATTTCCTTCCTTTTCTCCTATCTACCCCTTTAACAAACTCATTTTTTGGTCTTACATGATTAGAATCTCATTAGGTACAGAGTTGGGTCAATTAAGAATCATTGGGCCCAAGTCCCATGTCATTTGAAGGCCTAAAACTCAAGTTATGCCCAATTAAGTGGCCTAACTTGCCAGCAATCCACCCCTGACTTTTAGCTTCAATTGCATGCCCAAAATGATGTAGTTTAACTTAAGATCCTCATAAGAGTTGTAGCTTTGTGTCTCAACTTCTATTTGGGCCTAGTTTAACATTCGTTGGACTCCTATAACTCAAGACATGGACTGATGAGTGCGCAGATGTCAAGTTATCAGAATTAGCACTCTGGCTCTTACTTCAACTCCAGTTTAAATTATTCAAACATGTGATTCAGTTCCCAAGATCTCATGAAACTTGTAAAAATTTATCTTATCTTTTTTACAAGACCAAAATCACATCAATTAGACTTTTGAAGCTCATATTATAACTAAATTACTAAATATTGTCAAATAAACAAATTAAGGTCAAATCATACAATAATTCTTTTAATGATCCAACTAAGCATAATATCATAAAATGTGATAAAATCAACTTAATTAAATCAAATTAAATCTTAAGAAATCTAATGAAAAGATAATTAAATGAATAAAATATTTTACTATCAGTTACTCAACTAACAAACTAACAGCTCTACTGACTCAGCTAGAGTCTCTAGAAACTTTAGAATTTGGTGCTGGTGACACCCCTAAGCTGGAATATGTATGTCCATCATAATCTAAAGTCTAAACATGCTACTAGAAAAACCATGAACGGCATAATGAATCATCAGTCATCTGCATGTCACTTTCTCCGCTTCTCTGTTTCCTATTCATTAACTTCAAGTGATACCTTGTGACAAAAGATTCAAGGTTTTATTTCACATA
Organism: Ormosia emarginata; assembly: GCA_029884605.1. Taxonomy (NCBI): domain Eukaryota; kingdom Viridiplantae; phylum Streptophyta; class Magnoliopsida; order Fabales; family Fabaceae; genus Ormosia; species Ormosia emarginata. Next base: position 4,419,040 of record JAQQTP010000077.1, read on the forward strand.
TCAGTAATTTAAATTTCAATGTATATTTGATTTTGATTATCTTACGCTCAAACAAATATTTTCAGCTAAAGATTTTTTTTAATTGAACATTTTGGTTATAAACTTCTTTTAAAGTAAAGTTAGCTAACCTAAACGCATACTTTTCTGTCTACTTTTTTTATCTTTAATTTATCTTTGAATTAACTAAGTAAAAAAAAAATTGCTAACCAAGAGAACGGACAAAATCCATAAAAAAGAAGTGATTTTTTTTTTACTTCATTAACAAATTTTATTAGAAAATATGATTGCAGAGAAAACATAAGATTTGAGTTCTATTCAAAGGTTTGTTTTTATTCATTTCCACCACAATTTCAACTTGTTTTTTAATCAGATTTAATATTTAAAGAAGTATAGATATAAGTGATATTTTCCATTTTGAAAATTATGTGTGAGAGAATATGTGAATCTAAATAACATCACCGTTTTATGAATCTAAGAAAACATTGTAACTTCGGAATAACACAATCAATTTCCTTATTTTGTTTGCTAATTATTAGTCTTTAATATTTAGAAATTATATATCATGACTCATGTTTTTTATATTGAGAAACAGGGCCCTTATTGAAGATTTAGACATGGGACAAACATCTTCTCTATTACAGAATAATAATATAATTTTAAAAAACCAGAGTGTGTGATTCAATTGATAAATGAGTATCATGTGGGATGATTCTAGCCACTTTGTAGCCGAGCTAGAATTTGTCCTACATCATCTAATTGATTTGGGTAAGATTTTTTTAAAATGAATTTATTTGTAAAGTGGGTAAATAAATGTGTATTTATCTTTAGTTTATTTAATAAGATAAGATAAGAAAGCATTTCATATTAAATTAATGATAAATACACTCGTATTTATTCACTTTATAAATAAACTCACTTTAAAATTTTTTTTCTCGTGATCTTATCAAAAAAATGAAAATTTTTAAATTAGAAGTTAAAATTCATGCACTTCATTTATCGAAGTTATTCCTTTTAAAAACAATCATAACTAAAATAATACTAAACATACTGAGATGCAGTTTATGGATGGTGAAGTTTTCATACGAGAGAATTGTATTTTTATAAATTTTTGAACTTTTAAAGTGGTCATTATATATTAAATTATATGGTTATATAGGTGTAATAAATTAAATCCAAAAAAATAGGTGTAATAAATTTTATTTAATATTCAATTAAAAAATTTATTAAATATTGTTAAAAAAACTAAAATGGGAATATTTTCATTAAAAAATAGAAATTTATCTTTGGCCATTGAAAAAGAGAAAAATTGAAGAGAGTAATACTACTCATACACATTTAATCAAATCACTTCATATCTATGTTGTTTTCATCATTTGATTATAGTAAGTCTCATATTTCATTTTTTACGCATCTGCACTCAGATTTTGTCACCTTAAATATATGTGAGATGATGTGCTTGGTGTAGATGTATATCAAGCAATTGAAAATTGGTCTTTACATATTATCATGTCATGTGTTCTAGTGCACTCAGCCCAAAAGTGTATTATGATGAATATCAATATAATTTTTGGCTGAATGTCACTATAACCCAAAAATAGTATAATCCGCTTGTCAAACTACCAAAGTGCTAAAAGTCATGTTTGCTCTTACTTACTACTTATGAGTTATAACTAGTTTTAACTATTAAGCTTGTTTAGGTAGTTCATTTGAAACTTTTACATGGAATCTGACTACTCTTGGTTTGATAGAAGGTATGATTACGGGTGGAGCAGGAGCAACTGTTTTCTACAATTTGAAGTAAAAACACCCTACACTTGACATGCCAGTGATTGACTACGACGTAGTACTTCTTTTCCAACCAGTATTGGTGCTTGGAATCAGTATTGGAGTTGCCGTCAATGTGATTTTTTCTGATTGGATGATAACAGTCTTGTTAATAATAATTTTCATAGGCAAGAATTACTTAAAAAGTTAAACTTTTTTTTATTTTCTTTTCTTTCCCTGCCAGTCCTTTGATGTAGCTAGACATGGGTGTAAAACAGGAATTTCAACCAAAGCATTATTACGGGGGGTTGAGACATGGAAAAAAGAAACCATTACTAAGAAGGTGCTTAAATTTTTCTCATCTCTTATATTGAATTACTTATAATTTTGTGTTTTGGCACATTCTTTTAATGCTTCGCCTGTTATAATTCCAGGAATCTATTAGACAGTTACAATTGAATGGTAAGTGGGTCTGATAAATAATTTCTATTCTAGCTTTGTAGTGTAATCTTAATTACTAGTTAATCTAGGTTGTGGTTACCAAAACTATCATTTAATTTCCACTCTAATTAGGCACTGAAAGGACTGAAGAGGCAGCATATGAGCCTCTACCAGGAGGCCCAAACAATGGCAATCATAGTGGGCCCAAAAAGTCTAATGAAACGGTGAGACTACATAAAGTAGCTTCTACTTTCATAATCTATAATTTGTGGGAATGACACCTATCACTGCCATGCAGGTATCTCTTCTTGAGAATATTCATTGGAAGGCACTTGGACTTCTTTTCGCTGTCTGGGCCATTATACTTGGTTTGGAGATTGCAAAAGTTGTATCTAATGAGCTATCTCAACCATGATTTCCATTTTCCTCTTGTATGCCTACATAGAATAGTAGCAAAAATATACCTTTGTTTTGAAACAGAATCGCACGACAACTTGTTCAATGGAATATTGGTTGTTTAATCTATTACAGGTACATGAAATTGGGTGAATTCACTTCCTGGAAATCAAATTTCATCATCTTACATGTTTTACTCTCCTAGACAACATGATCAAGAGTGTATCACCCCAAGAGTTACATTTAGTCCTAACTTTCATCCAATCTGGTTATAAAACCATGAGATTGTTCATTTTCTTCTTTTGCTTGTTTTCAGATCCCTGTGGCATTAGGAGTGACTTCATTTCAGTCATTTCAGGCTGTGCTTCTTTACAAAGGTAAGAGAGTGATAGCATCCAACGGAGATCAACAAACACATTGGCGAGTGCACCAGTTAATTCTATATTGTACATGTGGCATAGCCGCTGGCATAGTTGGTGGCTTGCTTGGTCTTGGTGGAGGATTCATTTTGGGACCCCTTTTCCAGGAGCTAGGAATCCCTCCTCAGGTGAGGTACCTTTCATCCTTCTACATAAGGAGAAGTTCTCATAGCATTACACTAGTCCAATAAAAATGTAACACTTATCATTTATAACCATATATATCGTTGGATTGAAAAATAAAATATTATTAAATTAAATATCAAAGGTTAATACTCTTAAAGTAAGTTAGAATTTCTCCTACATAAGGCCTAGAGAGTGTGCTTGACTGAGATTTGTGAACAACTTAACAGAGTTTTTGTGTTGGTCACTTGAATTGACTTTATGATTGGGGATTTTCCACATTGGTATCAAGTGCTACAGCCACTTTTGTCATGACATTTTCTGCGTCTATGTCAGTGGTGGAATATTACCTTCTAAATCGGTTTCCCATTCCTTATATTAAGTATGGATGAATGGAAAATGGAACTAACAAAGTCTTGAGGCTTTAAATCACTTCAAATGTTCACTTTCTGATTGCCTTGCAGCTCTTTACTTCGTAGCTGTATCCACTGTTGCAGCCTTCGTTGGGCAACATTTGATTGCCATATTAGGGAGAGCATCATTGTTCATTTTCATCCTGGCCGGTACGGTTTTTGTGAGTGCAATATCACTAGGCAACTGTCATTAGGAGCACTGATTTGTTTATGCATGGAAGCTCAGAATTTTGCAATACTTGATTAAGATTGCTTCATTTTTATTTTTTACTTTTGTTTTTCATTGCAGCTAAAAAAGATACTAAGAAGGCAGTGAGCAAAGCGAAAGCTAAAGCATTCAATGGGTTATATCAATCTTTGGGCACCAAAGACAGAGAAAAGAATATTTATAGGTTTGCTAAAAGTAGAGAAAAGAAGACAAGAGACTTGGATCAAGTGAAATGCATTAAGGATGAAGAGGGTAAAGTCTTGGTTACGGAACAAGACATCAAGAATCGATGGAAGGGTTATTTTCACAAGCTATTTAATGAGGGATATGGGACGTTAGGGGACTCGGACTTTCTAAACACTAGAGAGGCGGATCAAAATAAAACCTTTTATCCTAGAATTCGAGAGTTCGAGGTAAAAGAAGCTTTGAAGAGGATGGAAAATAGAAAAGCGGTCGGACCGGATAATATACCTATCGAGGTGTGGAAAGTACAGGAGTAGCTTTCTGCTTACAAAGCTATTTAACGAGATAATGAGATATAAGAAAATGCCAAATGAATAGAGGAGAAACACTTTAATTCCTTTTTATAAGAACAAGAGAGATATACAAAACTGTACAAATTACAGAGGAATTAAGTTCATGAGTCATACCATGAAGTTATGGGAAAGAGTAATTGAACGGAGATAAAGACAAGAGACTCATATTTCAGAGAATCAATTCGGTTTTATGCTTGGAAGGTCAACCATGGAAGTAATCTATCTTTTACGAAGATTGATGGAGAGGTATCGGAGGAAATAAAAAGACCTACACATGGTTTTCATTGATCCAGAAAAAGCCTACGATAGGGTACCGAGAGAGGTCTTATGGAAGGCTCTGGAAAATAAATGAGTTTATATCACTTATATTCGAGCAATCCAAGATATATATGATGATGCTAAAACTTGTGTGAGAACACAAGGAGGGGTTACAGAAGATTTTCCTATAACTATAGGACTGCACCAAAGGTCAATTTTGAGTCCATATCTTTTTAGCTTGGTCTTGGATGTACTTACTGCGCATATCTAAGAGCTGGTGCCACAATGCATGTTTTTTGTAGATGATATAGTCTTAGTTGGAGAGTCGAGAGAGGAAACAAATAGAAAGTTAAAGCTATGGAGATGAGCTTTGGAAGAACATGATTTTCGTATAAGCAGGAGTAAGACGGAGTATATGGAATGTAAGTTCAGTAAGAAGCGTGTTAATGCTAGTTTAACGGTGAAAATTGGGGACCACACCATACCACAAGTCACAGGTTTTCGGTATCTTGAACCTATTATACAAAATGATGGAGAGATAGAGGGAGATGTAAATCATAGGATTCAAGCTGAATGGATGAAATGGAGGAATGCTTCAGGAGTGATTTATGATAGAAAAGTACCTCTCAAGCTTAAGGATAAATTTTACTACACAACTATAAGGCCCGCGATGTTGTATGTTACTGAATGTTGGGCGGTAAAAAACTAACAAGAGTATAAGATCAGTGTCGCGGACATGAGGATATTGCGCTGGATGTGTGACCATACAAGACAAGATAGGATTAAAAATGAATACTTTAGAGAGAAAGTAGGGGTAGCACCTATTGTGGAAAAGATGATAGAACCTTACCTTAGGTGGTTTGGATATGTAAGGAGAAGACCCTTAGAAGCCCCGGTAAGAAGAATAGATCAGGTGGAGGATAGTCCAATAGCTATAGGTAGAGGGAAGCCAAGAAAGATTATAGGTGAAACTATTAAAAAAGATTTAGATTTGAATGACATTTTTGAAGACTTGGTTTATGATAGGACACAATGGCGTCATTTGATCTATGTAATCAACCCCACCTAGTAAGAAAAAACTTGATTGTTGTTGTTGTTGGTTTTCATTGCAGGTAGTGTGGGCATAGCAAACATGATCGAAAAGATTGCAAGGAATGAGTACATGGGGTTTGAAAACCTTTGTACGTACACAAGCTAAATATTAGAAGCCAAATGTTTTATGTACACCAGAATATACACACCGTATTTATATCGTATGTTAATGTGATAAAAATATCAAATCATATTGTATACGACTGTAGTATTCTTGCGGCATATAAAATGATTTTGTGAATGAGTTAAATAAAGTTGAACGTATTTTAGTTAGACAAAATAACAGGATTGATATTAGAATCCGAGTTACAGATTCATGGACTATTTACTTGACATTTTTTAATTTCTTTTAACCAAGTCAGGGCAGAATTTTTAATAAAATTATGTAAGGTTTTTAAACAAAGTAATGAAAACTCAGCAATTATTGTTTGTCAAACACCCTATTGGACTCAACTTCTTAGGTAAATCATAAATTATCAATGCTATCTCTTTATGAAAGGCTTCCTCCACACAGAGTCATCGACTATCAGTGTTCAGCTTGAACCATCCCTCCTCTACTCAAGCTTATCCCAGCCCACAAAGCTTCAGTCCTCCAGTGTTTGGGTTACCAGGCAGAGAAATTATTGCACAAATTTAGTGTACCTAAATTAAGTGAACTAAGTCAATTATAATATTAATTTATAAATAATTATCATAATTAATTAACGAATAATCTTAAATAATTATCTTAATTAATGTTATGATAGTGTAATTAATCTAGTACATTCAACTAAGTGTATCAAGTTTCTCTGTAAAAATTTCTCTATCAGGCATTTGGAAGTCCTCGACAAAATGGCCTAAGTTCCACAGGAACGAACAAGAAACAGCCCAAGGAGCATTCTGATGCCCATACAGGTCTTAACTTATATTCATCAAATTATGCCAACCTTTCACATGCCTTTCAGCCTTCAAGGCATAGGACTTTTCAAATCGTTTTTTGTTTTTCCATAGCACTGCTATCTCGTCAAACAGCTGCTCGGTTCCATATCACAATGGCAAGTTAAATGATTATTAGGAGTGCCATTAGGAGTATTCATTGGGAGATTGGGTTGGGTTTTTTCCCACCTAACATAATCAGTTCGGGTGCCAGGCTTAATTTTTTTAACCCGATGGAACACGACCTTACCAAACCAAACCAGTAGTCTGATTAATTTTATGATTTATGATTACCAGCCCCACTCCTGCATTTGAGCGCAAGTACATTATCAAGTGTGAGACATGAAATTATTGTCAGTTGTTTCATCCACAGAAACTGCACTTTAGGAAAGTGAAAGACTTTGACGTGAGTTAACCGTAGATACCAGATCCATTGCCATCACTATTCCACAGTGTGAATGTAAAGCTTTAAGAGAAATTATAATTGTACATCAATTTTTTTTACATGAAACTTTTACAACTTCCATTTTAGGAAAAAGAAATGAGAAAAAGTATTGGGAAAAGTGTTTTTCTCTTTTTATTAATTAAAAAAGTTGTAATATTTGATGTAAAGAAATTATGTACAAATAAAAGAACTCAAGCTTTTAGGACCGACTTAATTGGAGTCCAAGCTTGATACTCGTACGGTGATCTTCATTGTATCAGATGCAAATGTTTGGAGTAATATGATACAGCATGCTATGTACCCAAAAACATAAAAATGATACATCATGCTGTAACTGACAATTTAAAATATTCATGAGATAGAAATTGGAAAAGTACAAATGTACAATATTTCAGCTCACGCTAGCAATTAGCTCCTTTCATTTCAAGGAATATTTAGCTTCTACTGCAGATTAATCAGGAGGTACAAGGTTGTAAAACCAATATGCAAAATTACACATGCAATGCACGTCATGGAATAGTGCAACCAGCCCATCCTGGTTCACAGATACACGCACATATATTCGTTCACCCTTAAGAGTTAAATAAATGGAAGAATTAATAAAAAAGACCGCTAATGGTACATAATTAATAAAAAAAAATTAATTAATCACTCAAAATGATCAATTAACAATTCTAAGTGATCATTACTGTTACAAGAATAATTATTAGTCCTTCACCTTTAATTTTGTATCGTTAACGGTCCTTCTTGATAATTCTTCCTAAATAAATCGATCTACAAATACAGACTTCAATACAATTAGACAATGATGTAATCGCATTTACTTTAAGCTTGTATCTTGCTGGGGTTACTATGAGATTTAAAAGGAAAAATGTTGACCGGTACATTCCTTGGAGTATGATCTCTAGTTAATTACGTGCTGCTGATAATTTGCCTAGCTTTTTGCCATTTGGCAATGAGCTAATTCTGATAACAGACTAAGTTAGATCAGGACCAAAAAAAAGGGGGAGGTAAAGAAAAATATATATAGAAAATGTAAGGCAAGGGACGATAATATTTGTTTTTCCCGTACTGTTTTTTCTTTCTAGAGGGTAAGTGTTTTTCTCCCAAAACTTGTTGCTATGTTCTATAACTCATCTTTGATGACTTGATTCTTGTCTTTTAGATATTTGTTGATGGAAGCAGCCAATTCTTTCAAACTAGATTTTGTAGAAAGTTTGATCTGCAGAAAACAATGGTTTTGTTATATAGTGAGATGGTCATTATATAATCCAAAATTGTATCACTAAGGACAGGGTGCCAAGAAGTAATTACTGGATTTGTCTTATCACTTGCTCTGTAAAGTAACAGTGTGGGATAGTCGTTCACCTGAAACATTAAACAAAGGTAAAACCATCTTCAGTAAACATAACCTTTGATCATATTAGAGATCAATATGAAAAACCAATAGTCCTAAACGATATCCCAGGATTCTAAATTTTCAGAAGAGATTCAGTGTTGTCTTTTTATGTCATAAGAAAAACCGAGATATCGAAGTTTTTCATGACACTTACTTGCAGTTTTGGATGTTCATTAGCTGAAGCATCTATCCTTGCAAATATTAGATTACTTGATCCTTTGTAGTGCTTAGCCAACTTCTCTACTTGCTTGCTTGTGGCCTCACAGTTGATACACCAAGGTGTGAATACCTGTTTTAGAGTCATGACTCGTGAGTACAAAATGATACCTTCGTGGATGCACCATTCACTTATTTTTTTTTTCTTTTCAAACAAACTAATGAAGTTTGAACATATGACTAGAGAGGAAATATAGAAGGGATAAAACTTTGCAAACCTCCAGAAGCACATCCTTCTTGCTGCTCAAAATTTCGCCATCATACATTTTTCCGACAATAACATGGACACTAGCTTCTGTCTGCAATTTCCAATTCCATGGTGGTTAATTGAAGAAGACCTTGAGTCAAGTCTCAGGACAAAAATAAATAACTTCCAGGTTTTATTGGTCTATTCTATTATTATAAATATATATAGCTAGCTATATATCTTTAGGAATGAATCTGCAATATTTTACATATACTCAAGGGATTCGCTTCCATTTGAAAGAGCTAAGGACCACTCATGACACTGACAGCACAACTAATGTTCTTGAATTGTCTAAAACTAAAAAGCGACACCTTAAATGAATAGGAAAATCTTGTGGAAAAAACAAATGGAACTCACATTATCCGGTATTGGCTGTGACTTGAAGTAAGGTGACAAAGAACCTTGCACAAGATTATTGCAGAACTCCTGCAGAAAACCATTTTAATATTAATTAGTTTCTTGGTAGGTGATCACTGGAAGGATAATTTATATGAACAGCAGATATACTTCAATATTGCTTCGTGTAGGTTTTGTCTCCAACAAAAATTTTGAGCTCATTCTATTATCAAATGCGGCTACCTATTTGGCACACCAAGAAATAAATTGCATCAGTAGCCATAATTATCTAAATAAAACAATCTGAACAAATAGTTGTTATTAACTTGTAAACTGACCACAGTATTTTTTGATTCTTCAAGACCAAACAATGTTAGGAAGGGCTTTGCAAGGTTCTCATCTTTAATATCCACATGTATAAACATTATCTGCATTTGGACGGATGAATTAGACCCAAAGTTCTACAACCAAATTACAGGAAATGGTTTCAAGGCTCCAAATGTAGGCCAAAGCAACTACCTTCGACTTGAAAGTTCTTGCAACATCTTGAAGAGGATCAAGAAGATTCTTGAAGTCATCAACGTCCGCAAAGACAAAAACCTAGAGAATTGCAGACTATCTTGACTATTAATAAGCTTGAATAGAAACATAAATGATTAAAAGTAACACGGAACAGCTCATACTATGAGTAAAGTTCGTGTGCATTAGCAACATACAAATTACAAAAGTTACTCAGTAGTACATGGTTGAAGTAAGCTTTAGTATGCCCATTAGTGCCTCTGTTTCCAGAAGTTACCTAAAAGTTTAAATTGTAGTCTTTTATCCAAGTTAGAGTTATTGAAAATGATCAAATTGAAGGGGAATAAACAAAGCCATGTTCTGAGCTAAATTTGGTTGTTCAGAATAATTTTTCATGTAAGAAGTACAGTACTACTCAATAAGTTCTCAAAAAGACTTTACTTCCTTTACCAAAATACTTACATCAGTTTCAATTAACAACTATCAAGCATCCTGGGGGCAACCAACACATGGAAAAACCACGTAAGAGATTATGACTTTGACAAGATCAAAGACTTGCTAGGATGACTATCATGAAATACTTCTGAATTCTGATCCTGATTCAGGTTATTCTTTTTCATATGTGTCTTAAATGATTTTATTTTTATTTTTATTGGAATTAAGAAGACAGAGTTTTGCAGCATCTCAGTGCATTGAACTGATCAAGTCACTCTACTAACTAGGTTGTAACATATTCAAATAGTAATTTAGACCACAAAGGGTAGGCAATCTATTTCAAGTTTAAAAGTAACTTTAATATCAACAGCTAGTTACCGTTAATAAAGAACATCCATTGGCACCAGAACTCGAAAAGAGATAACTGTAACCAATTCTCATAATAGATGGAGATCCACTGAGTACTGACAAAAATATTGGAGTGCCTAATATCATAATGTAGAATTTGGTGCACTTTATATGCTTAAGTTTTATAACTTAATGAATTGTTAACATATATTCCAGTAAAAGACAGAAAAGGAAGAGAATTGCACACCAAAAGAAAATCCAATTTTAGATTGAACTTGGAAATAATAGTGACCTGAAGCTTGAAGGGACTGGAGTAGACTCTGATAGAATTCATTTCAGTCAGTTTTGTAACTAATGGAAACTTGTTGTACTCTAAAAACTCCAGTATTTTATTCGTTGTGAAAGCTCCATCTGCATAATCAGGAAAGTTTAGCATCCCTGCCTTAGTAAGTCCTGACCATTTAGTGTTATTGTTTGGGGAAAAAAAAGAGAAAATAGGTAAGAGGAAAAAACTCATGTTCTACACACAAAACAAGCCTATAATGTGGTTCCACCATATTTTAACTGATTAAATAAAATAAAGCAGACAAATGTTATTACCCGCCTCATGTTTATAGAAAGAACAGGAGATTCAAGTCTAGTTTGCAACAAACATAGAATGCACTAATTCTCTATAACCACTTTAAGAGATACCAGTATCTGTTTTACTTTTATCTTTTGATGTAAAAACACTAGAACAAAATGAACATAAGGATTGAAACAAACTACAGACTCACCATATGCAGTGTATCTTTCCGGCTCGCTCTTAACAATTCCAAGGAAACAATCAGTAGATTTGATATCTGGATAAAGAACTTGGGCAAGCTCAACCCTACTCACTTCAACAAACTGAGTTTCATTATCGGACTTTGCAGCCCTCACAAATTCTTCATATTCAGGTCCCTGAGATATTTTAATACAAATATGATACAATACCACAGCACCAAATACAGAATTAATGCAATTTTGCAATTCATTTTTTCTTAAAAAAGAATCTTTTGATCAACATGTTAACCCATTGGCAAAATAATTTGTGGCACCACATAATATGCCAAATGTCTATGTCAATTCAATTTGTATCATTAATCTAATAGCCCTGGGATACTTAAAAATTGATTTCACTCACCTCAAATTTATCAAACTGACCAATGACAAACGTATGATACTTATTAAGAAATTTCTCTGCCTCAGTCACCGAACTTATCCTAACAACAGGTGTACCAGTCTTTTTCCTTGCCCATATCACTATATCATCCCTGAAAGCATCATGAAAACAAAATCCATAGATAAACATTTCAAGTAAGAGTTTTGCTATATCCTCCTAAAATATCATCCTAATAATCCTCCTAATACTTAGTTAAAAAAAATTAAATGAAAAAGTTAATGCTTTTAATATCTTGGGAATATAAACAGCATTCAATGCTTTCTTCATTTAGTAATTAGGTGGATTAATTAGGAGGATTTAGAATTATTCTTCAAGTAATTCAAGCAATTTAATTGACCAATCATTCAATAGTTATCAGTGCTTTGAGGGCATTATGTCAGAAAATATGGGCACATCTATTCCAGACTACTGAAATTACTCGACTTTAAACAAGTTTGTAAATAACATAAACCAACAGGAATACCAAGCATATATTTCTAGCAGAAACCATTATAAAAATGTAGAATTCAGAGTAAAAATTCACACATAAACCTAACTAGTTAAATAAAATGCAGATCAAAAGTTTAGGGGGGGGAATAAAAGCATAGTAAACTAATTTCAAATGAAAAGAGTTAGAGCATTTTACGCTGTGAAACCGCCAGAGTACACTTGGGAAGTGCCATTGACGAACAGAAGCAAAGTTGGAAACCCTTTGACCCCAAGCAGTGAAGCTGACTTGGGATACCTATCAGCATCCAACTTAGCCATCAAAAGATAACTTCCCAACTCCTTCAGTGAAGTTGCAGCCTCTGCAAATTGGGGCATAAGTTCAGCACTTCTTGGACACCAAGGTGCATACCCCAGAACCAGAACAAACTCATTCCCATGAATAACCCTCTCTGTGTTATCATTGTTGAGCTCAAGAACGATTCTTTGTGCCTTGGTTAAAACCTCTGCTTCTGATAACTTCACACCACCACCCCCTTCAGGTTCTTGTTCTACTTCCTCGTCCACTGCTAACAATTCCTCAATACCATCTAAATCCTCGTTGTCTTTGTCACTAGGGACAGCCTCGGAACCCTTTGAAACAACGTTAAAAGTGAGTAGTAGGAGAAGGGTGAGAATGAAATAGATGAATCTCAAAGTGGGTTTTGTGGTAAACATGGTGCTGCCTACTAGAACTGATCTGGGACGAAGATCTGGGGTAGAAAATATAATGGGGTTGATGGGGTTTGTAAAAAGTTTATGAATTTGGGAAAGATCTCATTCTTAGTTGCACAAAAGTGAAGATGGGTGTGAAATGAGGACAGAAATGAAGCTCTGTGCAGAAGTGTGTATATAGAATGGGTTGAAAGGGTAAAGTTAGACAAACTATTAACGCGCCTAAATTTCAGGGCCCCACGTTAACAAGTTTGAGGAAAGTAATTGGGTGCCAATATCATTTGACCAACATTTAAGAAAAAAAAATTAAAAGAATCTAGAAAAAAAAAAGGCAATTTTTTCTTTTTTGAATTTATGCAAGAAAAAAAAATTTCATAGATTTTTACAATGGAAGATGGTTCCAGAAACTCTATAGGAGATCTTAATTATAATGTTACTTATATATAGTTTTATTTTTTTCATCTATAGGAAATGCATGTGCCTTGCCTTTTTTGGTTTTTACATAAAATTAGAGAGGGTGATGAATTGAAGCCTTGTTGAATCCAGAATATATCCTTTTACTACTCCTTATGACTTGGTTTCGATTAAATGCGTAGCAGCCCTTCATTTTACTCGATCTCATTCTGAATTGAATTGGGTTAGCCCCTGAGAATATTTTAGTAAAAGAAGAAAGAAAAAACTTAAGTTGATTCTTTATATATGTGATCTGGCTTAACATTTTCAATCAATTAATGATTCTTAGATGGTTTGATTATGTAAATAACTGAATATCACTGGTTGCCAGACTGATAATTTACAAGTAAAGAAAAGCTTTCAATGCGAGTTTAAGGACCGCAAGTTCGATCTGTACGTATCTATTTTAGACAACCTGAAAAACGATTTTATTTTATTTTATTTTTTTGGAAGATTAACAAAAATTAAGTCTCTCTTTGAATGATCTTAACCGCATACCTCCTATTCGGGCTTCCAACTTAAGTAGTCAAAGTAAGGAGCAGAACTACTTCACCATTAAGCTAACCCATGGATTACGTGTAAAACATTTTTATCCTCTGTTCTTTACAAACTGACTCAACCATTAGAAAATGATTCCCCATCGCTTGTTACAGTGACACTTATGAGTAAAATGATAATGGCATGCATGGGCATTATTAATTTACTCAGTAAATTGAACTCATGAATTGTCCCTTCCTTCATTTTATGTATATGCATATACATGCATTTATTTGCACTAGTCTCACAAGAGTAAACTACAAAGGGGCACAAGTTGTATGTAGGAAGGATTTTCCAAGTGCATTTTTTGCTTCTCTGGCAAATGAACCACCTGAACCTCGGAAATGCTCACAAACTATATAGTATACAATTTTATTACAATCACTAGCTCTCTATAACAGATGAACTATTAAAATGGACGTAGATCAGTCATATGTGCATGAATTCTTTTTGAACTTGATAGGTTTTGATCCAGAAGAGTTGATGACCAAGGGGCAGGTGATTTCCTTATGATGCTTTGTCCTCACCAGTTTTCCCACCACATTTCCTCTCGAACGGATTTCAAACTTCAATGTAAGTGGAACTTCAACACCAGTTTGGGATACTGTTAGGGTGGATCCAGCCCCATACAAGGGAACCTTATTGCCTTCCACATTCACTGATACAATACGGTGACTTTTTCTTGGCTGATAGTATTTCTTCAGCTGCAATAAGTTACATACACAAGAAGATGTTACTTGAGTGCTAAGACAGGACTTGCAAAAGAAGAGGTAGATGTTACTTGATAGTTGATACAATTTCAATGTCACTATCTTATATCAATGGTGAATATTTTCCCGCAATATGCATTTATTGCTACTCCAGAAGCATGTAATAATTTCTCCCCCCAATGTGATTATTTCATTCTCCAATTTAGAAGTCCTAGGTTGAAGTCTCATTGGGGAGCTACAGTCAGAGTGTGAGTCAAAATCAGTTTGGCCCATGTTTGATTGGATTAGTTGTTGTCTAGCAGAAGAATGGTAGTCATGAAATAATTCTTACCACGCCAGTTGCGACAGTGATGTCTGAGAAGACTAGATTGATGGGTGTGGAGTGCACATGGATGCCAAAAAATGTAGCAGGATTATAGATGTTCATTCTTAAAGAGACGTTTACTGTCATCATTTTTGTTGGGACACCTGTGAAGTCTGAACCCTCTCCAACATAGAGATTTTGAACTGTCAAGCTCTGCAAGAATCACAATGTCAAGCAGTACTATTTAATTTTCGAAGGTAGCTTGTATGTAGCAAGTAATTAGAGACCAGTTATAAGCCTAGATGCTACAGAATTCCTTTGATCCTATCATTGTTTTGTGAGATACATTGGATTGCAGCAACACTTTCATAAATTACATCTATTACTAATGTCTGGCTAAAAAGTGAAGTATCTTAGGAATTAAGTTAGTATGACTGTATGAGTAAATTATACATATGCAAACACAATATTTATAATATAATGCTACGCAAGTTTCTAAGGGATTCTTTATAGTAATCATATCCCATGTGCTCAGAGAGTAATTTACAGTAACTGTGAAGATCTTTAAAGTTGAAAATCCATTTCTCGCATGGTGAGGCTTACTATTACTGTTGCAGCAGCATCTTAAATGCATGCATAAAAGGTTATTTCGTTCCCAAACAGCTATTTTTTTTAGTAAAAAAGTTATTTCATTATAACATATTTTATAAAATCAGTTTTAACTTTTACATAAAATTCAATGTATTATAAAAAAAAAATTCATAATGCTGAAGAATGAAATTTATGATTATGATTATAGATTATTTCATTCACTTTAAGATATAAATATCATTTTGTCCTTAATCATATAACTTTCTTAATCATTCTATATCTCTTTTAATAATTTAAAACATAAAAATAATTTTTTTTAATCTTATTCAGACAAAACTTATTAATTTAAAATTTCTTTTCAACTAACATATCTAAACATAAAACTGATTCTATTATAATTAATTATAATAATAAATTTTTATACAATAATTAATTATTAAAATAATAAAATTTTCACAACTAACCCAAACTTTGTCTGTATAATTGGAGCAAATGCAAGACCTGATCAAGTTATAGTAAAGTGTCTTAACAGATTCTGACGTAGCATTTATATCATCTTGATGATTTCTTCAGAATTATGGTTCACCAAGAAAAGTCACAAAATTTTTTATTCTGCAGTTATCATGTGTCAATAACAGCAACTATTTAAGAAAACAGAGAAGACTGAAGAGTGGCATAAATTTATTTACTCCTTTCAAAACTGACAAATTTGCTTACCTTGACAGTAACTTCTGCCTTGTAAGGCCTGCTAGCACCCCATATGATCAAGCAAAACACAGTGAAGAGGACCACAAAAGTAAGCAAAGCAATCAAGGCTTGGAAACGCCTTGTGAAAGCCTTGTCAAATTCATCATAAGACCCTTCTTCTAGAATCACGTCACACTCAGGCCACCCCTTTTCATTCCTCTTTTTACCACCTTTCCTTCCAGAAGATGACCTGAAAATCCCAGAAAACCTGCTAGAAGAGGAGTTCCTAGAGTGACGCCCAAAAGAAGGGTGTGAAGGGGACTCCACGGGGCTGTTTGATATTGGTGTGGCCTGCATTGAAGATGACTTGTCCCCATCATGAGAGTCCCTTGAAGGGCTTTGTACATAGTACACAGGGCGCTTTGGAGATCTTGAAGGTGAAGATGGAGCTAAGCTAGTGATATCAGATTCAGATTTTGTTGACAGCATCATGACTTATAGTATATTGAAAGGGAATTCAACAAGAACCTTAGCTTAGCTGTAATGTAAGCTGATATGCTTCAGGTGTATGCAGTATAGAGAATTGAATTATAAAAAGAAAATTTTTGATATAGAGGGGATTGATATTTGTACTAGAGGACAATCATGAGAACTTGTGCCCCTGAATTCATGAGCCTAGACCACAGGAAATCAGGGTGGATGGACTCTCTGTATATATCAGCAAAATGAACAGCACCCCAACAAGTGAGAAACTCAAAAAAATGCCAACAAAGATGATGGCATTTGAATAGGTAATGATGAGAAAGGACACACAACTCAGCTGTGTGTCACTGTGAAAAAGTGGGAGAGTTAAAGAAAGAGAGTTTGTTTGCATGGAAAGAAGGAAGGAGAAGCATGTTTCTTCAATGACCAATGAAGAAGCCAACCCCGTCAAATCCTAAGGCTTTGAAGGGTAAATAAAGTAATGGATAATATTGAAAGGCTTGGATTCAAAGGCTGGCAGTGGCAGCAGACCTCACTTGCTGCAGAAATAGGGTAGGTTCGGGAGTAAGTGTCGGCAGCTTGTTTTTATTATTATTCTCAAAATATTCAAATATAAAATAACAGTTTATTTTGTTGTCTTTTTCTTTATGGGGCATGAGCACTTCAGATAAACTAATGCTTGAACCTTCAATTATATGAGTTGGACAAACTACCTAATTTTATTCTGGTCCCCTTGTGTTTGTCTATGTGTCAATGTGTTTTTATTTTCTTATCATTTTAGGTACGTTTTATAATTTATTATTCGTGGTGTTTAGTTCTGTTGGATTAATGCGGATTATGAATGACAAAAACTGCATATAATTAGCTAAACAAGGAAGAGAGTAAACAAACACAACAACTTAGGAATTCAACTATATACAGTTACTTGTGTAGCCAAATGACAGAATTTGTTACGCTTTTAATGTATAAATTGTCAACAACTCAGTTAGTTTTGCAGGATTTGGGGAGTGATGATTCCTAAGCGTTAATGTGAGTTTGTTTTTTATGCTTTTTTTGTGCACGTTAGGAGCATAAAGTTATGTTTTCACAGGCAATTATATGGATTTATTGTAACATTATGTGCCATGTTTGGGGATTATTAGCAATTTTTATTTTATTTTGAATTGTATAGATGTGAAAGATCCTTATTTTCTGGTAGGAAAATAATAGTAGAGTGCCTCTTGGAGATTGCTTGTAAATTTAATCTCTTCTCAATTTCATCCCTGAATATTTTTTTTATAAGTATTTATCAAAATATGCAATTAGAGAAATTATTTTCCAAAACTATGGGTTAAAAAAAATTTCTATAGTAAACAATGGGGTCCAATTTGAATTACAAATATTTTGGTCCGAGGGAAGGGTAAGGTGAGGGTCGAACACGGTGGCTTTATGGAGAGGCACATGCCGGGTGAAAGGAATTTTTTATAATTGGGCCTCAAGTGCTCCCATGTACTGAGCTCGTCTGCCCTACAATCTTTGGGATTCTCTTATGACAAAGGCTGTTTAATGCACTATTATGGACAAATTCCAAACAAAAGGCCCACATCTCAGAGTCTCAAATAAGCCCAAATTGTACAATACATACAAATAAAAAAAATACGCGGAAAGCCACTCCTTTTTATCAGAGCCAGGTTTCGATCCTGGGACCTGTGGGTTATGGGCCCACCACGCTTCCGCTGCGCCACTCTGATTTCTTGATTACTCTTGGGAGAAATTTTATTTAACTAGTTCTTAACATTTGATCAGCCATGGCCAGCAATATAAGACACGAATTTTCTGCCGAGTTTGGAAAACATTGTTCGCTATTGCTAGCCTGCCCAGCCATGTTTTATTGAGGAATGTGGTAGGTGTCAGTAAGTAAAATAGCTTGCATGATGGTTCAGTGTATTTAAGTGTTGAGGTCTCACATTGAACTTCATAGCTTCATTTGGAGCACTGATTCAACCCCATTCTTTCTTTATTACTAAATATTTAACCAAGTTTTTAATGATACGCGGATATGGTTCCCAGGTGTGGAAGAAGTATATATTGGGATTTGTTCTCTAATGTAATGCCCCCGTCCTTTGAATTGATTGTATGATGAATTACTTTGAAGTTAGCACCATGTTTGGGAGGATGAAGCAGAGGGAGTGTGCTTTGTTTTCCGTTTGATACGCTCAAGCCTTCCAAGCTAATCAAAGTATAATGAAGAGAAATGTTTTATTTTCTTGACAAATTTTTTTATTAATCTTCTTAATTATTAAAGAGAAATATTTTATTTTTCTATATAATTTTTTTATTAATCTTCTTAATTATTAAATGAAAAAAATATTAAATATTTTTTATATTCATATTAGATGTATTTAATTTTTTATTTAAAATTTTTTCATTTAATATTAGAAGGATTATTAAAAATAACTTGTAGAGAATATAACATTACTCATTATTAAATGAATAAAATATTTAATATTTTTTTATATTTTCAAGATATTAAATGTAGTTATTTTTTTATTTAATAATTTATTCATTTAATATTAAAAGATTATTAAAAAAAACTTGTAGAAAGATATAATATTACTATATATTCTATCATCAAATGGAGGAATAATAAATTGAAGGTTGAAAACCACATTAAATGGAAATCCTGTCACCCAGAAGACAATAACTCAGTAGTCCATCAGCCTAGAAAGTCTTGGGAAGTTTGAATCTGCATAAAGATGCCAGTTCTTGATCATATCATTCACTGATGACCTGCTGAAACTCCTAGTGTTGGATGCATTCCCATAACTGATACCTTTTTTTGGCATGACTGAACCATAACATAGTTTCTATTCCATAATAGTTTCTATTCCATAATGCTTAAGCTCTGATCGGTAATCTCATAGCCAGCAATCATCTTCAGAATAAATGGGACCTTCTACATTCATCTACTATACTTTTTTATTTCTTTAGCACTCAAAAACCATGTTTATTTTTTCACTGTTTTGCCTATCAAGTTTTCTTTGGTGCCCATTGTTTTTTTTGCTGAAACATACCCATATTGGTTGGGTTAGTGCTCATAAATGGTAACGAATCCGTGTCCAACAAACAACTATTGTTCTGCCCAAAATTTAAAAATTGTGGTCTAACCCAATAAATTATTGAGCAGATACTGAAATCACAATATATATACATATAGGAGACATATCTAGTGAGAGAAGTATTTATTGTAAGAGGGTAAGAAGAGTGAATTTTGACCATACAACCATACATGGATGGTCAAGATTAAAAGTTGCTTAAAGATCATGTGACTACTTAAAAAAGTCACATACATTTATGTTTTAGGTAAGATCTAATAGTCAAGACTCACTCTTCTCATCTTCTTACAATAAACACTCCTCTCACCTGATGCACTTCATATATATATATATATATATATAAAGAGTAATCCAGTAATATTATTAGGCAAACTTCGTTCGTATCTTGTTGATATTTCTAGCAATTAAAAAATCTAAGGAATCATTCATGCGAGTCACCATCTGGGTCTTAGGCAACCTTGTCTGCTAACGCTTCCTGGTGTGTTCATGATCATATATATTGGCCTCTCACTCGTTGGGCATTTACAAACTTTATTTAAAAATAAAAAGAAAATTAGATTATGACTCAATCATAAAGTTAATAAGAATATGACTCAATCACTCGTTGTTAACTTTTAACTTAATCATAAAATATTATCATTGTTACGAATATGACTCAAGTCTATAAGAAGAGTTTAATCTAAAAAATTAACTTATTAGAAGGGAACTTCACAACTTAATTATTACGTTATTTTTTTTTTTTTTAGTTAATGTGGGATCCGGAACAGTCATGTATAAATTATAATGTCATATTTCTAATTCCCCAAAGTTCAAAGCGCCTCCTAAAAGTAATCAGCATAGTACCCCAATTATTATTTTTTTCGTCCATGTCATGCCCGTTTCAATTACTCTGGTTTTTGGGCAAAATTGTTCCACGTGTCATTTCTGGTTCTAACAAACATTGAACTCAAATTTTTAAAGCTAATTTACCTTTAGAAATTTGAATATGAGCTTTTCATATAACCTTTTATAAAAAAATTTCACATTCAAATCAAATAGAAGTGTCAAAAGGAGTTGGTCCATTGGCCCTGATAAAATAAGTGAATTGAATAAAAAAATTGATATAAAAATTAATTTTGTTAGTCATGGCAACCATCACTCAAGAGGGGGTGAATTGGGTGATTATAAATTTTTAATCAACTTTGAGAAATTATGCATTTTGATATTTTCAATCAACACACGCAAAAAGATACAACTATTAGATATTTCTTAAATACCACTTGGGCTATAGGATAATTCAAACAAATAAGTTAGATATTAAATTCAACTCAAACATATATAATTAAATACAAATGTAAAGGAGATAGAGTTGAGAATCACAAGATTTTCGACCACCAACCACTTGTGGCTACGTCCAAAGTCTCAAGTAAACCATAGAGATTTTCCACTATTCTGGGTCTTAAACCTGACACACCTCAGGATCCTCACGCTGTGCTTGAGTCTCAACTTGAGGATCTCACCCTTACAATTTGAGGGATGCCTCACCCTCTCTTTTATAGATTCAACAAGGTTTGTATGAATTGAAACTCTCTCTAAGAATGGATAATACAAATTGAAGCTCTATGGGTATCAAGGAATCACACACTTATAGCTTAAAAAAGGTTTGGAGAAATAGATAGTGAAACACGAATCTAATGCTCAATGATCATTTTGATTGTTCTCCAACCTTTTTTTTTATGTTGCATTTATAGCCCAATGCATTTTAGAGCCGTTGGAGGTAGATAGAAACATTAAATGCTCTGTAAAAGCCGTTGTTCGTATTTTTCGATTTCCCACTAATAGGTTAGGAAATTATCCTAATCGGTTAGGAGCTGATTTTTGGCTCGACATTTTGAATAACCGGTTAGGTGGAGTTGCTAATCGATTAGGAGCTTTTATAAAAACACGAAAACGCTCCTTTCTTTTACACTAACCGATTAGGTGAATTGCCTAATCGGTTAGGAGCTTTAGAAACATGAAAAATACTCCTAACATTCACAATAACCGGTTAGGTGAATTGCCTAATCGGTTAGGAGCTTTTAGAACATGAAAAACGCTCCTGACTTGTGCAATAATCGGTTAGGTGAATTGCCTAATCGGTTAGAGCACTCTGGTTTTGAAAGCTAACTTTAAATGGTCATAACTTCTTCGTTTCTCATCCGTTTTAAACAAATGACCAGTCATTGGAAAGGTATTTGAATCTATTTTCATATGAAACAAGTTTAAGAACAAAACTCAAAATAGTTTAGAAGTTATGATCAAAAGAGTGACTAAAGGTTAGCTTTGCAAAACACAAGCTTGACTATTTTTCATGGATTTGAACGCACCAAGACTAGCTTTTCAAAACTTGTTTGTTGAGCATTTTAGTATGTGAAAACCATTTGTAAAGATTTGAAAACATATTTGAGCTTAGTATGATTCTCATTTACCTTTACACAAGATCTAAGTCCTATAAGTTATTCTTGAAGAACCTTGAGACTTGATCTTTTGCCATCATCAATTCTTGATGTAATCCAAGCTTCTAAAAAAAAATTCTTCTCTTCAAATCTTGCAAACGCTTGGAACATCTTATTATTTTCATTCTTCTTGAGTTGAGCATGATTGTGATCTTTTGCTTTCTTGTTGCAATGCTCATTCTTGATACTTGACTATCCTACAAAGTATTTTCACTTAAACAAACATAGTTAGTCAAATTCATACTTCAATATCTTCATATGCATGATTTATAAATGTATAACTTTAGTTAGTCTATCATGCATATAAGACTTTGACACATCCAAATTAGACATTTATCAATTGCCAATAGATACTCTATATATGATGCAAAAAAAACTTTGCATATTTTTATTTAAATAGAGCTAAATCCGATATTAATCATTATAACTTATATAAAATTATTGGATATATTATATAAAGAATGCTACACATATCTCATTGCATGATTGTTAAGTGAAATATAACTATATAAAGTGCATAATCATGCATGATACAAAATATCTCATTAAGTACACCTATGTAGCATAAGTATCATTCTTTTTGTCTTGTATTTGTCATCATCAAAACATCATATTAAATCATTGGGGCAAACTTGTATCCACAAATTTTGAATTAACTAGACTAACTTGATTTTAGTCCTACTCAATGCAAACTAGTCCACAATAGGCCATGCTAATTTACTAGTTCGATATTTAATTATTTAATTAATATTTTTATGATATATAAATAATTTTATCTTTATTTTTTAATATAAATTAATATTTATGTTACAAAAATAATTTAATTTGATGTTTATTAATATTAAAAGTATGTAAAAAAATAGAGTGATGACATATAAGGATAAAATTTTTTAGTGTTAAAAATATAAGATAATTTTTTAAAAAAAAATTGGAATAATGGAATGGCACTCTGACCTGACTCAACCTACGATCCGCATAGGATTAAACTGTCGCATTAAGTTTACCTCAATCCAAAAATTTGACTTAACTTATCCAAACTGATTCATTTTGACACTCCTAAAAACAAATATAAAAAATAACAATGACTCATAATCTCTCTCGCATAACTTTTCATATAATTTCATATTTTCTCTAAACAATTTCCTACATACTAGCTTCACGGCAATATCTTATACTAAATTAATTGTAGAGTAAATCTCTAAATTCTTCCTCAAAAAATTTAATAGTAAACAAATTAGTCATTAAAAATTTAAAACTTCTATCATGGTCTCTAATAAACTACTAATATTAGTCACATTAGTTTATTTTTAAGCATTGGACACATTAATTTCTGAAAAGAACTAATGAGGCCGAACATTTGTGACTCCTTAAAAACTACAATAAGGGTTTTAAATTCTTTTAGACTAATCTGTCCATCTTTAAATAATAATTTTGGAGGTTTACTCTTAATTGTATTGATGGCCTGGAGTTTTAGACTTTTAGCTTAGTTATCTACAATAAATGTATATTTTAACTTGTTTTTAAAATATAAAAATGTTGATGTATTTTGGCCATCAACCAATGAAAGGCTAGGCGCATGAATCGCTGGAGTGTTCTCTTCTCTAGCATGACCCTAACACATAATCAAATGGTGCATGATACAGCGTCCAGAGGAAATGGTTGGCTTAGTATTACAGTGTGGTTATTATAACTACAAAATTACACCAGGCGAACGAATTTCTGCCATCCACAGTGAAAGGCCCCTCTCGCCATTAGGTACAGTAGCCACCATTAGAAGCAACTCAACAGGCACAAGTCTACCACGATTCTGCTTGGTTTGGTACACGTAAACTAATAGTGTCTACTTGTACCATAATAATAATAATAATAATAATAATAATAATAATAATAATAATAATAATAATAATAGTAATAGTAGTAGTAGTGTCCACCTGACACAGGACAGAGTTGCATGATACAGATCAGGTTGCTGAGGCGCAGAGCGTGTATCAATTGCCATAAACTATTACGTAATAAGGATAAGATATGGTTTCGGACTTATCTATTCCATATTTAAATTTAGTTTATCCAATTCACACGATAGAAAAAAAAGTAAAATAAAGAAGCATTATTTTGGTACAACGACAAACTAGTGAAACTACTAAATAATGGTCCATTATTTTTTTATTTATTTTTTCTTTCGGGTTAGTGGGTTGCAAAGTCCGTTATATTATAAAAAAATATTATTTTATATTTTTAAAAAAGATGTAGATATTATTAATATTTTTTAAAAAATATGAAATTTAATAAATATATATATAATAAATAATATTAAATAAAATATAAAAAATATATACTATTTAATATAAGATTATTAGAATTATATATTATATATAATAATTGTTGACAGGAGTTTAAATTAATTGATATTAATCCATACAACTCAGAGAAGGACAAGTTTATTGCAAGATTCCAAGCAACAAAAATAAAATTTAATTATAATATTATATGAGATTTTAATTTAAAATTAATTAATATTAAATAAAATAATTTTATAAATATATAAATTATATTTAAAATATTGAGATAGATAGTATTTTACAAAATGGATATTTTTGTTTCATCTTAAAAAAATTGGATATTTTTGTTCACATTTTTTTTGGCCAATAACATAATACTTCCCATTTTTTAGTATTTTACATTTTAGTCACTAACCTATGTCCATTCAGCAGTCAATAACGTTGGGCATGAGTACCAAATTTTAAGAATAGTGTAGAATTCTGCTTAACAAATAGGGGGTCACAAATTATAGCCCGGTGCTACTTAGCCAAAATTACCAAATTGACTAAATTCCTTTTATTTTTGGCCTCACCAGCTTTATCCTTGCTTCTTGGCATCAATAACCTAATATGGCTCCATGAGCCATGATTTATGTACTACCAATATGTCAAAATGTTGCACATACTGACATGGTTTTCTTGCAGTATCTTTTCGTCTAGGCAAAGAACTAATGTATTGTCATATTGTCTAATTCTAAAAAAGGAGATAATTTTTAATTACATTTTTTTCATTTATATAAATTAAGAATTGAATTCATGATTATATATTTAAGATGTTCAAATTTATTATTATTTAAACTAATGTTATGTTAATATATATTAACATTAAATGCATATTTTATTAGATATTTTAATAATTTTAAATATATATTTTATATTTTTAATTATTTTTTAAATTTTTATTATATTCATATATTAATATCATATTATATTTATATTAATTTTTATATTCTTATGTCAAATAATATATATATATTTTTATATTTTATTTAATATTATTTTTATATATATTTTTTATTTTTTTTCATTCAACCATATTTTTTAAAAATAATATAAATAATAATATATTCTTAAAAAAATAAATATAAGAGTATCTTTTTTTCTATTTATATTCCAAATCTATATTTATTCTTTCTAACTAATGATCTTCTAAGGGAAAAAAAAAATGCATGAGCCCTGATCATCATGACCATGACGAAAAGTATGAGAGAGGCAGTGAGAGAGTTACCGTCACTGATGTCCATCTATAGAATAAGGCTAAAATTCTGCAAGGAGGGATAAGGACAGAAAAGTTGGACTATGTGCCAGCTTGATTTGGTTATTTTGAGTGATTCCCTTACACTTGCAATGGAATCCTGTTTTCCGGTTTATCACTTTAAAGTCTTTCTAGGTTCTTCTCTTCCTGGGGCTTTAGGCTTCTAAAGAAACTTGAGATATCATCATCGTATATTATACAGAACTCTTTCTGTGTTTTGGAGACAAAGGGCTAACAACAACTGCAATTAGGGAGTGCTACTGCTCACTTGACAAGAAAAAAGATGTTGGAAGGTAAAGCTTTGATAGAGGATACTGACATGCCAGTTAAGATGCAGATCCAAGCCATGGCATCTACTTCTGAAGCTCTGGATCTCTATGATGTTGTTGATTGCATATCCATTGCTGCCCACATAAAAAAGGTTACATTTTTCTTTCTATTACATAACATAAAAAGAGTTTCTTGTTGGTAGTTGACTGAATTTATGGTTTCTGTGACTGGCAGGACTTTGATACAAAATATGGTTCTGGATGGCAATGTGTGGTGGGTTCAAATTTTGGGTGTTTTTTCACTCATTCCAAGGGGACTTTCATATACTTCACTATGGAGACTCTCAATTTCCTCATCTTCAAAGGGGCTTCTTCTTCTTCTCTTGTATGATTATCCCCAAGTCATGTGTGGTTGTAAAGTGCAGTTCTTTTTCCTTTATTTTCTTTTTCTCTTTTCTTCGTTCCTTTCCTGTTTCAGAAGGAAAACAGCTGTTGGATTTTGATATTTATGGGGAGGAAGATCAGGGATAAGTTAGGAGAAAATATAAGCCAGCAACTCCCGAGTCACTTGGTCTTATGATTTTTCAAGTGATTCTGTGATTCGGTTTTGAAGGTGCTCTGCAGTGTCCATTTTGTATATTTATGATGTGATGAATGTTTAGCTTAGTTCACTATTTCTGTGATAATGTTCTTCTTCATTTTTTCTTCGTTTGCTGATACTGAGTAAGGTTCCTTATCTGAATCTTCTGGATATTCTTTGTTCTTTTTCCAACCCCACATTTATGATTTACCCATAGTCAAAATATTAATTAGATTAGATGTTATAATCATATTTATAAAATTAAAAAAAAAAGACAGGCACATATTAAGTCAATCAAGCTGATTAAAGAAGACCGAATCAAAGATGAAGAATCGCAGATGCTTTAAGGATCAAGGATAACATAAATAAGGAAAATTGAAAGAAGATTAGAAGAGGAAAATGAAAGCCATGACCCATGATATTCTCCGCGTGATGAGTGGGGCTAACTATCTCTTTTCTTTTCAGAGGCATCAGAAGATCAGTACTTTTACATTTCTTTTTTGAACTTTTTGACATATATTTTCATTTGCTCTAAAGATATATCGAAAAATCTAGTTTACATAAACTTTTGATTTTAGATGTTGCACAATAACCACAACTGAGTCACACCTGTTTTTTTTTTTTTTTGGTATAGACCCAAAAAAACAACAAATGTAGCTTAGTTAGTAAATTAGTAGTCTTTGTATTGGGAGATATTTTTTAAGTTTTAATTTTTATTTAAAATATAATTTAAAGCCTTAATTTTTAAAGTAATAGAGAAAAAAAATATTTTAAATTAATTCAACTATGTATAAAAGTATTGTATATATTAATTTTTGTATGAAGTTATTTATGGAAACTTCTTATTAGATTAAGCAAATTAATAAAAAAATAGAGAATTGATTAATATGGAATTAATTGTTTTCGACAGTTAACAAAGAAGAAATGAAAAACAATAGAGTTGTGCATATAAGAAAGAAGGAAAAGTTGAGACCAAAAAAATGATTTTTTAGATAAGAAGTAATTGATTTTTTTAATAAGAAGTGAACATGGTTAATTGAAAGATCTTATAGTTAAGTACATTTTATTACTCTCAAAGAGACAAAAATTATGATTTAAAAATGATAGTACCAAAAAATAAATTATTTACTTTTAAATATGATTACTCAATTTTATAATATTATGGTAGTTTTATTGAGAGTTCAAACCCATTAGAAACATTTTGTGATCTGATCCAAACTAAGCCCAAGCATAACTTCGTGATCTTGCTATACAAAAAAGGAGATGTTGAACAAGATTGAAAATTTTATAATAACAAATAATAATTGAAATTTTCCTATGGATATAACTTTTAAATGCACAAAAAAAAAGCTAAACGAATGCGAGGAACCAAAAAACTAGATATGTGATGAAATTCATTTGCGCAAAAAAAGAAAGAAAATTGCAATTGAGAAATATTTTATACATTAAAATTCGGCTTATCTTTTGCTGGTTGGTTCGGTAGGAGAGGGGGAAGAAGGTTACACACAAGCTAATGCTTCTAGACTTCAAGTAACCGTGAACTGAGCAATAAACCAAAAAGCAATTTGTAGAAGATAAACGCATGTAAGAGAATCTCATTTATAATATAACATAACTCTGATATTAAATTTTATATATATATATAGCTGAGAAATTTTGAATTTTGTGAAAAATCTTATATGAGAATTTTTTAACTATTAATTTCTCTTTATGTGAGTTATTTGAGATTATCTTGTCTATATCTATCATTTCTCTTGAACTGGTGTACAAACATGGAGAAATTTTTTGCAGAATTTCTCACAAACTTGGCATTCATAGCAGGAGCTGTCCCATTCAGACCTTCTAAGCAAAATGGTATCCAGCAGCTTCTTACAACGTCTACCACTGCCTAGGCTTGTTTACCATATAAATGATATAATGCCATATCATGAAGACGAATCACAATATCCATCCCAAACATCTATTACAATTTACAAGTTCTAACTACCTGTGGTCATTCTTCATATACATATCGCGGCTCATCTGACTACCCTAGGGTGGTCATTATTGCAAGTGTCTCAATCCCTACTAGTGAGAGTTCCCTTTGATACAAATGCTCTTATGAGTATTAGAATAAGAGGGCATGGCTCTACCTCAAAAGTAAAGGGAGGAGGATTATTAAATCATAATGAAGAGTGCTTTACCTAAATATTCATCGAATGTGAGACTTAACATTGAGAATTTTCTCCTCCAAAACACATGTCATGGGAAGTATCCTTCAATTGGCCGATGGCAAGTTGATGTCAACTATCAGTTGAGTATTAACTGATAGACTAGCCCAAATCTAACATCTTCTTTATTGGATACTAGAAAGAAAGAGGCGGGAATAAATACTATTCTAATAAAAATAATGTTATTCACACATATTATGTTATATTTATATAATTTTTATTATCTAAAATTATAATTAATTTCATCTCATTTTTACATACCTATATTTTGATTTTGACACCTATGTAAAATGTGAGATATCTGAGGTATTAAGAGATGTGTCGGAAGCATTTTATATCTAATAAAATCAAGTGTATTACCAAAAAAAAAAATATCAAGTGTATTAATTTCACTCAGGTGGAAGATATAATACGAATAACACTATTTCCCATGCTTTCTATTGAGGGGTATGTATATACATATAGCATAGGCTAAAGATCGGACATTACCAAATATCATCCAAGTTGCTTAAATTACACTACATAACCATTATTCAATCAGCAAAAGATATAATCTCCACCAATCTGATTAATTTACTAAAGTAATGAATAGACTGATAAAACAGAAATATAATACAGAAAAGTTAGTAGGTGCACAAAAACTTTGAGCATAGAAATTTTACATGATCATAATCAATGGCCCAAATTTCGTTAGATGGTGAGTGAAATAATAAATGATATAATTTCAGCTACTGATTTAATTTACAATCCTAGTTTTTTCATATTTTTTTCACATTACTTTTTATATTAATTTTCATATTATTAATTACATCAATTTTTTTATTATTTTCTCTCACTTAATCATAACTATTAAAAAAATATAAATAGTGGTATAATAGAAAAAATGATAAGGTAACATCATTTTTCTTTAATTTATGTGAAGAGTTTATATTGTCCTTTTTCTTTGCAAATAACAGGGCTCAATATAATAACATGTCATGCAAACATATGAAACGTGCTTTTCTTTTTTTTTCTTTTTGGGTCCAAGGAAGGGTCAACCACTAGGTGCATGTTTGGTAACCCGTTGGAGGGTCCAAAAGTGACTTTAAAATTCTTGAAGGGAGAGAAAGTATGTTTGGGTAGAAATTAGTTGATATTATTTTTACGTGATTTTTCTTAAACGTAGTTTGAAGAAAAGCGATAATAGGTTATTTTTCACTATCATTTATTTTGTCAATTAAATTCACTTTCAAAACAAAACAAACCGTTATCGCAAACATAATTTTAACTAAACTTAAGTTTTTCAACTAAACTTAAGTTTTTACCAAGCAATTCAAACACACACTAACAGTTTCATAGGGAACCCGATGTCTTACGGCTCTAACTACTAAGCCGTCTCAAGACTGGATCATACTTTGACTTCTCATAATATAAAAATTTACCAATAAAAACTATAAATCTTAAACATAATCTTTTCGAATACAATTACTTTCTATGTATTCAAATTTAAAATAAAGAGAATTATTTGCATTGATGAATCCATAGAATAGAAGCATTGATCCTGAAAGTACACTATATATTATGGCGTAAATAAGCATATTAAAACCTCTTCAAATTTTATGAGTAACAGAATGCCAATCTAAAAGGATATTAAATGTAGTCTAAATTTATTTTCACTGTAGTAAAAGGCTGGAAAGGACGATATGTCTAGAACTTGTAGACATTGATGTAAATGAAACCACAGGCAATTCACGCCACATAACCTAATAATCAAATCACTGGAGTCAGAAGTGGCTCGTTAAGGAAGTGTGCCTCTAGGTTTAAAATTACAAGGTCTGCCATTGCCTTGCAAGTTTCAACGGTGTCACTCCCCAAATGAGGGGAGAGCACAACATTTTCAAGTCCCAGTAGCTGTTCAGGCACCTCTGGCTCATTCTCAAACACATCAAGGCCTGCCCCACCTAATCGTCCTTTAGTCAATGCAGACACAAGTTCGGGTTGATCGATGTGTTGGCCTCGCCCAATATTGATGACAACTCCTTTTGGGCCCAATGCATCAATAACTTGGCGATTCACAATGTGATGGGTTTCTTCAGTAAGGGCACATGCAACAAAAAGGATTTCAGAGTTAGCAGCTAAGTCAAGGATGTTAGGGTAGTACTTATATCCTGACTTTGGTTTTTCAGATCTGGAGTGGTAACTAACTGGGCACCCAAAAGCCGCAGCCCTCTTTGCTATTGCCGAACCAATCCTTCCCAAACCAACAATTCCAACTGCTCTACCACTAAACTGATATTTACAAATTACAATTACAATATATAACAAATTAGAAACAGTAGTATTATTTGCATACTAATATTTTTATAGTATTTATTATGTGTTTGTAATATTTGTAAAAATTTAATTATTATAATAATTAATTATTGTATAAAAATTTATTGTTATAATTAATTATAATAAAATTAATTTTATGTTAGTTAAAAAGTTATTTTAAGATAATATATCTTGTTTGTATAATATAAAAAAATTATTTTTATATATTAAATTATTAAAATAAATACAAAATAATTTAAAAAATTATTTAATTAAAAATAAAATAATATTTACATATTAAAATATAAAAATAATTTAAAATTATAAATTATAAATTAAAATTTTAACATTATAAAAAAAAATTTATAATACATTAAATTTTATATTAAAAATAAAATTAATTTTGTCAAACATATAAAAATATTATTATAATAATTAATTTTTTTTAAAAAATATTTAATTAAAAATAATCTCAATTAAACATACTCTTGCAATTACACATTCGTTAATGATAACTAATTAATAGTAGCTATTGGGCCACTGAAATTAGAATTAGAATAAGCTTCAAATAAAAATTAAAAAATAAAAACAAGGGGCAAAATGGCAAACCTTTGTAGTGAGTTCAAAATCAGATTTTTTCCAGAGCCCATTCCTCACATATCGATCACTCACACAAATCTTCCTGAAGACAGCCAAGGCTAGCCCGATAGCTTGGTCAGCGACGTCGTCCGTTAACACATCGGGGGTGTTAGTGACCCGAATGCCCTTCTCTCTGCATTTTGCAAGATCAATCTTGTCCAAACCCACGCTGAAAGTGGACACAATCTCCAGCTTCGGCAACGAATCGATCGTGTTGGCGTCCGCACCGATTTTCGTGTTCCCAACCAGCGCGCGAATTGAATTAGCA
The DNA here is from genome assembly GCA_029884605.1 of Ormosia emarginata. Taxonomy (NCBI): domain Eukaryota; kingdom Viridiplantae; phylum Streptophyta; class Magnoliopsida; order Fabales; family Fabaceae; genus Ormosia; species Ormosia emarginata. The sequence continues at coordinate 4,451,059 of JAQQTP010000077.1, forward strand.
TTCTCTTGAGAAAAGTTCCATAGCTTGAAGAGGTTGAAGCGCTTTTCGAGCTCTTCTTCGAGGTAGTTGAACATTGGGCATGTTATTAGGACGCCTATGGATTCCATTGAAGCTTCAAACTCACAATGGAATGGAAGAATGAAAAGGTGTGAATCACGTTTTATGAATATATGTTGGTTGGGAACTGACTATTTATCTTATTTTCTTTAAAGAGTCATTAAATAGTATAGTTAATTTGACTTTAATTTGAATTGATCTTTATTTGATTTTAGAAAATTAGTTTCTATGTTTACAGTTTATTATAAAAAGGATTTTAATTAATTTTTATATTTGAAAGTTAAAACACAAATTAATTTTTATATTCTGTTTTATTTTTTTTATTATTCTTACTTAAAATAAATAAAAAAATTAAATTAATATGATTAATTCAAATTATTATTAAAATTTAAAATCAATATATATATATATATATATATATATATATACACACAATTAAAGTCTTAAGAAGTTCAAAATCAAATATACTTACTCTAAAATTTAAATGGGTAAATGCGAGAAACAAATTTTGGAAAGAAATAAAACTATGAACAAAAAAACAAATCAATTTCTCCTTAATTTGGAGAAATTATACTGTCCAAGTGAGAGCAAGACATTCAATAACATGTTTTCAATTAATAAAACGGGCTGATTGGTTCGAAATATATTCTTAAGACATAAAAAAAAATTGGTAAAAAAAATATACCCAAAAAATTTATTTAAAATTTCTTTAAATAATAAATTATTTTAAAAATTTAATCTGTTTGCACAAATTCAATTTATGTACCGAACATTATATCTCCATTTTTATTTGCTTGATATATTACTTTCAAGAGTATGTAATAAAAACATAAAAGAGTTCCCTTTTTTTTTCATGAGTTACTCATTCTCTAACTCTTAACATTTAAGTTCATAATTCATTATTATTTCTATTCGTGCGTTACAGGTAGGGGTGTCAAAATGGGTCGAATTCATTTATTCGAGTCCGACCATTTTTGACTGGATCATTCGCATATGTAAGTTTCGGGTTGATATTTTTCATTACCAATCCAAGTCTATTTAATTTTTATGTAATGTTAAAATATAGATTACCAACCCATTCAGGTTCAACTCATTCGGATCATGTAAGTTTCAAGCTAACATTTTACTAACTTAGTCCATCCATTTTGTCAAGTTATTCGGACCTGTCCATCGAGTTTGACCCATTTTGATACCTCTAGTTACACGACATATTATATATAAATGAGTTTTCACAATTGAAAATTGCCAAGTTTTTGAAAGTTGAAACATCATGAAATATCTATTGAGGCATGTAGTTTATGTTAGTGTGTTTAAAACTTATAACCTTTGTGTGTGGTTATGGTAGGTTCAAATCTCACATTGTCTAGAAAAAGCTGTTAACGGGTTTTTATATAAAGATAAATACATGTCTTTTTAGTAAATATTTGGTTGATTAGTGTTTGAAGGTTAGTCTCAAAGTAATATTTGTGAAGATATATGATTAAAGAAAAAAAATACTTTATGATATTAACTTATAGGCCTACACATAACATACACTTGAGTCCCTCCTTTGTGGTATTTTCTAGAGTCATCAATATTAGTTAAGTTTGATAGACTGATCCGAATAACTTGATAAAATAGATAGATTAGATTAACAAAATATCAATCCGAAATTAAAATAACCTAAATTAACTCAATCTGTTTACATTATATAAAAACAGACTGAACTAACAAAATATCAATTTAAAATTCACATAATTCAATTTAATCTCACTCGAAAATAACCTCACTCGAATTGGCCAAACAGCCCGTTTTGGCAGTTATAGGATTCTCCTCTTATGTTTGTTTTGTAAATATCTTTAGAGCATATAATATGGTATAATGTTTTACCCTGCTTTACCTTCCAACTCAGTTATAGGCTCACTCTCGGTCATGACACCCTCCAATTGTAAGCGATCTTCTGGGCATCTGTTGCCATGGCCTTTCTGCTAGATTTTGAATTTTATGTTAGCTAGTTGTGATATCTATGATATTATGGAATAAAAGTTGAAGTCTCCCTATTACTAAAAAATAAAAAAGTTGAACTCTCCCTCTCTATTTAGCGATTGCTATTTGAAGCAATGCATTCGATTTCGATCCATTAACAGTCCCAAAAAAAAGTGTAGGTCAATGGTACTCCTAATCCTAAAAAAAAATCATTCGAGTACTCGTATGAAAGGAATCCACGTGAGTTGAATCACTGCAATGTTTCAACATTCAAACATTAGCCCTCACCCTCACACAGTGAAGGGGTGACTACTGCAAATGTCATTTTAACTGAAGCAAATAATAATTTAAGAAACATAGGAACTCAAAAATTTTATTTTTTCTTATCAGACAATTATAAGAAGGTGAATTTAAGTTTCTTAATATATTAATTAGAATTATGAGGGGAGTTACATACTACTGGGCTATCGCCTCAGGGGCACTGGCAAGTCAAAAGACAACATTACTTCCAAAATTGCAAATAGCAATTCCAGTAGCAGCATACATACTCTTTCTTAACTACACAAGTAAGGACATTAATTAAATTTTTCCAAACAAAATATCTCTAATATGGATTCCAATCATTGGTAGTAATGCAAGTAATGGCAGCCATGTCGAAGCCTCCAATCAATATCAAACTAACATATAGTAATGGCAAAATTAGACCACTGGTGTTAGAGGTGGTTTGCCCAGAAAGTGAGCTTCCAAGTTTCCAATTACAAGGTCTGCCATGGCTGTGCGAGTTTCCACTGTGGCACTTCCAATATGAGGCAACAACACAACATTTTCTAACCCAAATAGCTGTTCAGGTACATTAGGCTCATTTTCAAATACATCCAACCCTGCCCCACCCAACCGGCATTCAAGTAGTGCAGATACAAGCTCTGCTTCATCAACATGCTTACCTCGCCCAATGTTGATTAGGACACCCTTAGGACCAAGTGCGTTGATTACCTCGCGATTGATGATATGATGGGTTTCCTTTGTAAGTGAGCAAGCAACAACTAATATTTGGCAGTTGGATGCTAACTCTACAACGCTTGGGTAGTATTTGTAATTTGAATCTGCTTTTGCTGTTCTAGAGTGGTAACATATTTTACAGTTAAATGCTTCAGCTCTCTTGGCCACTGCCATGCCAATCCTTCCCAACCCAATAATGCCAACAGTTTTACCAGAGAACTGCAAGAGAAATACACAATGTATAAAGCAGAATGAAATTGTAGTTGACAAAATAAGAGTGGGGGGAATTTGTAAGGACGAGAGAGATTTTAATGAGCAGTATCATTCATGCCCGAGTGAAAGTTAAAGTTAGCACTTAACATGGCATTACGAGTGAAAGTAAATTTTAATACGGATTTGCATAAGTCTTATATACTATACAAGTAAATTATCTGGTATACATGGGGATGGGGGGCATATATACTATAGATGAAATTGCAGTATGCTTCCTCATTGTGTTTAGTTCTAGCAACTAGGGAAAGGAATAAGAGGAAAATAAATAAACAATGCAGTGGTTGATACAATGGGAAGCAGACAGAAGGACAGCTACAGATGACTACTACCTTTGGAGAGTCTTGAAGTTTAACCACATTTGCTGCCATGAAGGCAAATCAAGTAGCAGACATCATCAAAAAGCATATAGCCTTGAGAATGTAGTCATAGGACCAGAATTTTGGTGTTAAGTTAACTCATCAATGTAATTTTATCATTAAGTTCCTTTTGCTTCTGATAAACAATTTGTGGATGTTAAGGAAGTGGTAAGAAATTACAAATTCCCTGGGTAATTAGATTAATCGTATAGAAACAAAAATATGGAACAAATTACAAATTTGTCAAGCAAACTCTCTCCATATTGTATAAAAGACAGACCAAAATTTCCCGAGAAGTAAATATTACCAAGTCAATGACTTATATATTTAGAATATCTTAATTGATTTTTGGAGTATATTATAAAATCAATTAGTCATCTAATTGAATAACTAATCTTAGAAGTTATTTCTTGATCTTATTCTATTTTTTAGTTTATTTCCTTATCTAATTAGAGATAGACTCTATTATAAATAAAAATTATTACTTTGTTTTTGTATCGTTGTGTCATATTATTACAAAATCACAATTTTCAATAATATTGTTAGTTTACAACTCTTTTTTCTTTCATTATTCCATATCCTTAAACTTAATTCTTTAAAATATATATAATACAAAAAAAAAAGGAATTTAAAAAGAGAAATGTAAAAAGTGGCTTTTTGGTTCATACCTTGGTGGTAAGGTTGTAGTCACCCTGCTGCTTCCACTTTCCACTTCTAACATAGCGATCACATTGACAGAGCCTCCTCAAAACGGCCAAAATCAACCCAATTGCTACGTCGGCCGCCTCATCAGTCACGACGTCGGGAGTGTTGGTCACTCGAATCCCCTTCTCCACACACTTATTCAGGTCAATCTTGTCCACTCCAACACCACAGCACGACACAATCTCCAGATTCGGAAATGTCTCGATGAGCTTGGCATCTACGCCGTTCACGGAATTCACGACAACGGCGCGGATGTAACCGGTGGGGAAATGGGTCTTTTCATTTTGAGGATTATGCTTCCAAAGACGGAAAAGCTTGAAGCGGTTATCCAGCTGTTGCTCCAGGTAAGGGAACGTTGGGTGGGGCATCAACACCCCAATCGATTCCATTTCCCTGTTGCTTATTCGATTCGTTTGGACCCTCACTTTGTTCACTTATTATCGCTAATGCCATTGGTCCTGAATTATTTGGTATCTCTCACATTATGTTTAAATCATAATTAAGAGGGAAATGGAAAAGAAATCTTTAAAAATTTTTATATGTAAATAGAAGAATATATAAAAAATTATTTTTTATATTTTTTTAAATGCCTAATTTTTATTTCTTTTAAAATTGAGATACCTATTTTTGAATTTGGGAATCCATGTTCCATTTATTCCTTTCTTTTTTCATCTCTACTTATTCCGTTAGTTAGTTAATGAAAAAATATCCAAAAACATGATTAATAAGGGAGTGTCTTTTTTATTTCTTGTTTTGTTACCCATTTTTGAATTTGGGGTGGGTTATTCACATTCCAATATATTTATCTATATTATTTATTTTTTAATTTTAATTATATTTTTAAATACATTCTTATTTAAGATTTTTTTAAATAAAATTTAAAATCATTTTTATTATTAATTTTTATATTATAATTGTTTATCCATACACTCCAAATTAATTATTTAAACTTAACTTAAAAATTGTAAGATTACAATAATATTTGAGTTGTAATCAGTTTCAGAAATAATATTGTGAGATCAAATTTAAAAATTATTCACTTTTTTGTTTACATTTTCTTATGTTGTTTATTATCTTATTTTATTAAAAATAATTCTTACTTGTTTAGTAACTCTTCATAAAAGTGTATGAGTAAAAGGATTATTGTTGTAGCAATGTTATATTGTTGTAATAAAGTAAAAACATTATTTGTACCCCAAAAGTTAGGTGAATAAGTCAAAAGTAATAATAAAAAAAGAATTATTGTTCATAGATTTTAAATATGGCCTTTTTACTTAAGTTATAATATAAGTTTAAATCTTAGACATTTAATTTATTTTCTATTGATAATTTTTAGAGGGAATTACAATTTAAAAAAGTAATAACAAATCTTAGACCAAAATAGAAATTTTCTTTAAATTTAAAATTCATTTTAATGATTATTCATCATTTTGATTATATTATTTGTATGATTATTTATTTATATTTGTAAAACTAATTTTTCTATCATTTAATCTCATTTATTAGTATCTTTTGAATAATAATGAATATGGAGAAGGTTTAAAAGATGTTTGCAAGAAAATTTGATGTTTAAAACATGTTTACACTTTTAATATATCAAAGATGAAAAAATTCAAATGCTTTGAAAGAAAAAAATTGATATGCTACAATTGCATTTGACAGTCTATTTTTTTTATAAAAAAATCAAATAAAAGGTTTCATATATATTTTAATAAGTCAGTTTTTCATTTTTACTGTAATTTTAAAAAATAATTGTGTCTCAAAATAAGATTTTATAATAAGTAAAATTATCTAAGATATATAAAAAATAAAAATATAAAATAGTGTTCGTATTACATTATTAAAATATTACATATATAATAAAAAATATAATAAATACAAAAAGAATAAAGAAACAAAAATATTTGTGAATTTCACAAAGGCATAAACTAGATAAAATGAATAAAGATTATAAATTAGTTGTAATTAGTTTAGGGTATGGATAAGCAAATAAAAAAATTGACTTTTGTTAAAAGGAAAACTTACATAAGGGTAAATTTGAAAAGTACAAATAAAATTAAAAATTAGGGAGCGTAAATAAGTATATTGAAGTGCCAATAGCCTCATCCTTAAATTTGAACCGAACACAATAAAATAAGCTAACTATTTTGTAACGCCGTCTATACAAACACTACTTACTAGTTATTACAAAGATATCTTTTTTACAAAAAAGAAAATTCATTATGATCAAAGCTCAACGACACTTATAAATTAGAAAAAATACATCAAATTTAAAAAGAAAAAAAAATATAGTTTATCTTTTAAACTAACCAATGATCTGTAGATTTGCTCATTTCTCAAACAGTGGTGAGTAACACAAAAAGTGTTATATTTAAAAGAGTGTATTATGCCTCCTCCCAAAGTAGATTCCTCCCAAAGTAGATTTGAAACTCTATCATACCTTCAAAATCATCAAAATATGACCAATCACAAGGGGACCGACAAATGACACTATAAAAATTGAAAATAAAAACATCTATAAAAAAGGGCAACAAAAATACTCATAAAAAAATAACAAAGTCACAAGATCAGTTATTTAGAAAAGCAGATCTAGACAACTAAACTCAAAATCTATTAGATCTGAGCAAATTATTAAAAAATCACACAAAAACAAAAGAAAAAGGATACAGTGGAAAGTCAAGTCAAGTACTTTAAATTAGAGCTATCAAAATAGGCCAAATCCGATGGGTCAGACCAAATAATCACACAAAATGGACAAACTAGGTTAGTAAAAGTGACTACAAAATTAAAAATAGTCCGAATTGTCCCGGCCTGTTACATTACATAAGAGCAGACTGAGCTAACAAAATGTCAGTCTGAAACTCACATAACCTAATCTGCCCTGGCTCGAAAATGGCTCAGCCCGAGCTGAGGCATGTTTTGACAGTTATACTTGAAACTCAAGCCAAGAGACAACTCAAGCTTAGTTCATTTATTTAAACAAACTAAATATAAAGTTTGAGTTTGACTTGTTTAAAAAATATAAAACTTATGCTTGACTTATTTAATTTGTTTATATTTTGATTTTTTTTCTTTTATCAAATCTCACTTTGAAATATTTAAGTTTATTAATTTAGTATTTAATAAACATCTTTATTCTAGAAGATAGTAAAAAAACTAGAAATAAAAATAAAAGTTTTTTTATTCATAATTCATTATATAAAAAACTCATAACAATCCTATAGAAATTTATAGTTAGTAATAATAATAAATAATAAATAAACTATTGTTATCTATACTTTTTGTTTAAAATTATAATTTTATTGGGTTTAAATTTTACTATTTATACAAAATGCTTAAGTATATATATATATATATATATATATATATATATATATATATATATATATATATATATATATATATATATATATATATATATATGAGGATGATCATCTTACTGTAGGTGTAAATTTTTTTTTCTCTTACATTCATTTCTAATCATTAGTTTCACGTTCATTTAATGGTTGAGATTATTTCATTAAAGATAACGATTAAATGAAAATAGATCTAACTACTGAAAATAGATGTAAGATAAAAAAAATTTACACTGATATAAGTTGATCATATATATATACACACACACATTGACAAACTATTCACCAACTTTTAATGTCAAACCTATAAAGCTTGAAATTGATTCATTTATATAATCAAACATAAATTTAAATTTAAACTTATTTATCTAATTAAACAAATAAATTTAATCAAATATTTAAAGAGTTAAGTTAAAATGTAATTCACAAATAACTAAACTCGTTTACACTGCTACATGTAATTACTTGGTCAAAGATAAAAAAAATGATGTTCACTCTATATTTTATTACATCATCATCACTCATCATATTAATAATATTCACTCATATTTATTAAGTTAAAATATCCTCTATTGAGAGTGGTTTAATTTGTTACTCATCTTTTCTCTCAAATGTGACACATGCCTTTTTTAACTTCTCTTTTTTTTAAATTTTGAATTTAAATTTTTTTAAATTAATTATGCAATAATTTTAAATATTTTTCTAATTTAATTTTTATATATATCTTTTAGATTTTACCTAAATTTTAAAAAATCTATGAAACGGACGAGATACTTGTACGATATAAAATTAGTGAAAAATTGAATTGGATAGCGTAAGAGGACAAAAGGCAAAAGAAAAAAAGATGCTACTGGTTAATTTGTTGTCAACATGCTTCCAATTGCCGCTTCTAATGAAGCTATCACGCAGAATGGGAAAATTACGGATAACTGCCGCTTCCAAATAACGACGGCGCGGATGGCATTGTCCTTGAGGAGCTGGAGATGGGCCTTTTGCGGGTGATTCCAAATGGGGAAATTCTTGTAGCGCCTGTTCAGTTCCCGTTCCAGGTAAGGCATCACTTAGGCCACTAACAGTACCCCTATGGATTCCATGGTTGGTTATGGTATGGCAGTGACTCACCCAAACCCATAGAGAAGAGAGGAAGGGGATTACGAATAACTATGTACAACATTGGAGTAATGATTGTCAGTGTGAGTCGATATCATTTCCCGTTAGAAAGGACAAATTCGCAGGTCATTTAGTGTTTATGAGTCCTGGTGATCGGCAACGAGTTCATAGCTTACAAGTCATCATAATCATAAGTAACATGAATTTAACCTATTCTCATTCTAATTTCTACTGTCTTCTAATGTGAATTTACATTTTTACATTGACATTTGGCAATCAACTTATCACTCCCTCATGTGATGTCAGAAATAAAAACCTTAACTTATCCCTTCATGCTAGCAGTCCAAAGTGGTTGGTCTTTTCCCAGTTCATGAACTGCTAATCAAATTAAAGCTTGTTTTATTAATAGATGGAAAATGATGTTCTCACATCATTCTCCATCTCACATTACTTTTCATCATATTTTTTAATAATTATAATTAAGTGAAAAAAAGTGATACAAAAAAAGAGATGTAATCAATGATATAAAGAGTAGTATAAAAAGTAATATGAAAGAAAAATGTGATAAAAAAAATCGGGGTTATTAATTGATATTGTTAAGAGTCTTATATCACTTGCCTTAATATTTCTATTGCAGTTTATATATTTGTTGGGTCACTCCACTTAATGTCAATTAGTTTTAGGTTAAAATCTCACATGGTATTAGAATCAGGATCTAATTTCTGTCGTCTACTTTGTTAGGCTCGTATGTTCTGTTCAGGCATCTGTGGATAGAGGTGTTAAAAGTCTTACACAACCTGTCTCAATATTTCAAGTGCAATTTATATATCTGTTGAACCACTTCACTTAATATTAGCAAGTGACCATAGAGAACCTCAAAACTTTTTCAAGTGAGAAAATGGTGGAGAGTATGGGTCATAATAAGTTGAATTGTGAGCTCTCTCCCCCAACTTCGTTAAACTCGTCTATTTCGTCTAGGCATCTGTGGAGAAGGGGTGTTAAGAGTCCTACATCACCTGCCTCAATATTTTAGGTGCAATTTATATATCTTTTAGATCACTTCACTTGATATTTACAAGTGACCATAGAGAACCTCAAAACTTTTTCAAGTGAGAAAAAAGTGGAGAGTATGAGTCATAATTAGTTGAATTGTGACCTCTTTCCCCCAACTTCTCTGCCCCTTTCTCCCTTTTGCTGCTCCACCCTCCCCCCAGGTGCTAGTCCCTCGACGCTGGTGGCCAGACCCAACCAGCCACCTCTCGACACGACACCATGCAGCTCCAACTTCGCTCAACCTTTGTATGCCAGAGGCACACGAAAAGGTTGAGTGCGACACCATGCCTTTGCCTGAACCAACCCAGCACCCACAGGTCCACAAGTTGTTGCCCTCACCGTCAAACACCCTAGACTGCCGCACCTTTGGCCACCACCATGAAACTCATAGCTAGGAGTTTACCGGTGAGTGCGACACTAGAAAGGTTGAGCTCGACACTGACTTACCCATTCCAGATGGAGAGCAAGTTACCACCTCACTAAGTTGCATGTGATGAATTTCAACCGTGAATCACATTTCCTCACAAATCAACGGCTCTGACCACACTGAGTATTGATGCTCATTTGACTTTGATAAGCATTGTAAAACGACCTAGAAAGTATAAGTGTCTCGCAATAAGTGATGTGGAAAGCCACCCAATTGTAAACCCAAGGTTTACCACATAACAATTGGGGAGGATGCTATAATGCACCCTCATAAGTTTTGGTGCATTAATGCCCTAATTTTTTTAATTTATTATAATTGATTGTCTGTTTCTTTTTTTTTTTTTACACATTTCACTTGTCTTTACCACCATCACCTCACTACCATTTCCATCACTATCATTAGGGTGTAAATGAGCTAAGTCGTAAACTAGTTGCCTTTGACTCATTAAATACTCGATCAATCTCATATGTTTAACTAAATAAACAAGTCTAAACTTTAATTTAGTCTCGATTATATAAATGAGTTAAGTCCAAGTTTTATGGACTTGACATTAAAAGCTTGCAAATAACTCAATTACATATATAGAGGCATAAATTACCATAGTTAATAAGAAAATAAAACTATAATACACCATTATAGTTTTGGTGCATTGATGCACTAATTTTTTTTTTACCTATGATAACTGGTTGGCTGATTTTTTTTTCTTTGACATAAAAATTCCTTGAAACAAACCCATTTTCATTGTCTCTGTGCACATTTTCACAACCACCAAATGTCGTTGTCGGATTACAGCTAAAATCGCTATAGTGCAACCAAGCACCAGAGTAACTAGGGTATGAGATCGACGACGGAGCACTAGCATGGGTGAAGGTGGGTGACGTATTCATTTAAGGTGGATGGGGGCAGGGCTGATAGGTTCAGTGAAGGAGACATGTGTGCGGCGGCAACTAGCGGTGGCATCGCAATTTAGGCTACCTGGCTCGAGGGTGGTTACCGCAAATCCAACTTGGTGTTCAAATGATTATGGGTTTAGGTTTTGATCCAGGTTGTGGCTATGAGGATGTGACAGTGGGTGGTGGTGTCGCGGTGTCAGTTCTTGGTTTAGGTGGCAATGGACTGTGGCTCACACCAGTGATTGACGGCGGCTCCATTGGTGTTTCTGGACGAAGATGGTGGAGCTCGCAGGTTGCAGATCTGCCGTGGTGATGAGGTGGTTTTGGTTTATGTTTTCGAATCTGGATTAGGTGGTGCATGGCTGCTGTTATAGAGGATTCTAGGAGGAGATGTGATGGTGAGGGGTTTTATTGGGTTGACATTTTGGCTGTGTTTCAGGGAGTAGGTGAGGGTTGGGGTGGAAGGTGATGATGGGGGAAACAGAGGGTGAGGAGGTGGTGGAAGGGGAAGTGGTGCGCTCTACCACGTCCATCGTCATCTTTCTTTGCGCCGTTGCCGATGAGGATGTTGTTGGCACTATTTACCAACGAGCAACCACCCCCACCCTCACCCCACCCCCATTATTTGATTTTTGGCAGATTTTACCAGTCTAGAAGGTTACCAATCTTTGATCCTAACCTTTGATTTTTTTATTAATAAATCAATGATTTGAAATTGATGGTGCATGAATGCACCACAAAATTGATGTGCATCTTAGACGTTTTTCCCACTTTTAGTATTCATTTTTCCCGCACATATGAGTTATTGCATTTCAACAATCAGAATAGGACATGCATAATACAATACTCAGACAACATTCTCTCTCTCTCTCTCTCTCTCTCTCTCTCTCTCTCTCTCTCTCTCTCTATATATATATATATATATATATATATATATATATATATATATATATATTCTAACTTCACATACAATATATGATAATATTCAATATTACTCATATAAATTATTTTCACACATATAGGCTTGTTTTATTCTATATAGGAGTTGTATCGATTGAAAAAAAATTCTTTTTTGTATTTATGAGAGTGATTCAAATATTAATTTTATTATAAATTATTAAATGAATTCACCTTAAATTATGTGAGGGATAAGATAAAATATTATATAAGTATAAATATTTTGCATGATAAATGCATTGTTGGTTTAACTTGCAAATTATTAGTTTTCTCTTTAGGAGAAAAATTAGGAAAAGTATTATAGTTACTTGTGGTGTTGTTTCTCAATTACAAAAATACATTTGTATTATTTTTTCACGTCATTTCTAATTCATTCTCACTTCCAATAATTTATTGTCACACTGTTTACTTTATTTTTTTCTGTTAAAACTTCTAACACCCTTCAATTTTCCATCCCTTCTCTGGTGACCAACGATGGGGGGCGTGACCAGACAACAATGGCGGGGTGACGATGGAGTGAGCGGATGAGGTGCTGCCTTGAGTGTTGGCGGTGGTGGCAGAGATGACAATAGGATGGTCGGACGGTGCAGTTCAGGGCTAACAACTATGACTTGGTGACGGGGGTCGGGTTCGATCTTGGGTGGTGGTTCATGGCTGCATGGTGACTGGGTTATGGTTCGGTTGAGGACGACGGTTTTTGACAAAGGACGTGGTGGCTGGTCTTTGGGTAGATGGGTGTGCAAGGTGCCTCGAGGCAAAGGTGGTTGTGGTTAGCAGTGGGGGAGGACTGTGGTGCGACGGTGTTTGGTGGACCTAACATGGAGGTAGCAGGATGGGAACATCAACGAGGCTTGACGGTTGAGGTGTGACGATTGTTTGACGGTGTTTCGGTAGGACTTGAGTTGTTGTGACAACGCAGAATGGATTGATGGTGAAGGATGAAGACGTGTGATAGTAGAGGTGCGTCATAGGGCTGGGGTTGATGGTTGAGTTTGCTTATAGGTATTGTTTGATGGTGTCCAAAGGGAGGATGCACTATGAAGAGTGGAGAGGAAAGAGATGCAGGAGAAAGTAAACAAGTTAGGTAAAAAAGAGAGTTAACGTTAGCAAAAAATTAAAGTACTAAATAAATAATTAGATAATAATAATGTAAAATAATTAATTTACATGTAATATTATAATTAAAAAAATAATATTACAAATACTTATAGTACTTAAATTTTTTCCTTCTCTTTAATGCACAACAGTGCCAGAAGCCAAGAAGCACAACTAACATGGAACATTGCTAGGGAGGGTAACTCAACATTGTTAAATACTTCAATAGAATCTCATCAAACATCTGTTAGAACATAATATAAGAAATCAATTTTTACTTCAGATAATAATATTTTATTGAATAGTCACTGAATTGAGATTTTTTTTTAATATTACGGTTAAGTAATTTTAGCCCAAACTATATCATTATATAACTCAAATTTTAAATTAAGAAAGTAAAGAAGTTTTGTAATGCTCAACTCATAAAATTTTGTAATGACAGGCCAGGTATGGTTATCAAGTCTAATAAAAGACTCAAGATATGTGCAGGTGGGCAGGGGGCAAAATAACAAAAACCTACAAAGATTTTGACTTCACAAGCAGTAGAACAAAACAATCGCAGTTGAAATTAAACTACCTTTGATTCTTCAACTGAGGCATCTGCACCGTCCATTGATGAGAGAAAGGGAGGTCGGTCTCTAATGTAAATTTGTAATTGGCTTGGCATGCTTGGCTGTCTTCCCTGGTATTTAGCTATCGTTGACCTTCAAATTAGAACCTCAACCAACAACCATCCAATTTCCCACATCCTTTAACCAAAGCAAATTTCTCCTAACATTAAAAAAAAAAAATGCAAATTTTGTTTTTCTCACTCTTAAACCCATCCCATTTCTTACAACATGCACCCCACGTTCAAAGAACCCAGCTCAAAAAAGAAAAACTAACACAAAATTCATCAAACAAATCACCTCCACCCTTTTTTGACAAACTCACAAACTCCTAAAAAAAAAAGAAAAAAAGAAAAATCTTCCATTTCATTTGTATCCTTTGGCTTCTCTCCTGCAATTTTCCTCTCCCTACAGGGTCTCGGGCACCCCATGTTTTGCTCTTGCTTGTTCACCCTTTGAAAGTTTTCCTAGGAAAATTAAAATAAATAAATAAAAAAACAACAAAAAATGGTTCGAGCAGGGGAACAAGAGCAGGAAACTTACAGGTCCAAACTGTTCAATTTCAGAGGGATGTTTGAGAGCACAGGGAGGCATACCAAGAGTTTGAGCGTTGAGAGTGCTAGCTCATTAGATGCTAGTCCTACAGAGGATGGTTCAGCATCATCAAGAAGCCAAGGATCAAAACCTCTTAATGATGTTCCTAAGGCAAGGATAATAAGCAAGGAGGAAATCGCAGCCAAAGAAGCCAAAGAGAAGCTATTGCAAGGTGAACATTAATGCTAAATGACTAATGAGATTGTAATATACTGTTACTGTCCTTTGATTTAATTTAATGCAGAGCCTTATATATTTTACAAATGTTAACAACATTTCCATGCAAAAGAGAGGCAGCTGACACAACCAACCCATTTCCTTCAACCACCTTTTATAACCATATTCATTTTGAAACTTTCAATCAATGTCCTTTATATTCATTTTTCAACTTGCATTGGATTTGATTGTCTATAAATTTGATATTCATGGTTGGGTTTAATTCAGAAATGGAACAGATGAAGGAGAGATTTGCCAAACTGCTGTTGGGTGAGGACATGTCTGGTGGAGGAAAGGGCGTTTCATCTGCTTTGGCACTGTCAAATGCATTCACAAATCTTGCTGGTACATTGACCTCTTGCTTTTTTTCTCCTTCAGCTAAGACATGGCATTCTTTCTATATTGCTTGATTTGTACTCCTTCCATTTTCAGGAGAGCTTTGTATCATACATGTTCAAATTATTCATTGTCATTTTCTCTCATATTCTTCTTCTTTTCTCTTTGAGAATGCAGCTTCTGTTTTTGGTGAACAAAGGCGCCTAGAACCAATGCCCGCAGAAAGGAAATCAAGATGGAAAAAAGAAATTGATTGGCTTCTATCAGTCACGGATTACATTGTTGAAATGGTTCCTTCACAACAAAAATCTAAGGATGGTTCACAAATGGAGGTAACCCTCTCTTTTTATCTCCATCTCTATTATTCTTCCTATCCTCATAATTGCTATATGATTGAACCTGATCTTTGATTGAATAGATTATGACGACACGACAACGAACTGATCTCCACATGAATATCCCCGCCTTGCGCAAGCTTGACACAATGCTTATTGTAAGATCATTAACCTTGTTTACTCATTCCAGCCCTCTTGAGCTAAATATGATCATTGTTCTTCTATAGGTTTCAATTGATTGTTAATTATCTCTAGCAATTTTTTATGATGAGCAGGATTGTTTAGATAATTTCAAAGACCAAAATGAGTTCTATTATGTATCAAAAGACTCAGAAGATTCAGATAAAGACAATGCAAAGAGAAAAAATGATGATAAGTGGTGGATACCTACCCCTAAGGTTCCCGCAGAAGGTCTATCTGATATGGCTAGAAAATTTCTGCAGTATCAGAAAGATAGTGTAAATCAAGTACTTAAAGCAGCCATGGCAATAAATGCTCAAGTTCTAACAGAAATGGAGATCCCTGAAAGCTATATTGAATCCCTACCCAAGGTGAGACAAAAGAACTAGTATTTGCTTAGAAGTTAGTACCTGACATCTTTTTTACACAACATAAATTTTTATTTTTCTTTTTTACACAACATAAATTTTTATTTTTCTTTTCTTCTTTTACAGAATGGAAGAGCAAGTCTAGGGGACTCAATCTACCGGAGTATTACAGTTGAATTTTTTGATCCTGACCAGTTCCTATCGACCATGGACTTATCATCAGAACATAAAATCCTAGATCTCAAGAATAGAATTGAAGCATCAATAGTGATTTGGAAAAGGAAGATGAACCAAAAAGATTCCAAATCAGCTTGGGGTTCTGCTGTGAGTTTGGAAAAAAGAGAACTCTTTGAAGAGAGAGCAGAAACCATCTTACTTCTCTTAAAGCACCGTTTCCCTGGCATTCCTCAATCTGCATTGGATATAAGCAAAATCCAATTCAACGGGGTAAGAGCATGTCCTGTTTGCTGCTCGAGTTATCCAATATCTGCATACACTTCAGTTGCAATGAAGAGGTTCATATGGTCTTACAACAATGCTAGCCACATACATTTACACACACATCACCTCACATCTCCCCAACTTTTACCATTTGATCATAATTGGACCCACTTCGTTTTCTGCACATATACATTCTAATTCTGCTACATAGGCATTGTGTGAGAGATGTGACCCAAAAAAGGATGTGTAGGTATCATTTTTCATGGTCTTAATATCTAGACACAACATCATATCTGGATTCTTTTTCATTTTATGTGGCGTAAATTAAATATCTGAATCTGACAAGGTTGGCAGGGTCACCTAATAGACTACATTTATTGTGTTTCATTAACATCATAATAAAGGATTTGTTATCTTGGCAGGATGTGGGGCAAGCTGTTCTTGAAAGCTATTCAAGAATATTGGAAAGTTTGGCCTTTACCGTGCTTTCAAGAATTGATGATGTACTCCAAGCAGATTATCAAACTCAAAATCCAGCAGGAAAAAGGAGTGCTGGCAGAAGCTCAGTTTCAAAACCAAGTCCTAGAGAAGAGATAATAGACAAGGGTGGTGCTGAAGCACCTGGTTCAATGACACTATCAGATTTCATGGGTTGGGGAGCTGATCAAGGTGACTCAGACATGAAGAAGGACCCCTTCGCAGTTTCAGATGACTTTTACAAAGAAGTTGATGCAAAGCAACAAAAACTTCCAAATGTAGTGACCAACAAGAAGGTGTCCTACCTTGAGAACTTGGGAGTGATGAGAAGTCCAACATCACGCCATTAAAAACATGTGTCAGAGGGAGGGAGGGAGGGAGAAAGAAGATGAGAGGAAAACAAGTATAGGGTGAGAAGCTTGGTCACCCAGAGAGTTGTTTGTTGATTGTTTATTCTTTGATCAATCCTTTCCTTTTGTACATAGGAATGAATATACAAAACCGTCGGCTTTGAAGCATTGTCAGATATATTATCCTCTGTATAAGAAGGATTTGTAGTCTGGTAGCTACTAAGATGCGATTTTTTATGATACCACATGTATCATGTCTATCGTTCCCCGTGATCTTTAAACTCCCCTTTCCTTTCTGTGGCAGTTTTAACGTAGACATCATGCTGTAGTAATCTCACAGGCCAATGCGTGTAACATACAAATCAATTAAAAGGTCTTGAACCGTAAGGAAATCAAGTTAGTTAATAAAATATGGCCAAATCTGCATCAATTAAAAGATCTTGAGTTTGATTCCTACGGATATTGTAAGGAAATCAAGTTAGTTAATAAAATATGCTAATCGGTTCAACTGATAAGATCAAACTACATCATCTAAAAGTTCTTGAGTTTGATTCCTATTGGTAATCCTTCACTAGTAGATTATTTATAACAATGTGACAGTAAGTCCCTATAAACCTTCGTTGAGATTTGTGCAATGCTCTAACCTTGAAATTTATCAACCTCGCTATTCCTTGGACTTTTTATTACCCAAAAAATATGGATGGGTGGCTAGAGTTTCAGCAGCATTAACTAATCTTAATTAGTATTGTAAGGTTATATTTATTTAAATAGGTGAAAAGTTTTAAAATGATATATTTAAACATTATAAAATTTAGATGAAAATGAGAATATATGACAATAAGTCACTAGGATGAGATTAATGATGATCGGTTTTGATAGTTTGTAGGAACCTACATGCCACCGTTGTTAAAAATAATATGATGTCCAAAAAAAAATATTAGTTAAAAAAATAATATGATGTCCAAAAAAAAATTTATGATAGTAAATCTAAGATTTATTGTATTTAAATTTGTTATATTTTGTCTTTTATATTTTTTAATAATTTTTTTTTTAAAAAAAACTTAAATATGGTGAAAGATACATGGAGGCTGCAACCTCTGCCTTTAAAGAAAGATAATTCCCTAGATTTGCTCCTAGCCAAACCTCAAATCCAAATTAAGGCCAATATTACAATCAAATAGCCCAAACTATGCCATTCAATTAAACTGAAAATGAACATCATGTTTTTGTTTTCCAAAAAAAAAAAACTGCCTAGATTAGAAAAACCTCAAATCCAAATTAAGACCAACATCCCAATCAGGCCATCACATAGCTCATACTAATTTGTCATTGCTTCAATTGAAAATTAAAGGAATGCCACTCAATTTGACTGGAAATAAACATCATTGCATAGTAGTAGGCTGTAGGCATAGTTAGACATTATGCAAGCAGAGATATTCATATTCATTTCAAAAGAAGAAATTAAAAAAAAAAAAAAAGAGCAAAACAGATGGAATTCTGAAACTAAATTAGATCTTGCCACGGGGACCGGGCACTGGTGGAAGTTGTGGGCCCTTCTTGATAGGTAGAATGTCATCTGAAGCTGTGGCACTGAAGTATACTAGGGTGGAACCCCCTCCCAAGATTAAAAACTTGAGTAACAATCCCCTCTTTGTGAATGGAGCAGCAAATATCTCGAAGAACTTGCTCTGCAAATCCATATCAATGAAAGAGATATGAAGCTTGTGTATTTTCAATCAAAGGACTCAGTTGTGTAAGGAAAAAAAAAAAGAAAAAGAAAATCTTTTTGGGCTACACATAATATATATATATATATATATATATATATATATATATATATATATATATATATATATATATATAAAAGCTCATTTCTATAACAAAATGGACTACATCCCTACTCAATTGGAATAGAGTCCCAGGAGAATCCATGATTAGGACGTTAAAGACTTAAAGTAGAGAGAATTTCTAGAAGTTAGAACGTTAATAACTCCATATATATTAGATCAACAAGTTATGGGAGTGTCTATTGTTACTCGTTTATGTTTATTGTCATTCATATTCTATTAATTTTTTATTAAATGATGTATGATCTTATTAATGACTCAAAATAACTTAACAAAAAATAAATGAAATAAGAGTAGCAATAGATATAATGGAGTGACAAAATACACTCCCACAAGTTCTATGCCCATCATCACTTTACACGCGAAGTTACCATATAATATTTGACTCAGGGAGCAATGTTGGTTAGATAGTCAGTTGCATAGCCTCTGCTAGTTAAGGACATTTTCTCTCTTCAGATTTCAAAATCAATTAGCCTTAGTTTGCCTACTATTCAGGATTGTCATTTCTTCACACACAGAAAGCAGAAACTATCCAATATTGCTTCCTATGCCCTTGACCCACATTATTTCATTGTTCTATCTCCAGCCATCTGAATCATTGTTATTATGCTACCATATATTCACCTTAATTGCTTTTTGAATCTTGTGCCAAATGCATTACTTTTCATTCTTACTTCTACTCCCATTAGAGAGATATTCTTGTGTGTATATAAGATACACTACGTCACATACACACGTACAAAAATTAGAGAGAGAAGATGAATAAATCCTATTAAATTCACTCATCACAAAAAATTATCATCTCTCTAATTTTTTATATATATGTGTAAATATGATGTGATACATTTATATACACATAAGAATACCTCCTCATTGAAAGCATTTTCAGTTATCTCATTCATTTTAATCTTTCTTTTTTGTCTTTTTTTTTTTTAATTTTCTAGTTAAATGAAGAAGATGCACATGCACGGAGGACGAGACGAACCTGAAGAGGGTTGTAGGGTGAAGGTGCATCTGAGCCATACAAGTCCCATTGACCAGTAGTGTTGCCCAGATCCTCCAAATCAAAGTACACACTCTTGTCACCATACTTTGCTACCACAGCACCACTCCTGTTATGTTAGGCTTTCACATACAATTAGAACCCACATAAACCATAAGGGGCCTTTTTCGGCTTTTAGGCGTTTGGAAGGATGATAAATAAAGATGAAATGACAGAATAGATTTGCACAGGTTGATAAAAGTGAGTTTAGAATAAAATTTTAAGCTTTTCTTTTCACTAGACTCATTAAACATTTATTTCATTTTATTTTTTATGTTTCTATTACATTCTATTATTTTTAAAATACCTAAACATAGCCGTAAAAAACATATAAAACGGGATAGAAGAAGGTTATATTTATCTCAATTTCGTTATTCATTTAATTAAAATATATCTAATTTTATTTAATTTACTTATAAAATTATTTTGTATATTACAAAAATATTATAATTATATATAACATAATTTAATATTTTTTTACATTAATATATAATATAAATATAATATATATATTTTAATATACGTAAAACATTTTCCTATTTATTTAATACTCTTCTAGTTATATGCAATTTGTTAAACGGTACCTGAAATTCTTGGGTCTGAAACTCTGGCGAGAGGGCTTGAAAGAGAGCTTAGTTCCAGCAAGTGAACTTCCAGCAAGGCCCTTCACGGTAGCTGGTTGAATAGCAGCTAAGGTTGCCAGAGAAGCCATGGTTTAACACTTCTACCTTTCTGACCTTCTGTACGAATATGATCAGTGGGCCGAGGGGACATACATAGATGCTTTGGTTTTTGATATGTTACTTGAATCTCATCTCAATTGCCACCTGGCTAACTTCATTTACTTGTGCACGTTTGGGAACTCATTTATGAGAAGCCACGTGGTTTGAAGATGGATAAGCCTATCCACATTGATCTCTTGGCAAAGATGAAAGATGTGTACTGCAAAATTTAAGGAGAGAATTTTATTTTAATTTTTTTATAGATCTAATGTATGTAATTTTTGTAAATTAATTTAATAATGGATTAAAACGTTATTATTTTAAAAATAAAATAAATTTTTAAAATTAAAATAATAATTTAATATACAGGTTTATACAGAATCATTTATTTATTATAAAATAATAATATGTTAACTTTTGTAATTTAGTTTATATAACATATAAACTAAATTTATAAAAAAACATCTCTATGTGTACGCAAAGTTTTTTTTTTTTTAATCTCTTGTTTGTAAAGTTAATAATGCCATATATATATATATATATATATATATATATATATATAACCGAAACTATTACAACAGTCAAATGATACAGGGCAGCGCTACAGTAAACAGTGTTCTTCACACCGTTACATTGAATAGTAAGCTTCCACAGATTAGAATAATACTGCTACTATTCATCATTATTGAGATTGATTCCAAAATAATTTACTTCATTCTGATCATGAGAAGACAAGATTATTGTCAATACTCAATTTTATTCGAATTATGAAAAAAAAATTATTAATAATTATCCACATTTTTAATTAAATCATCTAATCATGTCTTAGTTTATTTATTATTTTGTCTCATTTTATTTTGGTTGTAAAAATAAATAAAAAATAAAAAATAAAAAATTTCAATCAAATAAAATAAAAAAAAATATAAAAAAAGAGAAAAAATGAATGCTGATCTCGGTTTAATAAAAAAAAACAGAAGCTTCTTACAACAACAAACCAAGTCACAAACAAGAGTCAATTCCAGCCAAACAAGATTCAATTACAACCACCGTTATCTTTCCCGTTTGGTTACTCTGTTTTGGTTCCTTGAGGAGAAACAAAAGCAATTTTGAAGCTGCAATGCATTTAATGCATCACCATTGTACAAGCAAAAAAAAAAAGAGATGAAAAGATTGAAGGTAAAAAAGATAGCTGCTGGATAGAGGAATTGGAGGGGGTCATTTTAACGTGGACTTCGTGAAATAGGATCCATTCATGGACCTTGTATTTATAATTATTGATTATGTAAAAAATCAGATCAATGGTACAAAATTAATATTTACAACTTAGTGAATAAGTATCTTTTAAAAATATATATTTTGCAAATTTATCCCCACAAATAAAAGAAATTTGTATGAAATAATATTTGCAAAAAATTCATGCCAAAAAGAGGGCTTCCATGGCCAGATCCACGGCTACTGCAGCATCTTGCAGCTGCTGCAATGGATAACTAATAACGAAGCACAGGATTGATATTTTGTGCCTGTAAGTATATCATACAAAAAAAAAACTCCTCTTTCATTATATTAGGTAGTGATCATCAATTGGCAAAAAAAAAGTATCCTGAAATTGCAGAGAAAACTTGTGCAAGCTTGAATTTTGTTTTCCTCTTCGGTTTCACCAAGGCAAATACAACAAAAACGTGCAAAGAAACATAGGTGGATCACAAATTAATTATTAAAAATAAATAAACACATAAGTCTAATGAATCAGAAGCTGTAAAAAAATCTTGAACCAAGAAGCGAAGATGAAGAGTAGAAGCAGAAGCAGAAGAATAGGAGTGCAGAAGCCTTTGGTTCTGTCGGAATCGTGCTGCCAAGTACAGTGCCAGGCTTCGAATCATTGATCGCTCGCAAAAATGCAAATGAATGTTTTTTTTTCCTGAGATTGCGTTTTGTTGCAAAGACGCAATCATTGAAGTACGGAGTTTAAACCCACCACGCGTCGCAACCCATTACGCCATTGTCATGCGGCTCTGTTCCGCCTTTGTCTCGGACTCACAGGCCACGCCCCAACAGCGAACCACTCCGCCTCGCTTCACCCATATTCGAGAACAGCAGCAACCCAGCAGCCACCTCGAACCAGATCTGTCTCACTACGACCCGTGAGTCAAACCCGGAACAGAACCACCCAACTGAACCACCATCCGCGTCACACCTCCAAACCTCCGCCCAGATCCACCGTCAGCTGCGATGCTCCATTGCACAACTCGCCACCACCAGAGCAAAGTCGAGTTCGGTGGTGGTTTTGTGGTGATGGCTCCAAGTGTTTGATGGGTGGGTTGAAGACGGTGGTGGCTGGTGGCTGGTGGCATGGGTCATGGTAGAAGCTTGGTATAAGAAATAGCAATAGTTGCAGGATTTTAAAAAAATAAATTAAATAAATTTTGAGGCAGAATTGCAAAATTTAAAACTTATTGTTATGGGTAAAGTCAAAGAGTCCATGGATGAACCCTTAACTGTAAGGTTCATATTAAAAGCACCCAATTGGAGGGCTCAATATGAGTGGTTTACGTAAAGGATGAGAAAAAGAAAAAGATGTTAGCTGAAAAACAAATAAAAGAGGAAGCTATGTATTGTGGCTGGATTTTTTGGTTTGCGGATTGAGTTTTTGACATTGATAGAGAACCATTTTTCACAAACACAGCTTTAACCAAGCAACCTCCATAACCATCTTCCACCACCATTCACAACTTCCATCACACACAACCACCCCACACCACCAAAGACATCCCCTTTCATAACCATTTTTCATCTTCATTTATCACTAACAACTCATCCCTACCACCATCACTGCCTTTCACCACCTTGCGTCATACAACCACCGTGAAACCAGCAACCACGTTCAAACCTCACTTTCACCAACTCCAAGCACCCAACCTCATCACCTTCACCTTCAAACCACCCACCAAGCACCCAACCTCATCACCTTCACCTTCAAACCACCCATAGCCACCCCAACCTCATCACCTTCATCTTCAAACCTCCCAAGCCACCATCTCCTCCAACCTTCACCTTGCCCCTACCCAAACCACCAACAACCATCCACAAACCTTCACTCTCTCCACCACCTTCATCTCAAAACTACTATTCATCATCTTCTTCACAACCACCAAACCTCACCCACAACCACCACTTCCCCCACCCTCCATAACTCACCACCATAACCATAAAAAATCTGCAACTTCCACTCAAACTCACCATTTCCAGCATCTAAAGAAAAAAAAAAAAAGCAACTCAGATGATAACTCCACAATGTGTAGTTATTTGTGCCTCATATCTGATTGCTAAAGTCCTTGTATTTATACATATTTGGAAGGTTTTGTGCTTATATTTGTTATATTCAATTCTGATACATTTCTTATATGATATTGAGCAAATTGTGCATATTTGATATGTGATTAAGTGAATTTATATTTGTTATTGATTTGGTGTTTTCTCTATCATAGGAAGGGCTCTAAACAAGATGATATATGGAGCAATTCAGCTGGAATGGGAAGAGGAAGCCAAATTTGCATCTCAGCAGGAAATGCCGAGGCGAGAGCATCCCCTGCATCCAAAGTCAGAGGGCACGAAGAATTGAGCGCCGCGACATGGAATATTAATGCCGCGGCGCCCTTGACCAAAATGTACAGGCGCTGCAGCATGGAATGTGAATGCCGCGACATGCCTCTGTTTTTGCTGAGTCTATAAATACATTTTAACAGATTTTTAGAAGGGAGTTTTTGAGAGTTCCGTTTTAGTTTCTAGGTTTTAGAGAGGTTGCGGCTTGTTCTTCATTTCTGGGCTGATTGGAGGCCTAGGGAGGCTAAGTTGGATACCATCTTCCTCATGGAAGGAGATTCAAGTTTCAAGGATGCTATCCATGGATTTCTTCCTCTTCTCCCTTTGTTTCTCTTCTCTTCCCTATCTTTTGAGCATGGTTTTTGTTTGTAAATTCATGTTCAATGGATTGGCAGTTGTATTTAGGAAATACTTTAAATCTTTTTATGAGTATTGATGTTTATGTTATCTTTTGAGTATAAATTGATGTTTAGCTTTGTTCTTCCATGCCTATGCTTAATGTTTGCTTCTATTTGATCAACAATTGCATGATCTTAATTGATGCAAATGAACTAGACATAGGGATTTGTGGAGATGGACATGGTATGGTTGATGCATGTTCGACAAGTTCAATTGGCTTGGATGAGTTGATTCGTTAACGGGATAGAAATATACTTTTTAGCCATGTATTAGCATGTATTTGAGAATTGATCGTTCATTAGTGGAGTTTACACTAGTCCTCATGCAAACATAAGAAACATAGTGGATTAGGCAAATGACATCAGGGTTGATCGACCTAGACATAAGCTTTTGACTAAATCAGATTCTTAAGCTAAACTAACTAATCATTGATGTTGCTTATAAGGATTGCATATCATTAGTATGAAATAGGAGGTGAAGAAGGATTCCCTAGATCTCTAAACCATTATGTTATTGCTTTTGTAGTTTAGATTTAGATTATTTGCATTTCTTTATTTTATATGTTCTTGGATAGAATTTAGCTAAGTTATTGGTTGTTACTTAGTAATAGAAACCATATATCTTCGTGGGAATGAACTTTTACTCTGTATCTGTATTACTTGAACGACCCATGCACTTGCGGTATACAAATGGTTTAACATCAGACCGCCGAGCTGCACCAGTCACAGCCAGCCAACACTGCGCCACCCGTCGCGCCTGCTCCTCCACGTCGGACCACCACCCACATGACGTCGCTGCCGAGAAGCCCAGCCCAAGTCGCTGGATCTGACCGCTACCCGCTCCACCAGACCCGGGCACCATGACTAGCCGCTTCACGTCAGACCACCATCCGCGCCCGCTGAAGCCGCCGGCGCCACCCAGATTCACTTGTCGTCGTTGGATCCGACCATTCCCCACCACGGTTCCGATTTGACCAGAGAGGTTGGAGCTTCTTTTTCCTCCTCTTCTTTTGCTTTCTTATTTTGCCTTGCTAGTTTCTGGAGGTTTCCTTAAATGGTACTTTTTGAAAATAAAAAAAAATGATAAGAAAACAAAGAAGAAAAGCCTTTGGGCTGCAGCTTGGCAGCCAGCCCACCTTACGTGGGTTTGGTGCTTGTGGGGAAATAGGATGATAATATAATAAAAAAATGGAATGTGTTTGGTTTGGTGATTTTTTTTAAAAGCAGAAAAAAATAATAGTAAATAAAAAACAATAATAAAATGTATGTATTTTGAGTTTAATTTTTTTTTTAGGATTTATTCTTGTTTGGTAGCGTTTATTTTGCTTGATAGTGTGTTTTACGTTATGTCTTGAGACTAATAAGAAGTCAAAAAGTAAAAAAAAATGAAGGAAAGTATAAAAAAAAATCTAAAAATTGTTAGAAATAAATGAAATAATGTTGTTTTGAGTTACTTGATTTGTGATGCTTATATTTAATATTATTTTTTTATTTAGTTATTTATTTAGCTCATAGAAATTTATGTTTGTCATTGTACTTTTTTTTAAAAAAAATAAAATAATAATAAAACAAAAAAAATTAAAAATTAAAAACAAAAATTCATAAAAAAATATTTTCATCAATGCAATGACCAATGATGATGATTGAATAGCAGATGCTATCTTTAATGTCGTTTGGATCATAAGAGTTTATTGAGTAGCATAGTACTAACTTGAACCCCGTGCAAAGATGATTTTATTTTCAAACAAAATCCCTTTTTAAAAAATCTTTTCTTAATTAAAATCAATCAACTCATACTTATTTTCTACAGAGCTACGTGACTTTTAGTTCCTCATTGCACCTAAGGGTATGTAGGAGCAGAATTTTCATTCTGTTAAGCCAAAAATTAAATTTGCATAATTAAGTTTTCTTTTCATTCTTTTTCCTAAAAAATATAAAAATAAAAATAGTTACAATGTTTTTAAGAGGAGTAAAATAAATATGTTTGAGATTATTAAATTTTGCACAACTGATTTAAGGTACTGTCTCAGGACGGGTGTGATAGGGGTGCTGTGGGATTAATTTTCCACCCTTCTCTATACATAACTGACTTCCGAATCCGATCTAATTTTCAAAAACTATTTTCTAAGAAAGATTTTTTAATTTTTTCTAATTAATATAAAATTGGTGGTGACTCCATATTTTTATTTTTTAAATCTCGTGAGCTGCTATTTCTCCGGGATCTCGGTCGCGATAGCTATGGACGAGGAAGAAGAGCCAGGACCTTTAGGAGTTGGTTCTCCGTACAGTTTGAGGACATCCTCCAGGTTCTTGAGGAGACTATCCATGCTGGTTGAGGCAGCAATTGCAGTAGCTACATGAGCTTTCTGATTAAGGAATTGGCAAGACTCTTAATCAGCAGCTTTGAGATATTTAAGGTTTTTTTGGAACCAAAGTTTGATGTTTTCTGGCGAAGACCTTGAAGCATCAAATGTTCCCCACCATTTAGCATAAGTCTGTCTCTGTAAAAATGGCAATCTATTAGGATGATCATGTTTCTTATATTTATACTGCCATGAAAAGATCCAGGTGGTATTGTGTGGATTATGAATAAAATTAATATCAAAATCAACTGTCAAGTCCCACAAAAAATATAAAAATCTTACAACCAGTTGTAGTTAGTAAGGGTCGATCCACATAAAACTAATTCAATTAACACTATAAACTAATTCCTAATTTAAATTCTAAAGAACAATGAATAGTAAAAGGGAATTTTGTTTGTTAAAACTAAGAAAAGCAATTAAATTTAAAGCAACACCAGTAAACACGATTTGAATTACCAATTAAAAGATATTGATTAAGAAATAGAATCTACCACTAGATTTATATGACAATGCTAACTTACATATCTTTTATCCCAACATGATCAATTATGTTCTCATGCGATTATGAGATTAATTCTTTGTGTTCCTTAAGTTTTGGTTAATTTAACAACCGCTCAAATCAAGCCCTAATAATTAGTTAACTATAAAGCAACCGCTCTTACATATACCTAATGATTGCATTAAGATTTAGAAAATCAATCACACTAAGGTCCAATCACACACCGGAATTGAATTACTTAGATCATATGTTTCACTACTTCTATTACCGCAACTGCGCATAACAATCTTAGTTTTACCACTTTCGAAAATAACAAAGAGTATAAAAATCTTTATATTGAATTAAGAACAGAAACGTATGAATAAAAACATATTTGTATTGATATAAAGAACTATGTAGGATTCACACGATCAAAACTAAGGTTTCATCTTCTCTTAACCAAATAAGAAACTTAGCCACACACGGCAAATTTAAAATCAAAAGAAAGACATCGTCAAAAATACAAGTGAGAAAGAAAACTGAAGATCAAACTAGTTTCCAACGATCAAGGTTGATTTATCTTCGATGGGTTAAACCTGAGTTTCCAATCTTTGATTGAATCTCTCTTTCTCTTGTTCTTCGTATTCTCTTCAGTAGCTTGGCAGCTTAGAGTCCAGACGAATCCTTTTTGGAACCCTAAGCAATCCTATTTATACCTTTGGGCCATAACTCATCATTCATATTCGAAGTTAATTATTTGGGTCGCAGACACGGGCCAACCCGTGTTTTGTTATGTAGCAAAATCTCACAGAATTGGCCAGCTAGAGAAGGACACGCCCCCTATTTCTGAGGACATGGGCCGTGTCATTTGGTCAAGGTCCAATTGAGATGCCAGAGAAGGACATGACCCCCCTTGTGTATGAGGACACGGGTCGTGTCGACACGGGCCGTGTCACTTGATTTCTTCATGTTCAGTCCTGATTCTTCACATATAATCTTCTCTCCTTACGTCTATAGGTGATGTTGATCTCCTTGAGTCTTTAACTTCCTCCTCGAATGGATAGCAAGCTTGATTTGACTCTAATGGACTCAATCACTCAAAGATTTCCTAAAAAGCATAATTCAATTATGAGTACTTATAATCATACTTAAACATAATTTCACAATAAGGATATGATTAAGCTTCATATCTCAAAACTTAGCTAAGTGTTAACAATTAAGTACAAATGGAGTCCAATTAGATGAAACATAAGATATTTAAGATGTAAAAATAATCGATAGATCAAATATCTTTACACTTAGCTTTTTGCACTCCTGAGCAAAAATATAAAATTAAGCTCATGTTTCCCAATAAGCAATGAAAGTGCAGAATAATGAGCAAAGACCTACACGCTTTAGTCTCTTTAAGGAATCTAAGCAATTAGGAATTTCTTCCCTCGACAATCCAAACCAGCAAGTAAAGTCAATCAAATATCAGGGTTAAATCAAAATGATAGATCCTTACAGATATACTCTTTCACTCAAGTGTCTAGGGCTTGTGTTTACTCTCAATCTACTCATGAAAACATTCCCTACCATAAGCTTAACAAGCCTCTACTTCTCTACCACCTAGGCCACATGCATACAGAGATAAAAAAATCTTTAATTAGGTTGTAATGAGGTCAGGGTTAAAGTAGGATACACCAAGGATGAGCAAAGTTAGACCATAGGAAATAGAAGAGATTCCCAGCTACCAACCTGCCATTGGTTTAATATTCTAAAAAAAATTAAATAACAATTAAGTTTTACAAAAACTAAATCATAATTAAAATGAAAGACAAACTTAAAAAAATAATAGAGGCAATAACTGTAACAGTGTTTTTCATTCCTTCTCTACCTTGATAGGTTTCTGCGAGTTGAAGGTATACATCTATACAACCAAACTTAGACTAGCTTCTTTCTTTGTTCACACTGGAGTTTCATAATAATATAATCAAGCTTTATGTTTACTTAATAATTTTATAAAAGTATAAATTCCCACCTACGTACCAACTTGCCATTTATTTAATATTAAAAAAATTAAATAATAATTAAGTTTTAGAAAAACTAATTCATAATTAGAATGAAATACAAACTTTAAAAAATAACAAAGGCAGTAACTTCATTAGTTTTTCATTCCTTCCCTACCTCGATAGGTTTCTTTGAGTTGGAGGTAGACATCTATGCAACCAAGCTTGGACTACCTTCTTTGACATCCACATATCTATTTTTTTCTAAATAAGATATTAGTACTTTTTTTTAGTACAATCTCTAAAAATAACTCAAAATTGCAAGACTTATTTCTTTGTTCACACTGATGATTTTCATAATAATATAATCAAGCTTAATGTTTATTTTATAACTTTAGAAAAGTATAAATTCCCCACTACCAGCCTGCTCATTATGACTTATGTTCATAAGAGATCTATCGGTAATATATATGGAATGTGCAATATCATTAATGGATAGGGATGGAAAGAACTGAGATGTAGATGTCATATAGTTACCGCAAACAGAGTCAAAGTGTCACCTAGTATTATCTAGTGTAGTGGATAAGGCAGCAAAGGTATTACCAAAATTAGAATGTAGTTGATTAAGAAGAGACTCAAGATTACTAGGAGAAAAGGCAGTCTAGGGTGTGGATGGAGAAGTTGGAGACTCATTAGCAACATTAGCAACAAGTATAGGCTTCGAAGAATTTGGATGATGTTGAGACCTGTTCTTATCAGACCTTAGAGGATGTGTGGGCCAATTCCAAATCAAGTATGTTAGTTTCTTACAGTATCGACAACAACTAGAGGCATTAAGCATAACTAAAATAGGCTGAGAAATGTTGAATTTCTCCATTACAACAAGGGAAAACTATACTTTCGAGGTTGAATTGATGAAAAAGATCTCAAAAATGGAAAAAACTTATCGAAAAACATTGGGAAAGGTCAAATGCAACGTCAACAGTGCCGCGTCAGCAAGAGGATCCAAGTCAGCAGGTGCGGGTCGAGCCAGCAGTGAATCAGGTTCGCAGGTCACTAATAGATTTGGATCCTGGCATATGAGGCTTCAAACGGTAGCGAGACTTCGACAGTGATCAGATTAAAGGTCGAAGAAGACAGTGGTGCCAAGGGTGTTAATGGGAAACGTAGGGAAGGTTGCGTACTCAGGATGGTCGACGGTAAGGGGCTTCTAACAGAGAAGAATGACAAAAAATGCCAAAGGATTTTCGATAAGACCAAGATCCTAAGCTCTAACACCATATGAGAAACTAGAGACATAGAAATTGAAAAAGGTTTTTTGTATTTTTGAATATGTTGAATACAAAGACCTTTACACTTATTTATAAACCTAAGACTATGCACATGTAGTACAAGTACAATGCACTTGACTCACATTTTCACATTTTACATATTTTACACATTAACGGTCGTAAGTCACGATGCCATATCAATTCACAAGTTATAGTGACAACGTCCCACCTGTTGTCAGCCTCTCATGGCGTTGAGCTGTTAGCCTCTCACGGTAGTTAGGTGGCAGTAAAGTAGTGCAAAGCACTCTCCTCTAGTAGGCTTGGGTATTTGGTTGGGTGTGATCTCTCTTAGGGTTCAAATGAGGAAGTCAAAGAGGAGGCAAAATGCATAATATAATCTGCAAAACAATTAAAAAAAAAGGTTGGTCAGGTAATCTGAGTTGAGTAATCGGGTCTCAAGTTCAAAAGAATCGAACCAATGAAGATTAATTTTGATTGGATTTAACATGATTAAAATCGATTACCCAAACCAATTCACTCTTAATTGGTTTAGTTTGGATTTTCGAGTTCACCTGATAGATTTGATCCAATAAACATCCCTACTTATGCCAAAAGAAGAAAAATAAAATAAAATATATGATATTTGATTCGTGATAGTGAGTCTACCTAGAACAATCTATTTACCTCATAAAATTGTTTAGATAAAAAAATAAAAGCAAAAAAAAAATTAAAATTAAATTAGAGAACATTGGTTCAAATTAGTGGGATCCCTACCAAGAGCTATTGGTTGTCTTTATGCATTAGCAGCACAATTGTCCAAAATAAAATTTAATAAGATTTTGCTTTAATTTCCAATTTATTATCAATATATGCAGACCAAGCATGCAAAGTCTACTATGTAAGTTGTAATTCTATGATTATAGACATGAACTAAGAATAAAATAGGATCTCGGAATCTCGTAATTTTCACACATTTAACTCAAGACAATAATTGTGTAGATAGAGTTACTTATCTTAATCCATTATCAAGCTTTTGAAATCTTTGAAAAAATTCTTTAATCACGTTGAAGATTAGAAGAAGAAGTTGTGTTTTTATCCCTTGGCTTCCTCTTCTTTCATGTTAACATTAGTGATGGTGAAGGTAACGTAAAACTTGATAAGCAAATATAAGACTAATTAATTTCTAATGAATAACTACTTAATAACTATTACCATCAAGTGGTTAGTTATCATTAGAAACCACTTCTTAACAGTCAACCAATCAAAAATTAATTCTTATAATATTTATTTATTTAAATCAATTTAAGATAATATTATGTATGTCACGTTAGGTTTTACATACTATGCTTGATGTTTTTTTTTTTGACAGTCATACTATGCTTGATGTTAAAATGCCGTACATCTTCAAAACTAGATAATCCAATTAATGCATAAGTTACAAATCAGTGACCTTAGCATTAAAATATATTCGTGGCTGGCTAAGCTATACGGTGGGATTTAACTCTTCTAAAGTGTGGGATGTACTTTAAAAGTAAAGTGTAAAATTTTAATTATTAATAAAAAAATTAAAAAAATATATTACAAAACATGTACAAGTATATATATCTTATAAAATCTTAAACCTTCAATTTTCTCATTAATAATTAGGATCTCGCACTTCCAAATTCAATCTAGTAGTCTAAAAAAAATTAGTATCACTTGAATTAAACCCCTTTGTCTATACACCTACTAATTTACTTTTTGATATGTTGCTTTTATCGCCAATTTTAACTTCTCTTTATAATACTCCATGTCCATCTATTTTACCCTTTCCCAACATGAGAAACGCCCTGCCTAAAAAAGGTGGGTACAAGAAAAAAAAAAAAGAAAGAAAGAAAAGAGCTTGCCCGCATCCCCAAGGTGATATTTTGTCACATATAATTATTCTTTCAATTAAAATATATTTAATTTTATTTAATACTCTCATAAAATTATTATGTATCTCAAAAAAATATTATAATTATATATAACATAATTTAATATTTTTTTACATTAATATATAATATAAATACAATATATATATATTTTGATATACATGAAATATTTTCTCAATATTAATAGGGTAACAATTGAATGTGGAATCAGTCCGAATCCCCTTTTTCTACAAATTGTACACTTGCACAATGTAGACGAACTGGAAACAAATGAGTGAGCCACAAACCCAAAAAAATTGCTGACCATAAGATAAGGGGCAGAGCTACGTGTGTTTTGAGGGGAGTTACGGCTATTCCATATTTTTTAGTTTCTTTTATTTTACATGTAATTTTTTTATAAAAAAATTCTTGAATTCAGCCCCGTCATCAATGGTGTTTGTTCTCTTTGACTACCTCATTTAAATTGATCTAGCTCCGCCCTTGCATAAGATTAACTTGTTGACCTAACAATTAATCAGACACGTAGTAACTAGCTTAACTTTCATGACCCATCGCATCTTTATTTTTCTTTTTTGATACAACATCTTTATTTAACCTTAGATAAAACTGCATGCCAAGTTCTCTTGGGTATTAACCTAAAAATTACCATTTAATTGTATATAAATCAACGATTTAGCAGTTTTATGAGCAACTTATTTTTCATGTTTATTATGACAATTCTAATTTGTCTAAATTCACAAATATAAATATAATAATTTTACTTAATGAAATATAAAAAGAAATACTCATTAATTTAATTAACCAAATATCAAATTTAACATGAGTACATTAGTTCAATAACTACAAATTATAAGTCATCAAAGTTTTGATAAATAATATTATAAATAGTAACATGAGTACACAAGTCAAATAACTTCAAATTACATATATGTCTTAAAAGTTTTAAAATATAACATTCTAAATAGTAATTCATTTGACAACAATTATTAAAATAATTAATGAGAACTCGAAATATCCACTAATTGATGAGTGATACTTCTATTGCATGATTTTCTTGGGTCATTAGACAATAGAATCCCACTACCTTCATCAAGTATTTACAAGAAGGACAAAATTATGCTTGAGATTTTTCAAAAATAAAATTAATTATGATTATACAACACTACATGCAATATAATATTAAAAAGGAATTAGCTTAATTGGACGACAAATCCATAAAATCCAACATCATTTAAGCAGCATATTATAATCCTTAATAATTTTACAGATCCAGACTTACGCAATCAAAATACAAACCAAAATATTAGTGGGATTTTTTTGCTGTTGTTTACTTCCATTTTTGTTTTCTTTTATGCAATATGTATTAATTATTATTTAATAATGTTTTTGTTTTATCATGCAACGCGTGTACTGAGGATTAATGGAATGCAACATAATCATCACTCAGATAGTCCATTGTCAAACATAAATTACTACTTACTCAGCGTAAGTCCACATAATGAATAGTATTTGTCCAAAATTTAGCTATCTTAGTGCACGACTAGCAAAACTTGCATCTTACAAAAAGACCTAAAATAATAAAAATAGCATTAACTAGATCATATTAGTTGCTATAAGAGATACAAAAATACAGAAAACTTACTATATGAGACAATTACCAAATATATAGATCACATACACAGGGATCCTTAATTGTCTATAGAATAATTCAAGAGAGTTCTTTGATTCCTATCTTTCCAATTACCAAATTAGACAAGAAGTAAAAGATAATAATTCACCATCAGATGCTAAGCAAATCCAAAGTAAACGAAAGGAAGCACCACTCATGGGGCTAAGATCAAAGTAAAGAAAAATAGAAGTAAATGATAACAATAGCACCAAGCTTCTATTGTGACGGTGCTCTTTGAGCAACTATAAGTAAAATTTTATTTTACATTCAAACTCTTATAATCAGCTGTTGGAAAAAAATATTAAAAAATAAAAGAGAAAAGAAATATAAAGACTTCAGATCTCATAGCTTAATACAAAATCATGTACAACTTATGCCACTGATTTCATTCACAACCTTCTTACACCTTTGCAAACTAATCCAAACACACACACACGGATGCAGATCACGGGTCTTAGATTTTTCTACAGCTTATGTACTTGCTGCCTAGAAAATATGAGAAACTATATAGTAAATATCAAAATATGCTAACAACTTTATAAAAACTTTATATGTTTGTTTGGATCACCTATAGAAACTTCAAATCAATCATTTTTATCAAGAATAATTATCACCAACGGGCAAAACAATCAGTTGTCACAATGGAGATGCTAGCTGTGCCAGCCTCGCATTAGAAGAGTTTTTTTTTTAATGATAGCCTCCTATTAGAAGAGTTGGGAGATATTAAGAATAAGAAAATGTAAGAGCCTGTCCCCATCGAATCAATTACCTGTGTTTCCACTAGGCTTGTCTGTTATATTCAGATGGACCACATATTTAATGCATAGTAAAAATCAATCCAAGAGCTAGCAACTGAATAGGAACGGAACTAACTAATAACATTTGAAGATTTATGTTATAGCCATTTTTTTATGGTATCTACAGCATATTTCAAGGTCAATAAGTATGCTTCCTCCATAGTTAAACTATAACGGCATCCTGTTATTAAATGGCAGGAGTATATCATCAATCAACTTTTAGTTGATCTATCCACATATTTTGTTCTATCCATGTGTAACAAAATTAGCCAATGATTATCACTAAGCTATCATCCTTTAAGCATAATTTATATTGTTTCTCTTTCTTTCTTTGTTTAGATTTGCTTGCATTCTCTTATACAAGTTCAAAACTCAAAATAATATTAATAAATCAAAAAATAGCAAAAGGCACAAAACTTTGTCAAATGCGAAGGTTCTATCGATTTGCTTGTTGGCTATATTTTGCACAGCTGAAACTTATTTTCTTCCCTCGTAACATGAAATCACAATGGGCATATGCAACCTGATTTCATCTTCACTCAATAGCCTACAAAAGCACACATGGAATCAATCACCGAATTTTCCAAGTCGTAAAACAAAATCAACTCAGGTCAACCTCGAGTTAGACTCACTTGATTTCTTTGAGGCTTACCCGTGGACTTGGAGCAGTGGTTGAGGCTGAGCAGATCTGGACCTGTGAGCTCGTGTTGGGGCGACGGTGGCACGAGTTTCACGACTATGGGTAGAGGCAGAGGCTAAGCAGAGAACAGAGGCTGCGACTTTGAGTGAGAGAGAATGAAAGTGAGAGTGAGAGCACGAGAGAGAGGGGGTGAGAGTGAGAGTGAGAAGGAAAACGCTTTTTTTGGTGTGAGAAGGGAAATGAAAATTTAGTTTTTTAAAAAAATATTTTAATTAAAATTTAAAATTAAAATAATGACGGTTAAAACTATCGTTTTATACATCTAACTACCATTTTTTACTTGTAAAATATGACAGGTGCATAACTGACGTATTATACTACATATTACGGTAATTTTTTATAATTGTCGTATTAAAACTGTCGTAATTTACCCATTTTTTTTGTAGTGAGCAAAGGGAAATATATTTAATCATTACAATAAAAATTACCCCAACACTCTTCAACCTCAATTTTCTTTTTGTATTTTCCTTTTTTTTTGCCTTTTTCCATATAACAATCAAATTTTTCATTTTCTTCTTTATTTCTTTCTTTTTCACTTTCGAGTTCTCTTATATATATATACATATATATATATATACATACATTATATATATATATACATACATATATATATATATACATATATATATATATACATACATATATATATATATATACATACATATATATATATATATACATATATATATATATATATATATATATATATATATATATATATATATATACATACATATATATATATATATATATATATACATATATATATATATATATATACATACATATATATATATATACATATATATATATATATATATATATATATATATATATATACACATACATATATATATATATATATACACATACATATATATATATATATACACATACATATATATATATATATACATATATATATATATATATACACATATATATATATATATATACACATATATATATATATATATATATATACATATACACACACACACACACACACCTTGCATCACTTTGTTAAATCCAATAATGATTTTTCGCTTTTAGGCTTATGTTGAGCGTTGATAGAAGGAAAGGAATAAAAGGTAAATTAGGCTCAAAAGGAGTGAACAATGGATAAAAATGCAAGAACAACTATTTGGTTAGTAGCTATTTGAAAGAAATGATTTTGTCATTTCAAATGTATGCAGTGATCATTTGTAGCTTAAAAGAGAGTCAAGACAAGTTCTAAAGAACACATATTCATGAGTAGAATCACACAACAAAGAACAAAAATAGCATAATATTAGTCATTCACACTAAGGCCCAAAATCTCACTAGGCATCAATCTATCACATTCAAATTAACCCTTCAATTTTTCAAAACCTCACTTGACATATTTGAAAGCAAGAAGTTCTACTTCTTCAAGCTTAAAAACTTATCGGAATTTTTTTAAAAAAAAATTGGATCTTTTGCTCACCACTCAAATTACTCTAAAGCCTTTTGGAAAGATATGCACATATATTCAATTAAGATCATAACCCCCCACACTTAAAGCAGATATTATCCCTAATGTCAAGCTATATACACATAAGAGAAAATAAGCTCAAGTAAACCAACAATGTATATTCAAAGACATTAAGAAGGAAATTGAATCCATAACCAACAATCATCAATTATAATCCAAAATAAGATACAATGTCAAAATATCAACAATCAGATCCAAAACATAATCCAAAACAGAAAAAGGGATAAATCAAGATGGGGGTGGGGATAAAATGCATGCTGAAGCAAAGCATGCAGCTTGCCATCTATAGTATCCATTCGCCTAGCAGTGAAGTCCTCCAACTGCTAGAATCGGTCGTCCAAGCGTTGAAATCAGGTGACATGATCCAACTCCAGTCTATCAAAACGGGTCATGACCTCATTATATGAAGCAACTCTAGTAGATGGCGCTGCTCCTGTTGCAAAATGGAGAACATACTCCAGAGGTACGGATGCGACAACATGCTCCTGCGGCTCGAGTGTCGAAGTTCTCTCAAGTAAGACAGTATCATCTACTCCAACCAAATGTAGGGTACTGTTCTGGTTCCCATGTAACACCCCAAAATTTGATTTCTCTACTATCCGTATTCATTTTATAATATTTGTGATTTTCTGAAATTTTTCTGGATTTTTCGGAGAAACTAGAATATTTTAATATTATTCCTTGTTTTACGTATGTGCAGAGCAGAACTGGAGAAATGAGATATTTTCTCCGAGAACCTTAAACTATGAAAACGTCGACGGGGGATCTTACTAAACCCGAGGCCGGACACAGTTTACAAGGTTTTACATTTTTCGAGAAACTCTAACAGCTAAAATAATAAAACACTGTAATGGACTTATCTGTCAGATTTGTTAATGCTGACTTCTGCCAACAATAACTGTTATCCAACAAATAATAACATGTAATAAAAATCTTATCTCATTATTCAAAAAATTACCTTGTGTCAAGCCCTTTTTGCCTTATTTTCAAAATAAAGATTTTAGCTAATTTAAAAGCCCATTATAAGAAGCTTCCATGAAATTTCCTATTTGGCCCATTTTTCTCTCTCTCCCTTTCTCCACTCTTCTATGGCAGAAGCTTCAAAGGGAAGCCCAAGTAATTCCTCTCATTTATCCTAATATTACACTCTCATTTCTCTAACCCCAAATACCCATTTCTCTCTTTCACTTTCTTCTTCCTCTTCTTCTCCACCGTGCAACCATTCTTGGAAGCAACAATCCTTTGCTTGCTTCATCATCAAAGATTCTTACTTTCTTACTCCATTCCAAGACCTTTTCTTGTTGCCATCTTTTGGTTCTTCTTCTTCTTCCATTTTTCCTCCACCATTGAAGCAAAAGCTTGGAGTTTTAAGGTAAAACCTTCAACTTTCTTCCATTTTTCTTGCTATTTTCGTTTCTCTTGATCACCTTGGTGACCAAGAACCTATTTTTCATGGTTTGAGTGAACATGGTGGTGATCACTCACATTGGGGTTTTTCTTGAAGGAGGAAAACGAAAATCTAGGGCAAGAAGGAGTGACACATTGTGTTATCTTCCAAATAGGTAAGAGGGAGATGATCCTCTTCAACCAATCTTGGTAGTAAGGGAATGTCTTGTGTTTGTTGATGAGAGAATCCATGTTGGATCCCTCTCTTTGTTATTTTGTGTTATTTCTATGATTTTGTGGTTGTTTGATTAGTGTGAATATATGGATTTGCATTGTATGTCTTGATGATTTTGAGCTTATATGTAGCTATTATGTGATTATATGTTAAGTATCACACTTTGGGGGTGTTGGAAAAAATGAATGAGGGACTTTGATAGTGAAGGGGTCACGGTTCTGTATAAAAGAATTCTGCAGAATTCCAGATTTTACACTGGCGCTCAGGCGCTGTGTATTTAGCGCCTAGGCGCTATGTACACAGAGAATTTCCCCTATAACTCGACCTGGTGGGCGTTCAGGCGCTTCGTTTTAAGCGCCTAGGCGCTCCACCAACGCTCAGGCGCTTCAGACGTGGCGCCTAGGCGCTCGTAACAGAAACAA
Source organism: Ormosia emarginata (assembly GCA_029884605.1). Lineage (NCBI taxonomy): Eukaryota > Viridiplantae > Streptophyta > Magnoliopsida > Fabales > Fabaceae > Ormosia > Ormosia emarginata. The sequence goes on from JAQQTP010000077.1 coordinate 4,490,554, forward strand.
CTAAGTATCAGTAAAATGATATTGAGGTTTTAAGATGAAGATAGTGCAACAATAGAGGGAGTAAAGGACTTAAATTGTAAGGGAAGCTTTCTAGAGAGGGAGATTTCATAAAAATGAACTTTCTAAAGTGTGATTCCATAATGAACTTCAAGAAGTGCCTTACCACTTGAGAACTCAATATTATGTACATTAGAGACCATGAATGAGATTAGGGAGTGTGGAGACCTAAGTGGTATGAAATACGATATGTTACGAATGATTATATTGTGGATGAATACATATGAATATTGTCAATGTTTCTTATGGATCCCTATGTGGGCTAAGCCCTTATTATTTTCATACTTGAGAAAACCATGATGCCATGACTTTGGGAAAATGGAATATGTATGCATAAGTATGTGATATGCCATGATGAACATACATGATTGGACATTGTGTCGTCATGCATATGTGGTTCGTTGGACATGGTTAGTAAGGCAATGTGTGCCTAGGAGTTGAATAACACCTATGTGCGGGTGCAAATAGACTAAGTGTAGGTGTCATATGTTGTTGACCCTGGGAGCGTCGGGGTGTGGGTGTCTCACAATAGACAGTGGTAGCTCCACTGAGGCCGTGGGATAGACCAATGCGACACACCGACGATCCTGACTGAGACGTTGTCCTATGTCGTGATCAACTGTTGAGGTACCATGTATAAGCCATTGCACAAACATTTTTATGAAAGAAAAGCACACTGTATTTTAAGGCTGCTGGGATACTGGTATTACTCTTTGATCATTCACTCCGAAGATGTTTATGTCTAGCTCCATGGAGTAGGAACTTGTGGTACCCTCTTGCATTGTGCATTGTGAGTCTCATAATGCATTGAACGTGAGCATCTATGACTGTATAACTACCTAAATTGTTAACTGCTGAGAACACTGTTGTTGTCTGCCTGTTATTGATGATTTTATCGCTATTCGTGGTCATTCTACTGTTACTGTTAATTTTAATATTTTTATAGTTAAATGTATGATTCGTGTTATGTGTGGGCGTCCAACGCCGTATTATTTTCTTGCTGCCAAATTTGGTACTGAAAGCTGGATGTCTCACCTCTTTTTGTAATTTTCCTCTACTTCTTTGATTTGGCACATCAACGTGCAGACTGATCGATGCGTGTACCATGGTGAAGTGACAGTGTCCTTAGCGTGGGGACGCTACACTGCTTCTATTTTTTACTTCCATGCTTTTGTTTGGCTGGAATTTTATATGCCTGTAAGAGACATGTGGGCAGATATGTACTACACCTCACGTGACGACTCTTTCTTGTCTACTGCTCGGGCTTCTACCCGTTGTTCCGTTGTTGCGATGGACGTCTCGTCGGACGACGAGGACCCAATGGAGGATCCATCTATTGTTCCTTCTAGTTCTCGTCAGTCTTAGAGATTGTTTTAGGTAGATAGCTACTGAGGGTTGTCTGTTTATTTTGAGGGAGCCTGATGTATCTTTGGGTTAGTGGGCATGTATATTTGTATCTCTTGGGGTAGATACACATTTTACTTTTTATATATCTCTTGGAAATATAATTAATCAGGCTTGTATATTTGGTACAAAGTATGTAATTATCCACGTTATGAATGGTCAACACTTCACTCTATGTCGATTTCTTTTTGACCATTTGTCAAACGTCTCATTGGAAAAAGGAAATTGGATTTTAAATTCTTTCATGCGATATTTTTACGAATAAGTACTTATGTACATTTAATGGAAGTGTTAACCGGACTCACGAAAAAAAAAATTTAGAACAAAGTGTGTTTTCAAATTACTCGTGTTCATTCGTATATTGTTTTACTATTGTGTGACGTTCCTTCTCCTTACCCTTTACGACTAAGGTTAAAAAAAAAAGGAAAAAAAGAAGGGGGCGTTACATCCCACACATGCCCATAGCTACTAGAATAGACTCATCAATAGCACTAGAACCTTTAACAAGATCCTCTTCCATCAAGTCTAATTCAACTCTACATTATTCCGTAATAACTGTGATGTAACCCCCAAACAATATTTGTCCAACTCTAGTAGACTCTATATGCTTGAACTAATTACAAAGCCAATAATGATATTTACTTTCAAGACATAATTATCCAATCGAGTAATAGAAAGTCGAAAAGTCAAATTTATTGTTAATAAGAATGAATTAATATTGAATTCAACATTAAAAATTAATTAAAATATAAACAATATCCTTATGTGTTGAATTCAACATTCAATTCAATAAGACTTTGAGGACTTGATTATTGCCAATTCGTTGCATATGTGTTGATGTTCCATTCGTATATCCATCCAAATCATCTATAGAGTCTTTAAAGAAAAAGGAACTTTTAAGAAATGTTAATATGAAAATTTCGCATAATGTATTATACGCAAATATAAAAATAATAATGCATAAAATAAAAATTATATTTCAATACAATGAATACTTAATTACTATCCGATAATAAAATATTTCGTTGTCGATTTGTTACGCATTAACCAATGAACTTCAACAATATCCAATTTTTAAAAATACAGTTAAAATTGTTGTTACAATAACTTAAATAAAAAAGTAAGAATAAATATAACGTATAGAATGAAAATAAAAAAAATAAAAAAATAAACATACGATTTGTGAGAATAGACAATGGACTCATTTCTTTGTATTTTCCAAATGAATCATTAGTAGAAGAGGACTCAAATCTATCATTCTTCGATTCTTCTATCTGTTCAATATTTATAACATCTAGTGGGAAACAAATGGCTGTGTATAATAGTAACTAATTTGTTGTTAAAAGGTATTAATTTATAATATACTTCAACATTAATAATTAATTTTTATATAAACGATTTAATTTAAAATATAAGCAATTTATATTTCGTGAAGATCGTAATACATTTGATCTTGTCCGATTCGTTGCATCTGAACATATTTTCCATTTATATCTCCATTCAAATCATCTATAGTCTTAAAAAAATTGAGTTTTCAGAAATTTCAATCAGATTTTTTTGCTTAATGTATAATGTAAAGGTAAAAAAATCATTTATTAAATAAAAAATAATTTTCAATTACAATATAATAAATACTTAATTACTATCCAATGAAAAAAACTTGTGTTGTCAATTTGTTAGACATTCATTAAAGATATTGTCACTCAATTGTGGTTTAAATTTGCCACTTTCTATCATACACTTTTCAGCTTTAAGTGGGATTTCAGCATATGAAAATTCAACTATATGAATAAAAATTTTTAAAAAAGGTTAAAATAATTATAACAATCACTTGAATTAATATAATATATAGAATATCAATTTTTTTTAAAAAAACAAATTAATATACCGTTTATAAGATTAGACAATGGAATCCTTTGCATTTCCGGAATGATTCATTACCAGAAAAGGACTCGTATCTATTTGAAAGACTTTTTAGTATATTATCTTTACTACCTTTTGGGTCTATATTTTCATAATCCGATTGTGACATGCTATGCTTTATTTTCATTGGTAACTTCTGATCCATAATAGTATACAGCCAATAACAGTAAATTACTCGATAATAATTATTGTAATAATCTGCATATAGCTAGTAAATCATACTTTAAAACAATTTATGTGAAAATAAAAAAATAGAGAGCATAAATATATGCTATTTGCTATGTAAAATTTACAATTACCCCTTCATCCAATCCAAAGCAAAGAACAATGAGTCCAAATAGCCATTAAGAGAAGCAGTACGAATAACCTACAAATAGATGAGTTCTTATTCAGTCAGATTTGCCTCAATGATAAAAATCACAATTTATCAATTAAAATAATTTTTAAACATAAGTCAGTGTTTGGGAAAGTTAAATATTAGAAAAGCTAAAAGCTAATGTCTTATGATCAAGTGAAAATTCTTGAAGGTACTAACAAATCAATAAAGCCAGACGACAAAATTATGTAGTCCTATAAAATAAATTAATTATAAATGATCTAATTTGTTTTTCATTTGAAGATCCAATGGCCTTCAGCTACTTACAATATAGCTTCTGAAAATGTGAGCAACTACAAAACTGGAGGCAAAGAATTATTTAGCGAAAAAAAAAAAGAGTTTGCAAATGCCCATTGCAAATTATGATTGCTGATTGTTTGAAAGTCCTATTAACAGATCTATGATAACATATAAGTATATTAAGATAATAGTAATTGGACTTGTGATGATGAACATGAAATATAAATTCAAATGTATGACTTTCTTTTTGTTAAGAGAGAAGTATCATATATATTTCACTCCAAATAGCGCTAAAGAATGCTCAAGTGTTGTTTCAATAGCGCTTCCCATACTTTCCTTATACTGCTTAGAGCTGTGTCTTCTCTCCAATTCGTTTCTATGCTGAAAAGAAATTTAGGGTCAAGGGTGATTTTTCCATCTGGACAAACCTCTAGGTTCAACTTTGTTTCTATCACTAAGGAAATTAAGGGTTAACACAACTTTATAAACATTCTAAATAAATTAAATTATTGCCTATCTCTCCTCTGCCTATTTTCAAATACCTTTATCCCTTAAATTTAAAAATTTCTTTAATCTTTGCTGCACACAAAAGAAATTATGCACACCATAGTTTATGTATCATAGTTATTAGTTATAGGATAAAGCATCCATATGAAACAACCTACAGCCACCATTACAATGAAGAGAAGCATTACCTGTGAGTTTAGCCCAATACAACCTCTCGAATATGTCAATAATGGTGGGAATCTTTATGAATAATAGAATTCCAATAATATTTTTATTCCTTCAACGGCTGGAATTGTTGTTTTTCTGACACAAAGAAAAAAGCTTGGAAGTTTTGATGCTAATATACAAGTGTGATGAGTGAAGGAAGGTTGCCACAACAACGTTGGACATCAAGATAAAATTCTTATGAAGCTAAATCTGAAAAATTAATGGGTTGGAGAGAAATTGTGGAGTTGCTATGTTGGAGGTATTATATTGAAGAAGAGTAGTCCACTTTGTTTCCAATGTGCAATTATTTATAGCATTGTGTAGCAATAATGTTAATAAATGATATTTCTAAAAATCATTAAGAATCAAATTTGTAACCAATTGTCAATTAGGTTGGAACTGATAACCATAAAGGTTAAGCAATTTAGTCTTTATTAGGTTTGATTTGATTTGTTGAATTCATGCTCCAAACCTTTCGTTTTTTGTTTTGGGATTGCTTGCGGTTTCAATATCATAAATAAATCACTTTAAATGCATAGAATAAAGCTCTGCAGATGATACTAATATTTGGTGTTTTGAGACGATTTCAAAGCAAAATAAATTGTTGAATAAGTGGTTGAATATATGGAAAGGCATAATTTAACTTGGAAATATAAATTTAGTAAATTATATGTAGTTATGTAGTTGGATTCACTTTGGAAATATAATATATGTAGTTATGCTTGGATTCACTTTGGAGATATAATATATGTAGTTATATAGTTATTAACTTATCTAATTTAATAATAAAAAATACAAAAGAGATTCACTAATTTTTTTAATTTTGGAAAATATTAAATATTTTTTATATGTAGTTTGATGTATTTATTTTTTTATTTAATATTTTCTCATTTAATATTATGATGATTATTTTAAGATAATTAGATAAGAGGATATAGCATTACTCAATACAAAATAGATTTCAACGTGATTTGCATGTGAATAGATTTGTAGTAATTAAAACTAAATATAATATATTGCATTAATAGGTGTGTAGTTTTCAAAATAATCTCATCTTTCTAGAGGCCAATTTGTAATAATTAAAATTAAATACTTGAACCATAATGGAACGCATGCAACCTTTCATTGGAAATCCTAACTTGCTAATATTCTTGCATTCAATTTTGTTTCATTTGAGAAGTATTTGGTCATTGTAAAACACGTTCAACAACCACCAACAACAAAATTATATGCACCAAAAGGGATTGAATGAAGGACATTGATTCTAGATTGAAGACGAAGAGGTTCAATACCTTAACAAAATAAAAGTACAAAATACAAAAGATATTAATTAAAAAGAAAAAATATTTTAAAATAGCTAAGTAGCTAACAATAGACAAATAAAAAAAGTTACAAAATATTTAATAATGTCATAATTATCTTTTGTTGATTGGAAACAAATATCTCATGATAAGGGGGAAAAAATCGATGATACCCAAATGCGTTAATAAGACTATACCGTAATCAATGTTGTATTATGGAAATGGATTATAGATTTTAATTTTAAAATTCCAAAACTTATAAAGATAACATAAGTGAGTTCTTAATTGGCTTTTGGAAAATTAAGAGAGTTGTTAAATGGCTTTGGAAAACTTATTTTTTATTTATCTGAATTTTAAATTTATTCATTGTAAATATCAAGAGGACAAAACTTCAAGTTCTTTATATTCTTTCTATCAAGTTCTTAAATCAAATAATGACATATAGATTTTTTTTCAACTAATTATCATTTAATAGTGTTAAGAAGTGTGTATTGTTGAGTTGAAAAAAAATTTACATATCATTATTTAATTTAAGAACTAGATAAAAAGAATATAAAAAACTCGGCGTAAGTTTTATCCATATCAAAAAAACTTATTTTCTGCTCAACGCCACATAAATAACAAAAACTTATTTCCTGCTCAACACCACATAAATAGCAAGCATTTGCAATTTCCATACCTTTAGGTTGAAGATAGGGTAGCGTAGGAGGGATGTTCATGCATGCACGCCAGGTATAAAAATTCTGACTTTGGGAGGGATTTTCTTCTTCCGCTTCCAAAGGCTACTATGATGTTTCAAACTCCCCAGTTTATCATACCCCATGTTCTGATTTTAAACTCTGCCATTGATACAATTGTTCTAAGCCAAATTGTAAGCACTCTTAAATGAAAAACCTCCCCCTTAGAATCAGGCAACCAGCAGTATGAGTCTGGACGGGCAAGACTGCTAAGAGGAATAGAAAGGATTACGTTGGCCTCTTGGTTGCTAAATAAGCTGTTTATGAGCTCTGCATTCCAGCTTCTTGGGTCATCACTGAAAAGTTGAGACACCATTGAAATACCAAGACTAATATCCTGCGTGGAAAGAACTCTGAAACCATCCAAGCTGGGAACCCATGGATCCTCCCATATACTAATATTTGAACCTCTACCTTTTGTCATGAAATTTATTTCCTTGAGGAAAATACTTTGCTCTCAAAATCCTTAAAACGAGTGAGTCCGGGTTATTTAGAATCCTCCACCCTTGCTTGGCAAGCATTGCTAAATTGAAAGAGTGGTGATTCTTAAAACCCAAACACCCCACAGGCTCTGGGCCAGCATATTTTGTCCCATGACAACCAGTGAATTTTCTTGCTATCCACATTTTCTCCCCCACCAAAACTTAACCATCAATTGTTCTAACCCCATGTTTCAACATATACTTCTTTTTTTATTAACTGAATTGGAAATAAGATTTCATTCTGGATAGATTGATTTAAAAGGTGCAATCCTTTAAAATTTAAATTGACCCATCTATTCTTCCCCTTGAAATCACTTAGAAAGATGCTTTTGTCCTTGAATTATGTTAAAAAAAATAAATGTAATTTTTTATATTTAAAATTAATTATAATAATTGTTAATTAAAATTTTGGATAGTTATTCATTACTTTGACTTAATTAATTAGTAAAAGACATTTAAAAAAGTTAATTTAGCATAGTGGCATTAAACAAATAAAAATGTTAATAGACACCCAGTTATTAGTGTAAAGTTTTTTATATTATCTAATACTGTGTTGAACATTCTTATAGAAGTTTGAAATCTTAATTAATGACTGTGATAACTACACAGTCATGCTTCTTTAATGATTTGATAATATATAATTGAATAATAATGCAAAAAAATTTACATGCATAAAAATTAATTACTTTAAAAATTTGTAATGAACTTAGAATGCTAATTAATTATTCATAATTTAATTGAAAAACATGAATTAGACTTGTTGAATGTTGTATTAAACTTGATAGGATAAACTAATATAGTATATTGTGATCTTATCAATTATTTGGTATAAAATATTGTATTGTATAAGTTTATTCATCAAATTTCTCTTATACATTAAAATGATGGATATAATCAAGCCTTGGGGGTAAGACGATTGGGTTTTTGAAAAACAAAACTTTTTTTTATAATTTTCACTCGATTTTTTTGTATTATTTTTTTTCGCCTTATATTTTTTTTATTACTTGTCATCTAAATATATTGTAAATCTCAGGAATTTTAAAGCAACTCATTGTTTAGGTAGGGATGGCTTGAGCCACAATTAGTTATTAGGACTCAGCTGTTACATCACATAGGAGCGGACCTGCAAATTCTGACCCTTGACAAAGATTGTCTCAACTCTGCTTGGTATAACATTACTGAAAAGAGCCTTTGTGCACAACACGAAAAGATAGGGGGGACAGGGGATCTCCCTGTCCGAGACCTTTGTGAGGTTAAAAAGTAGGACCCAACACTCCATTCATCAGGACAAAATAAGATACAGAGGATACATAATTTATAACCAAAGAAACCCAATTATCTACAAAATCCATTTTTCTCATCAGAGCTTTCAGAAAATTCCATTCCACCCTTTCATAGGCCTTGCTTATATCCAACTTCAAAGCCAAATGTCCCTCTTTCCCAAATCTCCTGCTTTTTAGAGCATGAATGAGCTTGTATACTATTAGGACATTATCTGTGATATTTCTATTCAACATAAAAGCACTCTGAGAATCTGAAATAAGAGAAGAAAGCATGACTTTCAGTCTGTTTGCAAGAGTCTTGCTAATAATTTTGTAAATTACATTACATAACAAGATCGGTCCCAACTGACTCATAGTATCAGGGTTCTGAATTTTTGGGATTAACACTATAAAAGTATGATTTATATCCGGATCCATCTCTCCTTCATTAGGAGATTTCAAAACTAAATCTGTTACATCACATCCAACAATATGCCAAAATTTCTGAAAGAAAAGGGCAGACAAGCCATCTGGGGCAGGGGACTTTGTTGCACCCATTTGGAACAAGGCATCTTTCATTTCAGCTCTAGAGAAAGACTAGGATAAAAAAAAACAGTCATATCTTCACTAACTTCATTGAAATTACCTGCCAGAACCTCCTGGAAGTTTGAAGGATTTGAACTAGCAAACAGATCCGTGAAGTACTTGTTTATAATCAACTCCAAAGCTCGCGGGTCTCCCTGCTCCACATTATTTTCATCTTTCCACATTTTAATATTGTTAAAAGTTCTAAAATAATTAATTAAAAGTACTTATATATAAAATACCTTAAACATCTTCAAATTTTTTTTTAAAAAGTAAATCTTAAGACAACCTAAGACAATACCAATATATTGTACTTCTATATATAAAAGATACCAAACAAACTTCACATCCTTGCCCATTCAAAGGTCTTTCCCCCATCCGAGAACCAAGAAAAATTCAACATATGACTTCTAGAGGCATTATTGGTTATTGAACTGAATTGGAAACTTCAATGATTTCATTCTGCTTCATGATTTTGTAGGGATTGATTTCCACAAGTTCCTTTAAAATTTAAATTGACCCATCTATTCTTCCCCTGAAATCACTTAGAAAGATGCTTTTGTCCTTGAATTATGTTAAAAAAAAAATGTAATTTTTTATATTTAAAATTAATTATAATAATTGTTAATTAAAATTTTGGATAGTTATAATATAAGAGTGGCAATAAATCATTACTTTGACTTAATTAATTAGTAAAAGACATTTAAAAAAGTTAATTTAGCATAGTGGCATTAAACAAATAAAAATGTTAATAGACACTCAGTTATTAGTGTAAAGATTTTTTATATCATTATCTAATAATGTGTTGATACATTCTTATAGAAGTTTGAAATCTTAATTAATGACTGTGATAACTACACAGTCATGCTTCTTTAATGATTTGATAATATATAATTAAATAATAATGTAAAAAAATTTACATGCATAAAAATTAATTACTTTAAAAATTTGTAATGAACTTAGAATGCTAAATAATTATTCATAATTTAATTGAAAAACATGTGAATGCATATGGACTTATTGGCATGTTGTATTAAACTTGATAGAATGAGTTAATATAATATATTGTGATCTTATCAATTATTTAATGTAAAATATTGTATTGTATAAGTTTATTCATTAAATTTCTCTTATACATTAAAATAATTGATATAATCAAGCCTTGGGGGTAGGATTATGTCTGATTGGGTTTTGATAAATAAGCTATTATAAAGACTTTTTCTTTACAATTTTAAACACTTTGATATTCTCAATCATTATGTATTAGACCTTATACTATCAGGTCTTATATTATCAGACCTTATGATATCAAACATAATACTATTAGATCTTATTTTATCATTCATATTAAATGGACCCTAAATATTATAACTCAAAACTATTTTTTGTTTTTAATCTGCAATCATGATTAAGTGATTTTTTTTTATATGTAAAAAAAGATAAATAGAATATGTGAGATGTAACCTTAAGGGGTCATTTTTTATATCACATACGAAGATAAGATAAAAATATGAAACATAATTTTTATTGACATAATCTAAAAGATCAATAGTATAAAGAGCATAAAAAAATAGTATAAGACAACCTTTAATATATAATGGTTGAGAGCGGATGAAAATATGAAAAGAGTGTTTAAATTGAAAATGTTTTTTTTTTTTTAAAAAAGGTCTTTATAAGAGTTTATACATCAAAACTCAATCAGGCCTAATCACATCCCTAAGACTTATTAAGTTATCTATTATTTTAATATATAATAGGAGTTTCATGGATAAACTTATTTAATATAATATTTATACAAAATAACTAATAAAGTTATAATATATTATATTAACTTATCATATTAAGTCTAACACAACATGTCAAACAGGTGGTAAACAAACATATGATGTGAGTGAGTAGATGTATATATTACTGTTTTGACATTACGACTCGACATATATATAGGTGGCAATCTCACCTATGTCAATTTCTTGGAGTCAAGTTACAAGAAATATATTTGTGAATCTCATAGTCTCGATGTGGGAAAGATTGATTAGTCGAAGTATACGCAAGTTAATCAAACACCACTTGATGGTGTAATGGTGGCACACCACTTGATTACAATATCAAAAAAAAAGGAGAGATTATGTGAGATCTTGCTCCATCAGCACCATCCACGTATGATGGTGTACCATTTTAAACCTGCACTGTCGTCACACCCAACCAACCCATTTCTCTTTCTCTTGAGATTAAGATATGCACAGTGCAGTCTCCTTATCCCTTTCGTTTTGAGTAGAGAAGGGATAGAAGGGATAACAATTAACAATGTGGCTTCTACAACTCCCTCCATTAAAGTCTCTGAAGATCTCAACCCCATTCCTCCATGGCTCCACCCCTCTCAGCCTCCTCTCCAAACCCTCTTCCTCTCACATCCCAAACCCATCACCTTCCCCACCCTCTTTCCTTCCACCAATCAGGGCCATGAAGTCAATGCAAGGGAAGGTGGTGTGCGCCACCAACGACAAGACCATCGCCGTCGAAGTGGTTCGGTTGGCGCCTCACCCCAAATACAAGAGGCGCGTTAAGAAGAAGAAGAAGTATCAGGCTCACGACCCTGATAACCAATTCAAGGTTGGTGACATCGTTAAGCTCCAGAAAAGCAGACCCATTAGCAAGACCAAAACTTTTCTTGCTGTTGCAGTTCCCAATAGGGTTCCCAAGAATAAGCCACTGCAAGGAGAAGAACCCTCTGGGGAACTTCTCATCCCATTGGAGTCTCAGCAGCAGCCCTAAACTCAGCTCAATTTTACTCTGTTACTGTTAGTCCTTATTTTTATCCAAATTGTTTCGGTTTTAATGTTTGTTTAATGTGTACGATGCAAATGTTTGATATAAGTGTTCACTTATTCGAGCTTCGTTATGTTTGGAATTTTTATGATTCTGGGTAACTGCTATGATATTGATATATATATTAATTTCATTGTTTAGTGTTTGTGAGGGGTTTCTGATATAAGTTGCTCAAGGATAATTTGGAGGATTGAGTGAATTGGGGAAATATTTCTTGTTTGATTCAATACATTGCTAGAGTGTAAATATGACTTTGTTTATTATTTTTCTTTTGTGGATTTGTTGTGGATTGCAATTATTTGGCACAAGCAAAGTGAAATTGAGAAATGAAACTTGTAACTTTGTTATCATGAGAAACTCAAATGCTTATTGTACCATACAAAATGTTTGATAGAATGTTGGACAGGGTAAACCCCCGAATGTGAAGTTATTATAGCAGTGTTATCTTGAGGACTTAAGTGTTTATTGTGACGGACAAATGTTTGATGAAATGTTCCTTTGGTTGCTGATGAACCTCCAAAAGTAGACGGCAAAATTTGCTTCATTAATCTTGTAGTTTACCTTCCTCATTGAGCACTTACTTTTTCCTCTTTTTGTGTTCTCTCATTGGTAACTTCTTAAGGGAGGTGGAATTGCCATTCAATTCAAAGGTCTTTGGTTGGGACTCTTGTTTTTTCATTCTCTTTTTGGAGCATTTTGTGTATGGTAAACCTCTACTTTTATTTTAGGCGTCCATCTTCTTTTGGGAGCATTTTGTGTATAGTAAACCTCTAATTTGGTCACTGAAAAATTAGGCGCCCATCGAATTAGTTCTTGAAAGATATGAAAATTTCCACTTCGGTCCTTGTAAGATCAATTCATATGTCAATTTGGTCTTAGGGTTTGGGAACTAAATTGACGTCTGGATTCATCTTTTCAGGAATCAAATGGAGATTTTTATCTTCCACTACTAATCCATTCATGGCACCTGATTTTTTACCGAACTAGAGGTTTACTCAATTTGTGTGTGGACCCTGCGGAGGAAATAGTACTAAAGGACATCTGTTTTACCAATCTCTTGGTTGGGCGTGTCCTTAGTTGCCTTGGAGAAGCCATATCCTTAGGAAGCTTACCCAATTCATCGCTTAACTCCCAAGAAAGGAAGACTCTGTTTTTCTATTGATTACTATTACAACGTAGTATAGTCTTCTGATAAGATGAAAATTCTAGTTAAGTGTCATAATTTGAAACCGTATACCAAATGCAGTTGATCTTGCTATAATCCTAGTTAGAAACACAATACTCCTGCCTTGGTTCCCACTGGACTTTCAAAGAATAAGAACATTCTTAGAACTGCACTCTCAGTCAATGTTTTATTTGTTTAGCACTGAGGCCTAGTGCATCATCAATGATAGAGGGTTAGCACTTGGTGTTGGTGGTAAGCTTTCTCTTTTTTTTTTTTTTTTTTGTTGAGATGATTGGTGGTAAGCTTTCTTAATAAAAGAAGCTAGGAGAAAAATAATGGCGCTACAAGGGTCGTTGTCATGTAGGGTGGCACCTTTGCTTGATCATCAGAGACTCTACAAGTTTAACCTAAGCAACTCAGAAGTCTCTCTTGGCACCATGTAAGAAGAAGAGGGGAGGGGGAATAAAGTAGCTCATTGTTTAGCTCAGTTAGCTCTATCTAGGTCTGACACGGTTTGGGTAGAGGACGCTCCATGAGAAGCTCCTCTTAATGTTGCTTGCTCCTCTTAATGTTGCTTTATTGGATGTACTTGCCATGTTTCCTGATTAATGAAATTCCACTGCCTTTTGGCGTCCAAACTGTATATTAAAAGAAAAGGGTTGGCCACCCTCAGACTAATTTTATTTTATTTCTCGGTTTCTCCAGAGAAAAGTGACATGCAAAATCAGGATTCTAAGAATTATTAATATTAGGGGTGTAAGCTGAAGAGCTGGGTGGGTGGGTTTTGAGGGCTGGATTTTGCAGCATGCTTTAATTTGATTTTTTTTATTAGAGGAGATGGTTGAGTTGAGTTGATAATTTTTTTTTTTAAATTTGACCTGTGTAAGATTGAGTTGAGTTAGGTTAAACTCATAGGTTTGACATATATTTAAAATTTATTTTGAAAGAAAAGTCTGAAATTTAAATTCAAAAATTTGTTATATTTTATATAATCAGAACAAATCAAATATTAATTTATACAATTGATTTTACATAAACATAATAAATATTAAATAAATTAAATATACATAAGTACATAATAAATTAATAAGTCTTATTAATTTAAGTTTAGGATAAATTAAATTAAATTAATAGGTCTCAATATTTATAGACAATAAATTACTTTAATCAGTTAAAGTCAATGTCATCACACATACTATCTGAATTGACATAATCATTTATTTCACTTTTTATTTTTTCAATACGTTATTGAAATATGAAATTAGAGATTTAGATTTTTTATTTGAGAGATTGAGAATTTATGAGTGAATGATCGAAAAGGTGATTGGTGAGAATGAGTGTATTGTCTGTGTGTGAGTGCTTTTGTCTTTTGTTAAGCTTCAAAGTAGAACAACGACATTCCACTAGATAAATTTTTTTCAGTAGTTGTTTAACCGCAATTAAAAATTATGATTAAATAGCTTTTTAATCGCAATTAAACGACTTTTTTTGTAATTTAAAAAAAAGTTAGTGGGTTGGGTACCAGTGGGTTGGATGTTTCCAAATTCACTATTATCCAACCCACAGATTATGAGTTGAAGTATTTTTCAACTTGACTTAACTTACATTAGGTTAGGTCAAAATTTGTGGGTCGAAACATGGGAGTTTGCGAGTTAACTTAACTTGTTTGATACTCTTAATTAATATAAGTTCAATGATCAGTTCCTTGCATAATTTTCAAAATCGGACTGAATCGACTGAATCCGGTTAATTGGTCGATTTAACTGAGAATTGATCCATTTTAGCTTTAGAAACCGCATGCTTCAAAATCGGTGATTGAACTGATAAATCAGTCATGAACCGGCCAAACCGTGTGAATTGGTCAAATCGAACCCAGGCTAAAGCATTGTGAAAGAGAAGCTGCACCACTGATCCAACGACCTTTGTTGGTATGCATGGCTAATATAAATTATATATTAATTAATTTCAAAATAAAATACTATTCTAAATTAAATCATGACCCAAGTTTGATATATTTTCAATTTTCGTAATTGAAAAAATTCCTTTTTGATCTTTTTTTTTTTTCTATACAATTTTTAATTTTCTTAAAGAAATTACCTAATAATTTTTTAAATAATTTAATATCATCTTAAACTTAAAAACACAAATTTAAATACATTTTTTTTTGTATGAATGTATGGAGGTACACCAATATAAAATATATTTAGATATGATTAATGTAAGAAATATTTGCATATAGTCAATTATTTTGAGTATTTTTATAATGTATTGACATAAAATTTATGTTATAAATCAATTTGGTGATGTTAGAAATATATTTTATTACTTATTTTTATGATTTACTTAAATATTCAACATATGTAAGTTTAATTTTTTTACAAATATTATCATATATTTATATAATATACATGTATGTTCAAAATCTCGGTTCGACCTCGGCTCAACCCTGACTCAACCTCGATTAAACCTTAAAATTTTGAACCTCTTTACCGGTCAGTTCTAAAAATATTGATTCCTTTTGTTGGAGCTTCATGAGAGTATGAAACACATCACTTTACATTTCGAGTATGTGACATAATTAAAGTATGATTGTGAAGAAAATAAAGTGAAAATAGATGTAATTAAATGATAAAAATTATACAAATATGAAATAGTGTGAGTAAATGTATGTAGGTAGATATACTCTTTTTCTTAAGCCGGCACTTTCAACATCCAGTTTGTTTTTTTTTTCTTATAATTCCCATCCTTGAAACTTAATTGGTAATATCAACCTGAAGTGCATAGTTTTGCATGTTTATAATTTGGGCTGCAAGAATGTAGTAACGTTGCTTTCGATATAAACGTAGTCCGCACAGCGTAATTAATCTAAAAGATGACAAACTTGCTGGAGCAGAACTTGTGTGTGAAGGTAACTTCTCATTACTACAGTTTTTAGTACAAAAAAACCAACCATATAAGGTAAGAATCATCAAAATTACTACAAAAAAACCAACCACATAAGGAATTAATAAATGATAATTCTATACAAGACATACTTAATTTCTAGGTTCTAAAAGCATTTTGTCTCTCGCTCTCTACCTGTGGAACTGCAGATACAGATATATATTCAATCCAAACCCTCCTTTGTAATGGAATAATGAATGATACTAACCCAAAATAAAGGGAGAAACGCAAGCTATTTTTGCCAAACCGAATACTAACTAAAAGGGGAATAGAAAGCCTAACATTATCACAGCTAATTAAAGTCTATCTAGCTATAATTATCTTACTTTGACTAACCATCTTCACATTCTAAACTTGTTCTGATATTTCTCAATGTACAAGATACAAGAGTATTGACCGAGTCCACATACTCCTTTGTTAACTTGGCTGTTGGAGAAGCATTGGTAAGGATCTGGAATGCTATTGTAAACAAAGATCCTCCCTCTGTATTTTTTTCTTCCTGCCTTGAAGTAATCACCAATGGCCTTGACTCAAGGCCATCAGGAACAATTGAGAACCCTGAGGGCAGTATGACAAGGTTGCTTGAATCACATCCAGTCATCACAGACTGAATACCAGTAATGTCCACAGGAGCATATACCACCATTGACTCATACGGATTTGTGCAGCTATCTTGCAGTATCCACATACTGTTTTCTTTAGATTTAACTGTCTGCAAAATGAGAAGAATCCCATATTTTACTTAGAACCAACCATGTTTTGAATGCATGTTGCATTTTGTTCAGTGTGTATTGAACTGCAGCCAACTTACTTGGATGGTTACTGCATTGCCTCGGTCTTGTCCTTTGGCTAAATTTGCTATGGACTGCACTGAGCCACCACTTGACATGACATCCCACTGTGACAATGATAATTTTCAACACAATGAACCCTCCAAATCCATATATAAACTCCCCAACTTGACAAAAGCATTCTAAAGGGAACCATGCATGCAAAAGAATGGTACCTCAGTGCGGCGAGCTTCATCCCTCAAGAAATCAAACAGAACATTAGGTGAGACAGGCAACCATACAGAAGAAACTGCACACAATATCACCCCAATAGGTTCACCAGGGTCGTTCAAGTTCTTTCTCGAACTAATCCTTATGTCTTCCCCTGTCTTACTTGTAACCTTAGTCCATGTATGGAAGCTTGACGCGCCAATTGCATGGCAGAAACTCCATGTCATTCTTTGTGCCAACTTCAAAATGCTTTTCCTCCCGGCCAATGTGGCAACACCTAACATTTGATCACCATATATAATTGGTTTATGTCTCTTTAGTGAGGTATTCAACAAAAGAGCTTTTTTAGGATTCATTACTCACCGGTTGAATCCTTCATTGGAACATTTGTTGCCATGAAGAAAACTAGACGTTCGCATTGAAGTTGCAGTGTTGCAATCCAGTGCCTTGCCCCAAAGGCTTGACCACTGTTGACAATGGTGCGAAACATTGCATGGACTGCACTCTTCTGGCATTCCAAGTGCTCCACCCAGATTACCTAAAACCACAAGGAAGATCAATATATAGCCTAGTTTAATTTGCACACATAGACTTAAGGTTCTACACGTACGCAGTTTCTTTTACATTTTTGAGTTGTTTCCGTTTCCTCACCATGTTAAACTTCCTTCTCAGTTCATATATGTAATACCGATACTTCAAAATGATCTTCATATTAATATCTAATATGTATCATATGAGATACTTTAATATTTTAAATAATTTTTATCTATATAATTTTTAATTATTTTTTAAAATTTTATTGTATTAACATATCTATATTATGTCATATTTGTATCCGTGCTACATTCGTACCTTACTTAAAATTCACCTCACTAAGTGAAGCTGCAATTTTATTGCTTCTCTTCTTTAAAGTGATGGTAGCTAATGGTGGCTATGAAAGTGCGTTGTTGATTTACATGGGTCTACCGACAAAATTAGCTAACTACAATGACCATACATTAGCTTACTAGTAGTATCTAGCTGTTGTACTCATCCGACATCCTTAATTTGTTGCTTTTCTCATAAATTATTATTAATAATTCTTTTTGGGGGTGTATGAGTGCTTGCACCAACTATATTAACCAATTTTTTTTTAATTTTATTTTTAAAGTTCAAATGTATATGGGTCATCCAAATGTAACAAAAATTAATGAATACTAATTTAAAACTATAATTTGTATATACCTTGCAATGGCCATTTGACTTATCCTCAATAATGCAACCGGATGGGCGTTTTCTACATTTCACGAGGGAGGCGTCAATGTTGTCTTCTACTTTGTCAATGGATACATCAACGATTGCCCACTGTTCAGCACTCAACTGTTTGCAGTACCGGACAAAATATACTTCTCTGGTGGGCACCATTGGTGTGAGCATTTGCAGCTCAGCAAACATCTGCAGCCAAATCACAATTAATGTTTGGGGTTTTCATGTCAAACATCCCCATATCTAATAAGGACCTTAACGAGGGTCATGTTTGTCTTGCTATCTTCAAGTCTTATAATAGAGGGGATAAAACACTGGTTTTATGTGCTCGTACATGTGGTTGGCATATACCCTTTGAGAGGAAAATCTTTTTTAGATATAAAAAAAAAATACATGAAGAGAGAGATTCCAGCTGGCTTTTTTAGATGAGATATGGAGTAGTGAGAGGAAAGTGCTAAGATTTTACCACATGATATTCGAACTTTTGTATATTATCTTTTTTCTTTTTATGCTTTATGTGTCTTTATCAATACTTTCTGAGATGTAAATAAAGGCGCCATATTTAAAGGCACGGAAAAAGTCATAAGCACTTACATTTCCAAACTGAAAGATTAATGCATGGGGTTAAGAAACCATAATTTCTACTTTTGTATAAGCAGAAGCGTAATTATACACATGCGGCTATTTTTTTTTTATCTTAAACATTTACAACTTTTGGATGAAATTTTTAAATGTAGGAAAAATCACTTTAAATAGCTTGGAAACATCTTTTTCTCATGTTTGTCATGGTTGGACCACTTCAGAAAAAAAATCTCCACATAAAAAAAAATAAAATCCACGTTCGAACTGTTCCTTTGTGATTTACAGCAAGAAATAAATTTTGTTTAAAGCATTAGGCTGAATGAAATTGATTGAAGATAAATGAGACTTTTCTATTTTTTATTTTTTTTGTATTTCAATTTAGTGCGACTGCCAAAACTATTATCAAACGTATCATTCAGTAGGCCCGGCGAGTTAAATATCGAAGAAAACAAGTACAGCGGTAATAAATTTTCCCCTTACCAGTTGCACTGCACCATTCCTGTTAGAACCCTCTCCGTTGCAAATAATATCAACAGTTGCAGCCTTAGATATTAAACATGGAAACATTTCCTTCCATTGATTCTGCAAGAAGCATAATAAATATCTTATCTTATTTTATACAAGTCAAAAGGAAATAAATTCATTCTAACCCACAGCTCAATTATGAAATGTTTTTAAGAGACACTTAATTAAAAGACTGCTCAAAAAGTTATTTGAAACTGTAATATGGTTCAATATTATAATTCAAGGTGCATTATTTCTTTCGGATTTGTATCTTCTAATGGACGGGTATATTTTAGAGGGTAAAGTGAAAAATTATAATCATTGATAAGAAAATAAAATTTTAGATTTTACAAGATATATATATTTACACAACGGATTATACATGTATAATAATTTATTTTCTTTTTTTTTAAATCAAAAATTATAATTATATACTTTATTATCCAAAATGCACGCCTCACTTTATAATGGCGAAATGTATTTTTTATGTGTCATTATACTCACACATACGAAGGTGTCTTACCACATCTAGAAAACTTTGGACAAGCCGTGGGAGATCAACAAAAACAACCCCAGTCTCTCTTGAGGCTTCGATGGATCGCTTTGGCCTTCCACTGTTTGAATTTTCAACTGCAAATTCCTTCATGTATTCATCATAGTTAAGTATTTCACGACCAGTCTCAACACTACGAAGCCATAATGGTTCCCCCACAGTAGCCATCTTTATGAGCTCCTCCATTGCTTGGTTTACTGTCTCCATTATCCTTGAATTATCAAGTCCAAAAATTCCAGTGTAAAAATCCAAAGAACTTCTATTCTCTTGGTCATGGCCAGCAGAACATGAAGGGGACGTTGACCCGGGTGCATATTTCCCCAAAGCTGTTCGCAGCTTCTCTACCTACACAATTAGTTAGAGTGTAAATTTTCATTAATAATGTGGATTCTATATATAAAGATAAGAAAATGAAATTTGTACACTTAGGATACATGTGGGTGGACATCGCATTTCAATGTGAGTATGATTAGATACAATCATTTACATAATGATTAATATATCGTATGTAAATGTAAGTGTAGAGTGTCATATATTCTGAGTGTTCAGATAACAGAACTCAGCTAGATAGTGACACAAACCTCAGCTTTGAGTTTGGCATTTTCAATACGTAGTTGTTGTTCTTCAGTTGGCATGGCACCATCTCTGCAAGTGGTGGTCACGCCACAGTTGGGGCAACATGCTTTGTTTATGGTCTCTCTCAAGGTCTTATTTTTGTCTTTTAGTTTCTCTATTTCAGTCTTCAACAAAGAATTTTCATGACGCTCTTGTATTGCCTGCAAAAGGCAATTTATATACTGCATATCATTGCTAAATTCACAAGAGAAAGATAGTTCTGAAATTTTAAAATAAAATAAAAAAAATTGAAATTGAGTTGAATACCTGGATTTGTGGGTAAGTGAATAAAAATTAAAGTTACCTTGATTTGGGTTCGACGATTTTGGAACCAAAACTTGACTTGCCTCGGAGCAAGGCCTAATTGCTTGCTAAGTTGTTGCCTCTGCTTTTCATCAGGATGTGGTGACTCTTTGAAAAGCCTAAAAATTACAATAGTACATTCATGTCAGCTTTTTCTGTTGATTTATCTTTCACAACAAGCTTCAATTCTTATATATGATGAGTGGTCCAATTAGATTAAGTTTAATAATGCAAACATAATATACAACTCTTAAATAACACAAACTAATCAAGTGGAAAGAGGGGGAAAAAAGTGCTTTACATAGCCATAATAAGATAACAAACAAAGCAAAAGCAGTTCAAAAATTTAAGTAAGCTTTAGCTTTTAATCATCATCCTTTTTATAACCATGGCACTAACCTTTCTCATAATCGTGGCCACAGTAGTACGGCCTACAACATATATAAACTACGCATTATCTGCTTTAAAATCTCACTGGTAATGCTGGCATGCAAATATCATCTAACTTTGGAAGAAACTATTTCATTAGTAACCCCAAATTAATGACTGATTACTTAACAGTAACACCTAACATGTACATAGAAAATCATCCCACAAGTACATTCTTTTTTTTTTTTTTTTAATATATATATAAATATATATAAAGCTGTAATTTCTTATTCGTTAGTTAATAATTCCAGGTTTCTCTCTCTAGTAATGAAGACAGGAACTGAAAAAGAAAAGGTGGAAGAAAATTATAATGCTCACCCATGATTCAATTCAATATTGTCCTAACTCTTACCAAATACATATATATATACATACAAGTATAGAAAAGAAGGTGAGTATTATACGTACGCTTCCATTTCTCTGATCTGCTCAGCAGTGTGCCTGTGATATTTCTTCCTCTTCTTCTTCTTATTCTTATTATCCCCATCCCCATCATCATCTTCATGTTCACCTTCTCCTTCAAAATCATCCTCTGATCTCGATCTCGTGGGACCCGAGTTCTCACTGCTTATCTCAACCGTGTCCTCTCTCCTCCCACCACTCCCTTCATCACCCTCCTCCACCTCCATGTTAGAAGTCGCCGCCTCAGCCTCTGCCTCCACGGCCACCCCAGCATGGCGAAAAATCCCAGCCTTCAATACAGTTCCAACTTTCAATCAGTGAAAGAAAAAAAAGATAAAAACATGTAAAGCAAATGAAGCATAAAGCATAGAAGATGTTAGCATATCTGTCTAATTATGTGTAATTATAACAGTCTTTTTTTCCATCTTTCTGTTATTCTATTTCTCACAGAAGAAATGGAAAAAAGAAAAAAATAAGTTATTAAGAAAGTTTACAAGGCTAAGAGAGAGAGCTGGAGAGGCAAAAAAGTCTTTGGCATGAGAAGTGGGAGGTGGATTGTTTGACATGTCTGCACCCATTGGCAACGTTGGTTGTGGTGAAGAATGGCTATGTTTTTTAAGGAGCAAAAATGGTTGTGTCATTTTTGTGGGTGTTACATAGAGAGAGGGAATGAGAAAGAAGAGAGAGACGTAGGGCCTGCTCAATTTAAGAATAAAAAAACAAAGGAAGGAACTCGCTAAGGTTTTTAAATTAATTTATTATATTTTTTTCCCCTTTTTATATCTATTATTTTATTTGTTGCTTGTGTAAAATGTGAGGGAGATAGATAGATTGGCAGAGGGCTGGTAGGATTGACTGTTGGATAAAGTTACACAGTGAATAAGAGGGAAGAGTCCAGAGAGAGTTAAGACTCAACTAACGTTGAGCAGTTGAATTTTTGGCTACAACGGTTTGTTTAAGGAATCATCAGTGGAATGGTTTGTAAGGCTACTGCTATATGGCTTCATGGCTGGCTCAAGCCACAACCTCTTATTCAGCTAAGGCTGTGTTTGCAGTCTTTGGACCAACGTTTGTTTTGCTTTGGAACTTCAAAGTTGATTTTGTTATTCTTGTGATTTGCCTTTCTGTCTGCAGTTCCGTCTTCTGGCTTGTCCAGAACCTAGATTTGGCACTGGCTTTGAAAATTTCTCTTAAAGTCTACTTATCAATTGGTGAGAATTACTATTGTATAATGAATCTCAGGTAATTATGTGTATCAAACAGTTCCGTAGAAGTGGAGAAATTGAGGCAGATAGATATATATTAGAGGGGTGGGTGAATCAGAAAAAATATTTGAGTTTAGATAAAATCATCTAAAACTTCATTTTCAAAATCTCTTTAATCTAAAATCCTGTAAATTACACCAAAAATTTAAATAAAATAATAAATTGTATAAGGAAGATAGAATTATCTAAAATTTAAATAAAACTACTAAAATTAAATTAAATAAAAAAAATTAATAAATAAAATCCAAAAATATATACAATTTTGCATCAAATCAACATAGATGAGGAAAAGAATTGTTGTTATGGGACTTTCCATGAGTTGGTGAAACTTTTTTTTAGTTTCTGGCACATGAATTGTTGAACCTTAGCAGCTATACTATACCATCTGTTTTGCTCTCGAATTTCCAACCTTTCTCTCCCCCCCCCCCCCCCCACCCCAAAAATGCTTCACCGCTAGGTTTTTTTTTTTTCCCTTTTGGTACACTAGTTTTTATATCTTAAATTCAATAGAGAAACTGTAATTGTAATTATAATAGTAATAGTAATAGAACAATGTTCGATATACACATTTTTGGGTTCACATTACTTTACATCAAGTATAAGTAATATAATCAAAATGTATGTGTACATAAAATAAAATAGAATCAATTATAATTAAATAGTTATATAAATATTAAATAATTATATATATATATATATATATATATATATATATATATATATGTGTGTGTGAGAATAATATTATTTTAATCAAATCATGAGATTTCTTTTAATTTTCATAATCTCCCGCTTTGAGTTAACGAGTTATAGATTTTACTTTTTCATAATAAAAGATAAAAGTTATAGATTTTACTTTGAATTTTGTTATTAAGTGCGTGTTTGGGATAGTTGTGAAAATTTGATTATTTCAATAATTGATTATTTTAGTGCATGTTTGTTTCAAATTTTTTTAGCTTTGATTAGCTTTTTTTTGGGAAAAAAGTTATTTCAACAGTGTTCAATCATGTTTGATAAAATCAGCTTTAGGCATATGAAATTTAATGTAAAATAAAAATTTTTTGAAGTTAATTTTTATAATCTTTGAAGATTGAAAGTTTATGATTTAAAGTTTATAGATTATTCTTTACATTTTGATATGTAAATACCATTTTATCGTTAATTAAATAACTTTTTTTTAATCATTTTATACCTATTTTAATAATTTAATGCATAAAAGCGATTCTTTTTTATATCAACCAAACGAAATAGATTAATTTAAAATCACTTTTAACTAATATATCTAAACATAAAAATAAATCGATTATAATCGATTATAACAAAAAGTTTTTATACAATAATCAATTATAATCGATTATTGAAATAATCAAAATTTTCATAGTTGAACCAAACACACCCTTAATAATCAAGCTGTGAAAGTTTAATTATTTCAATAATCGATTATGTTTGGATATATTAGCTGAAAAGTGATTTTAAGCTAATCTGTTTTATTTGGATGATATAAAAAAGAATCATTTTTATGCATTAAATTATCAAAATAAGTATAAAATGATTAAAAAATAATTTAATTGATTAAAAAATTATTTGATTGAGGATAAAATGATATTTACATCTCAAAGTATAAGGAATAATCTATAATATAAAATCATAAGTTAAAATTTCAGCATTATGAAAAAAAACTGTTAGAATATATTTAATTTCGTATAAAAGTTAAAATTAATTTTACTAAACATGATTGAACACTGTTACAATAACTTTTTTTTAAAAAAAAGTTATTGGTTCAGCTTATAAGCTGAACCAAACACGCTCTAAACTTTTCATCTTTTGATTCTCAAAACAATTTTCGAAATATGTGTATGTTTTAGATAACAATTTTTTTTTTAAAAAAAAAGTTGTGATGCACAAAGCTGGAGCGTATAATTATAAGCTAGAGCTTTGTGTAACACATCCATTTTACTTTTTATATTTATAATGTATTCTCCTATAGCACAACAGCCATTCTAACCTAAGTTGACCAATTGATGAAAAACAAAATAAGAAAAAAAAAAGAAAACTACCAAAAACATGAAAGAAGGGAATCGGCTAAAACATTAGCCGACTGAGGCATTAGGGACAAGTAATGAATCGACGATAAGGAGATACCGTACGGTACAGTCGTAACGGAAAAGGATGTGGCGAGTCATGTCACATCTCTCAACTTTGTCTTCAATTAGTTAATCATATTTTATTAATTCAATTTCTTCGTGTCTGTATGTCATTTAAGATATAATGCATTTGCATCCAACCCCCTTGCTTCCAATGATTTACAAGTATAGTGTACTTCACAAAATCAAATTAATATCTTATTATTAACTTACTATTGATTAAAAAAATTCTATCTATTCTTTTTATTCTTTACAAAAAATAATAATATTATTATAATAATTATAATAAATTACACTAACTCCTTGAGTCTTAATGAAATTACATTAACTTCTCTTTTAATTTTTTTTTTAATTTTTTCTTACAATATCCTTTCGTCCGAAAAATAAAAAACTAATCTGTTACAGTACTGTTGACTTTAAAGATGATGATTGTTCACAACTACATTTTTTTTTTGATGACTGACCACATGTTTAGATTTTCTTTTTTTTGATCTATTTATATTTTGATCACTAGATAAATATTCTCATATTATCATTTTTCAAAAAACATTATGCACTCATTAAAAATATAAATTTTTTTACATTGATAAAAGTTTAAATCCTATCTTGTGGTTAAAGTGTTATGGCTCTTTGTCATGATGTGTATGTGCACAAACGCACAGGTGTTTTCTTGCATGACAAAAAAAAAAAAAGAAGCATAGGTCCATCGGATAGACTTTGTACACATAATTAAAGTGTGTTTTATGACTCACAAATGAGAAAATGTGCTTTAATCCAGTTCAAAAAATATAGACTAACCTCCGTATAAAAACAAGGTTAGTAAAATTTCTAAAGTCAGAACTATTTGTTTGTATTTAGGGAGAATTATTATTTAATATTACTTGATTTGGTGCATATTTTTTAAATTATTATTTAACTAAACACTTGTTATAATAACATAAATATTTCATGAATGAGGGATGCAGGAAAAAAACACCCTCATATTTTAAAAAAGTTATTTAAAAAAAAAAATAAAGACAGGATCCTTTTACAAATAATTACGCACACAAATTAGGCTAACTGATGCTTTTAAGCTATAGTAGCCAATCCATGGAAATAAGTTTTAAATTTCGAGCCACGTTTAACGTGGTTTTATTTTGTATTGTTCCAATAATTTAATGTGGCAGGTCAGGTGGGGAACGTTTAACAAATGCTAGTGATGAGTTGTAACCCAGTGAGAAAAAAAAAAGTTCGTTAATCAGTATTGCCAAAGAGCACTTATTGCAACTAATTGATGCTAATGTTCAATAGCTCTAATTTTTATTCCTTTGTTACCACTGGCTGTCCTTAGATTGTTGATGTGCAAGATATTACCCTTGATTGTAGTTAATGTTGTAACAACAAAGGATATAATTTATAGGCTTATTTATTATCAGTTATATATGCCATCACATTCCATAATTAAAGTTTTGGTGCCATGTGGGTTATGATTAAGTTCATCTGCAATTCAAACCAAGTAAGCCATAATGTTTTCTATTCTTTGTTTCCTGCAATTCTTTTTTTCCTTCTGTTTTGGTGGTTGGGAACGGTAGATAACTTGAAGCAATCACATGATTCGAGCACAAACCTAATAGATAACAGCATTTAATTGATTTGGGGTTACTTTCACACTTCTCTCTACTTTATCCTTTTTTTTTTTCATCTTAAATTCCACGCGCCTTTTTGTTCCTCCACTAAGGAAAGCAAAAAAACGGAAACACCAAAAATCCCACAGGAAAGAGGTATCTTGCTTTCTTTGTTTTGAAGCCTTTGTCGGTTTCTTGTAAAAGAAGTTTTGGGTCACAAAAGGTGGAAAAGCGCTTTAAATTTGGAAGAGTGGCAAGGAAGGAGAAAAAAGATTAAGATGAATAGGTGAAAAAGAAGAATAAGAAACTCTATGCTACCCTTGTGGCACCGAGTGCTCTTCATAGTTCATAGAATAATAAAATGAAAGCACGGTTTTAGTGACTAAGAAAATACACCAGTGTTCAGAATAATCAGCACAAAAGCATAGCTCAAATTAGATATAGATAAATTACATGTCAGCATAATGCTACATCTAACAATGATAACTACTTGGATGCTCTACTTTATATCATTTGCTTCCTTGTTTATGGAAATTCATTGTTGCATATAATCCATATCATCAACAGCTGCAAAACATACTGATCCTCTTCTCTTCACCCTGATTACAAATATATTGTCACTGAAAACCTTTCATTATTTTAATTCATGGTAACTATCACATGGCAGGTATGAAAAAAGAATTGCAACTTTAACAGCAGGAACACAGGACCAGTCTTAAATTATCTAAAGATAGTCTGACTGAAAATTTGTTTTTTAGCAATTGCATATTCTATATCAGCTTCTATTTCACTACGTAGACTTAAATGACTAGTTATGGAACCTCAAAGACAACAGCAAAACCCCCCCACATACAATGGAAACAGTTCTTTTGTCCAATTCTAGTCACCCTCTTCCTTTCCAAAAACATCCTACATCAAACAAACAAGAACTTGTTCACACAAATTAAACATAATGAGTATCTTCCAATATACTAATTGGCATTGGCTAAGACTAACAACATATTGTTTAATTAGAAATTTCCAACAACCAAGCTAAGCCTCTAAATTCCAACACGGCACGTAATTTAGCGAATTGATAGGCCACATATACCACAAACCATAACAGATTGATATAGATCCACCTTGATGTTTCATTGGGCGTTCAGTCAAATAAAGAATGTCATGACAGTCTGGTTCTGCACATTCATTATAAAATATTGTACAACCAACTCTTGTAAATATAAAAATTCAAACCTCTTCACCCAACTTTGCGAGACAGTTAGCTTTGAAGAGTAGACGAAATGGAGGCTCATGGAACTGAAATGAAAAGCTAACACCAAATATATGCATAATTTATAGTAAAATTGAATTAATTCACAAGGAAATCATGGAGTACAGTGATTTAAAGAGAATTGATGAGTATTTCTACACTTTTATGCACTTGTCATTATTGCCTGTTGCGATTGCTTAAAATGAGGTCATGTAAGTAACCATTAAGAGATAGACTCCCCATCTCTACTTGTCCTTTCCTAGTAATTTAACTGATGGATGACTTTAGAACATACTCTATCTCTCATTTTATCCCTCTACAGATATTAAAATTTTCAGACATTGTTGGATGTGTGAAGAAGAGAATGCACCCAAAGAGGACAATTGAAAGGGTTTAGAAGTTCATTCAAGCAGCACTGTATCATGAATTCTATTAAATAATGCTCTCTACATAAAGCAGTATTACTAACATAAACCATATTTATGCACAAAATATCAAGATCAAACAAGACTGGGACAGTAACAGTTAAAATCAATCAAATTAAGATAATGGCTGCAGAATGGTGTAGTAGATCCTACATTGGGTAATTGCAATTTTACTTCCAATCTAAAAAGAGGATTCCTATTTTTTTTTTTCCGGCACAATTTTGTCTTTGATTTCACATAAAAGTCATTACAGGCCTGATTATTGATCTTCTTTGAGATTTAAAATAAGAAAATGCTCATGTGAAAATTTCAACATTCAAAGTTAGGGACTGCAATAAGAATATATCATTTAGTGTGGGCCATTTACTGGACCTGGCTTTAAGACTATGAATGAAAGGTTGATCTACTAACCACATTCTTAATAGCTTTTGTACAAGATATTTTGGCTGTTCAAACTGACAAGAAGGTAATACTGAATAATAGTGGAATAACAGGAAATAGAATATGGACAATAGGTAATACTGAATAGATAGTGGAAATGATGAAAATCAATGTAATTTTGGAACTTTTAGTATTTTTGAGGTTATTAGGGTACTTTTAATAAATTAGTTTGTTTAGGTTTTTAGTCATTTAGGATTTCTTGGTTATCAAGTTGGTCTTGCCTATTTAAGGATTGACATGCACTTGGAGACAAAGACTTGATTTAAGAATTGAAATTGTTCATGAAGTTCTGTTTCTCCCTTCTCGGTCCTCAGTGTTCCTTCTTCCTCTTGTTCTTCTATACTTTTCCCTCTTCCTTAAATTCTTCTTCCCTTCCCTTTTTCCCTCATCTGTTCCACATCTCCAGTCTACAACTAACTCAATTTGGAATGGCCTTTTGATCCACCTGATTCAAACACCGGTGGCCTTCAATGCAAATAATCTACATGACATGCCAACAAGTTTGAAAAGAACAAGTGGGACATAATATTGAGAAGAAACAACTGAAACAGGACAACAATACTAACAGAATAATAGAGACATGGTAAAAGAAAATGCAGGCATGGACCTATAAATTTTTCTCACTCAACAAGTACACAAGCTAACAAAATCCCACATACTCATCACACAAAACCACACAAAAACAGAAACCCCATAAATTCCAACAAAAACAGAAAATGGGTAATAATCAATCATCACACAGAAACATATTCCAACAAACAAAACACAAAACAAAGAGGAAAGTTATCAATACATTCTTTAAGATACTTATTTCAATATTTGATTTATTATTAATTCACTTCATATACTTGAAAAAGAATT
Source organism: Ormosia emarginata (assembly GCA_029884605.1). Taxonomy (NCBI): domain Eukaryota; kingdom Viridiplantae; phylum Streptophyta; class Magnoliopsida; order Fabales; family Fabaceae; genus Ormosia; species Ormosia emarginata. The sequence goes on from JAQQTP010000077.1 coordinate 4,520,189, forward strand.
ATTAAAAGAGAAATAATAATATTTTTTTAGATTAATAGAAAAATAAGTGTTAAAAAAAATATTTAAAAGAATGTATTGTTAATATTTCTCTCCATAAATTCCAATTCCTTCCCAAAAAATCACCATATAGAAACCCCATAAATTCCAGTAATCCATGGTGTATCACCCTCATCAGCAACCAAAATCAGAAGCCAAAAACCCATTTCACAAACAAGCTTCCATCATCAGACCCCAGCCATTCACCACACAAAAACCGAGGAACCCTAAAGCTCCAGATTCCCGTAAACAGAAGCTACCATCTTGAAAACTCACTTTCACCACCACATTCCTCACAAAGCACATCATTGATCATTCACACAAGAACAACCATCACACTTAAAATCAAAATCAGAAACACACAGCATTTACACAAAATGGCTTGCTTTATTTATTTATTTTAGGGTGGGTTCAGTCTCAGATGGGCTTGTCAATTAGTTTTAGGAATTTTTTTTGTTTGTTCTTTGGGTGGGTTTGGTTTATATCTGTTGGATGTATTTTGGGTTGGGCTAACTTTTGTTTTTTTAGTAGTGTTGAACTTAGTTAGGCCTTTTCTTTTTTTAAAATACAGCGAAAATAAATTAAAAATGATGAAAATACAAAAAAATATTTTTTTTAAACAAATAATGCTTCGGTTGGTTAAATTTTGGTTTATTTTTTTTTCTTTGCCTAGTTTATGTCCTTGTTTATTGGTATGTTGCTTGATTTAAATTGATTTATTGTTCAACAATTTTTCTTTAAACATTTTATTTTTTTGTTAATTAAAATTAACAAATGAACACTTATTCTTTTAATGAATTATATTGACTTTGAACTCCTCATTATATTTAGAGGATAATAGGGCAAAAGTCAAATCAAAATTATAATTGTAATTTAATCTTTGGTGTTTTATTTCCTTTGATTTGTAAATTATTTTAATTCATATTTTTCTATTCTACTAGTGAATATTGTTATTTTACTATTTGTTTATTATTCTTACATTTGCTTATGTTATGGAAGTAAATTTTATATGTTTGGGTTATGGTTATTCACATAATTGATTTTAAGATAACTATTTTAAGATAGAAATGTAGTAAAATTTTGTTTTTACTATTTTCTGTATATAAACAAATTAGCATACTTAATTTTGGTTATGTATGCTAGTTGCATATTTTAAAAGGATTTTAGAACTTTATTTAGTTAGGGATAAGCACTTAGGCTTAATATCTCTTCAGGTTACCTTCTCTTGTTTTCTAACTTTTCTCCCTTCACTTTCCCATTTCAATCATAATATGAATGTTGCAACAACCATTCACCTGCAACAAATATTAAATAACTAGTTATGCTAGCCGTGCATTACACGTCTTTTAAATTAAATATATATGACTATGAGATTTTTATTTAATAAATAAATATTTAATACATATTTGAATTAATTTAGTTTACTTTAAAAAAGCCAATAATCAAAATATTTTAAAGAGATTGTTTGGTTAAAAGTTTTTTCAAGTGCAAAATAAAAATAAACATACTTAGAATCTTATAAAATATAGAATTTAATTTTGATACTGTTTAATCGTTCATTCAATCATACACTCTAAATCATTAAAGATATTTGACTTTTATAATATCTATCTTGAAAGTCATACATATGATAATATATGATTAATTGATAATGTAAAAAAATTTACACTAATAATACATCAAAATTAAACTCTAAAATATAATAGAGAGTCTTATATTTAAAATTTAATAGCTATATGACTTGATTTCATTTTGTTTGTTTGTAGCAATATTTAGATACTTCATATATACAATTTAAATGAAAAAGGCTTTTAATTTTGATATATTATAATTTAAATGAAAACAAAAAGGCTATTATATTTATTTTGATATGTTAGGTAAATTTTTTTAGGACATGGAAAACATTTATTATCGTCACTCTTTATTTTTTTAATTTTAAAAAATAATTTTATAATTGAACCTTAATTATATGTTGATAATTTTTTTCTTAATAAAGACATCACGTACAAAGCAAGATCTTTATTACTATATCATCTTATATATATTTATAAAAAATTAAACTATCTTATGCTAATAGAAATAGAGTTTAATTTTGATATCTTGACAAATGTAAAATTTTTTATACTATTAATCAATTATGCATTATTATATATAATATTTTTGAAGTCGTTATTATAAAAGTTAAATATTTTTAATGACGTGACAATGCATGATTAATTGATAATGTAAAAAATTTTTACATTAACTTTGCATCACAATTAAATAAATATATTATAAATGAAATATATAAAATTAAATAAAGTTGTAATATTATTTAAATATTATTATTATTAGAACCTGTAAGATTAATATTAAAAGATAATAAAACTCCTATGTAAAAGAATGACATTTAAAGGACATTTTACAAATGTATATTTTTTTATTTTTTATTTTTAAGATTAATTTATGAAATAAAGTAAGTATTTTTTTATAATTTATTAAAAATGAGTACAGTTTGATTGCTATTTTTATAAAATTATAAAAATTAAAAAGATTTGACATGGAAAAAAAATTAAAAAATCAAGAAAAAAATGAAAATTTTAAAATGTTAAAAAAGATAAAAAAAGTTAAGAGAGAGTGAATAGGAAAAATGAAGAGTCAAAGAAAATAAATAAAGTTATAATTAAAAAGAATTTTAAAACAAAATTAAGGGAAAATGCCACGTGACAATAATAGTAGAAGAACTTTTATATTATATAATAGATAATAGATAGATTGATAGATACATATATCATGAATAATTGTTCTGAGTTTGATTATTTTTTTATATCACTTTTTGGTGAACTCGAATTTTTAAAAAGGATTTAGGGATTACAAATTCATATAATAGATGAGCACGACTAACTCTAGAATTTTAATCTTTTTTGAGTTAATAATAAAATAGAATGATCCTTATTCTTATAAGGTTTACCTAATAAATTAAACACACATCCTATTCTTAAAAATGCAATTCACTTTCAGTATATTAATATAAATTTTTTCATATTTTTTAAATTAATATGAAAAAATTTGAAATTATCATGTGTATTAATAAGTACAAGTCATATGATCAATAATTTTTGTTAAAATTATGTATGAAAAGATCTATTTACATGTTTAAGAATGATTAAGTGCCTTTTATTTATAACTAAAAATTTATTGTAACTATTTTAAAATGAGGTAAATTTAGGAGGGTGTGTATATTTTTCGCCTTAAATTAAACAGAAAAGGAAGTTGAATATGTCTAAAATAAAATATAACCATATTTAAAAATGATTGGCTGGACTCATTGTTGCACATAACAAGCTATGCATAATATATGACAAGGCATTCACAACAACACCCAGAGTGTGACTCCATGACCACTACTACTACTTGAAAGCTTCATTTATTCATGAATCCTACATTTTTCTTTGAGAAACCAAATGTCTTTCTATTCCATTAAGAAGACACATGAAACCTCAAGATCCCTTACCCTGTCTCTACTGTCTTTCCTCTCCAACCTTTGCCCTGTTTCACCATCTTTTTTCCAACCTCAAGTCTCCTACAATTCATTTGCCACACAACAAATCCCTCAGCACAACACTTACCCAAAGCCCCAACCATCAACCCCTTTTACTTCTAAACTCCAAGTTGATTCCTTTCTTCCATCACCATCATCATCAACATCATCCCATTACTCTTACGCTTCACTACTCCAGTCTTGTATTGCTGCCAAGACGTTAAGACCCGGGAAACAGCTCCATGCCCGTTTGTGCCAACTGGGTATTGCTTACAATCAAGACTTTGCCACAAAACTGGTCCATTTTTATAGCGTTTGTAACTCCCTGCGGAATGCCCACCAACTGTTCGACAAAATTCCCAAAGGGAATTTGTTTCTGTGGAACGTCTTGATTCGGGGTTACGCGTGGAATGGGCCTCACGAGGTTGCCATTTCACTCTACTACCAGATGCTTGAGTATGGGCTCAACCCCGATAACTTCACTTTCCCATTTGTTCTCAAAGCATGCTCAGCACTCTCTGCAATTGGAGAGGGAAGGGGCATTCATGAGTGTGTAATAAGAACTGGGTGGGAGAGGGATGTGTTTGTAGGTGCAGCTCTTATTGACATGTATGCTAAGTGTGGTTGTGTGTTGGATGCTCGCTGTGTGTTTAATAAAATTGTCGTAAGAGATGCTGTGTTATGGAACTCCATGCTGGCAGCTTATGATCAAAATGGACACCCTGATGAATCGCTTTCTCTATGCCGCGAGATGTCGGCAACTGGTGTAAGACCCACCGAGGCAACTCTTGTTACTGTGATTTCGTCTTCGGCTGACATTGCCTGTCTGCCTCATGGGAGGGAAATCCATGGATTTGGTTGGAGACATGGATTTCAATCCAATGATAAGGTTAAGACTGCTTTGATAGATATGTATGCAAAATGTGGTTCTGTGGAAGTTGCTCGTGTTTTGTTTGAGCGGCTTAGGGAGAAAAGAGTTGTGTCTTGGAATGCAATTATTACTGGTTATGCAATGCATGGTCTTGCTATTGAAGCTTTGGACTTATTTGAGAAAATGAGGAACGAGGCTCAGCCGGATCTCATAACCTTTGTTGGTGTTCTGGCAGCTTGCAGCCGAGGGCGTTTGCTTGATGAAGGGCGGGCATTCTATAACTTGATGGTGAGGGATTACGGTATCAATCCTACAATTCAACATTACACATGCATGGTTGATCTCCTTGGACACTCTGGTCAGCTGGATGAGGCTTATGATCTTATAAGACATATGAGTGTAACGCCAGATTCTGGTGTATGGGGTGCTCTGCTGAATGCATGCAAAATCCATGGGAATGTGGAGTTGGCAGAGTTAGCTTTAGGGAAGCTGATTGAGCTTGAGCCTGATGATTCTGGCAATTATGTGATTTTGGCTAACATGTATGCTCAATCAGGTAAGTGGGAAGGAGTTGCAAGGTTGAGGCAGTTAATGATAGATAAGGGGATAAAGAAAAACATTGCTTGTAGCTGGATTGAAGTAAAGAACAAAGTCTATGCATTTCTTTCTGGGGATGTTTCACATCCAAATTCTGGTGCAATATATGCAGAGTTGAAGAGGTTAGAAGGGCTAATGCGAGAAGCTGGCTATGTCCCAGATACAGGATCTGTTTTCCATGATGTGGAGGAAGATGAGAAGACTAATATGGTGTGCAGTCACAGTGAAAGACTAGCTATTGCATTTGGACTTATAAGTACATCTCCAGGAACCAGGCTTTTGATAACAAAGAATCTCCGAATTTGTGAGGACTGCCATGTTGCTATCAAGTTCATCTCAAAAATCACCGAGAGGGAAATTACTGTCAGAGACGTTAATCGTTATCATCATTTTAAACATGGAATGTGTTCATGTGGTGATTATTGGTGAAGAAGCCGTAGTCTAATTGGGAAAAGTGGCATGCACAACTTTTCATTCTTTCATTTGAATAGTAGAGATCAAGTTTACGAAACGCTTTTCATTTTTTAATTTCTCTCACACACTTTTTTTTTTTCTCATTCTTACAATTTTTCATGTTTTCAATTAAGGATAATATTTGGCTAACATTGGATGTGTTTACATTATCTTATATTCGAGGTATGTAACAATGTAACATATATGTGTAAAATCTAAAATGATATAATTAATGATATATAAATATGAGAGGATATAAATGTAATATAATATTATTTTATTAATATATCTATATAATTAATGATAAAACTTAGGAAAATAAATATTAGAAGATATAGGTTGTGGATCACTTTTGTTATTTATTTAATTTTTATATAAATTTTTTTAATTCACTTTCTTTTACATTAATATACGATATAAATATGATGTGTGAATAAAAATTAAACACAAAATATTTTTCATTAATGACAGTCTCGCCATAAAAAAAAAAATTCATAGGCTACTCACCAAAATAGTTGAAAGAAAAAAAAAATAGTGAGACAATGAAAACGACTGCGTTGCATTCGTCACCAACATCAGGAAGGAAAGCGTTACAGGTTACACAATCGCGTCGGAGGATCCTTCATCCCTCGCATAGCATTGGTTTTGCAGAGCTCATCAAATCGAACCTCCATTCTCGACAACCCTACAACCACTACCCACTTTCTTCTTCTCAACCGCACACCCCAAATTTCATTTTTATTTGATTTCACACCATTTTCACCAACAACCATTTTTTGTGTGTGTCTTTTCCATGATTCTTTTGTATATAAATCTTGCTTATTCAACTATGAGCTCAACCACTTGAAAATCCGTGACTTGATTCCTGCATCCAACGCATTCATTCGCTTCATTAAGGTCCGCTTCTTTCACTATTGATCTTTTTCCCTTCTCCAATTCAATCCCTTTCTGCATTGATCTCGTCCTTTAGTATTACCCGATTTCAGATTTATCGCGCATTTTTTTCCACTCGGCATGATGAATGATTTTTAGATGCATAACTGTTGAATTAAATCTGATTGCTTTATTTTTATTTTTGTTTTGTATATATCTTTTAATAATCTGACTCTGTTGTTATATTGTTGATGATTTTATGGGATCTGAAAATTTGAATAGAGTAGGAATTCAGAGGCGTGGGGTGCGTTTTGAATTGGTAATGTGCAACACAGGTCGAGTTTAATTTGGTTTGTAGCTTTGGAGATGGCGTGGTTTGGTGGGAAGAATGCGTGGGGGAACTTCCCTGATTTGGCGGGAGCGGTCAATAAGCTTCAAGAGAGTGTCAAGAATATCGAGAAGAATTTCGATACTGCTCTCGGCTTTGAAGAGAGGTCTGAATCCAGCAATGAAGGTAATTTATTCAAGTTCCTATCACTCCTCTTTGTTTTCTGAATGGATTTCTCATTTCTCTATCATGTGATTTTTATGATTGAGGTAGATGCAAAGTCCATTAACTGCTGTAACTGTAAGATAGGAGTTTTGAATTGTTGGATGGGATGTGTGTTTTCTACATGGGGTGTTTTCACACTGATTAGAGCTATGCCCTTTGTTTTTGTATTCCAGCTGCTGGATCATGGCCTGTACCCACAGACAGGAAAACCCTATTTAATCCTGTTATGGCCTTTATGGGGAACAGAAGTGAGGAAAGTAGTGAAGAAACATCTGAAAAAGTTGAATCCTCTCAACAAAAATCTGAAACAGAGAAGTCACCAGAAAAACCTGAGTCTCCGGATCATATACCCGTGGCCGAGGGAAAAGAAGGCCTTGAATCTGACAACACAGTGCATACAGAAACTGAAGAAGCCATTGTTCAAGAAGAAAATAAAGTGCTCAAGGTAGAAGAAGATGGTGAGCATACAGAGTCAGCAGATGGAACAACTGCACATAATTTGGACCATGGAAAGGAAGAGCACCCATTACCGGAGTTGCCTGTTGAATTGTCTGAATCTCCCATTCAGAAGTTTGAGAGTTCGGATTCTGTTGACAGTCCTCAAGAGAATGAGATTGCTGACGTGGCAACCTCTGAAAGTGCAGTGTTGATGCAACCCAAGCCTTCTAATGTTGGGGACGATCTAGTTGAAGGTAGTACTAGTGAGCCTGGTGAGTCACATGGTATTAGTGATGTGCATGAAAATATACAAGTCGAGACAAAAGAGGAGAGTAAAGAAGAAGAGAGGGTGCAAGCAGAAGACATTGTTGAGAGAGCTTCTTCTGTTCAACCTGACGCATCAGGTGATAACGAGAAAAGAGATGAGACTAACACTTCTGTTCTACATTCTGTGGCTACTGAGGAAACCAATAGCATTGATCAATCATATAATGAACACTTGTCCTGTGCTACTCCACCAAATGAATCTTCTGGGGTGATATCTGAATTGGATTTGCATGAAAATAAAACAACTGTTAATGAAAATGAAAGGGACCACTTAGCTAATGATGTTGAAACTGACACGAAAGAGCAGCATTTGAGTTCTGTAAGAAATATGTCTGACTCAGATTCCATGCTTGAACTGGAGAGGGTGAAGAGGGAGATGAAAATGATGGAAGCTGCACTACAAGGTGCTGCAAGACAGGCTCAGGTATTTCATTTGCTGCACATAATCATGGCAGCAATAAAAGCTTTTGTGATGCACATTCATTTTTATGTTGTATGTGCCCAGATGCAAAGACAATGTAGGGCTCAGATCTTGTTATTTTTTGTGCATGAAAACTATGATCACATGGTCTCTAGGTAGCCTTTATGATTAAAGAGTATTTCTTGGTCTGTTGTCCTTTCCTTCTTGGCCTAAGGGTTTGAGGTGTTATAAGTCCCCCCCCCCCTCCTTCTGGACAAGATGTTTTTCCAAACAAAGATCATGAAGATTGTTAGTGTTATAAAAATAGTTAAGTTTCTAATTCTTTTTTGTTTTTGTTTTTGGTAAATCTTAAGTTTCTAATTCACTTTGTCATAAATATTTTTTCTTGCTCCATTCTGGACTGATTGAGAAGTATGCATAACAATTGTTTCTTTCTAGAATCTGTCCAGTGATGCACGTTAAAGTTGAACATAGATCATGTTTTAATTGGTTTGTTAGCTCCTAATGCATATGAGTGCATACCCCTTTTCTTCATCTATATCCATCTATGATCTTCTGACTTCCACTTGTTAAAGATGATACAATTCTCCTATCAGCAAGGTGGAGTTTCCATTAATTGCTAAGAGTCATTTGATTTTGCTGTTTTTTAATATCTTAATATGTTCAAGACAAGAAGCTGCATGTTTTGTCTAATTATGCTCCTATTCTTTATATTCTATGTGCATTTTTTGCAGCCATTATAGTGTTGCATATCTTATTACAATTTTTTCATCTTGGTTCTCTTTGCAGGCTAAAGCTGATGAGATTGCAAAACTGATGAATGAAAATGAACAATTAAAAGCTGTGATTGAGGATTTCAAGGTATATTTATTTTTCCAATACCTTTTAGTTTGGGTCGTGTTTTGATTTAAATTAATACTTAGCCTTTCTATTGTTACCTTCAGATCCTGAATCTTTCCAGTCTTTCTAATGTCATCTATGCATTCACATCTGTCTATTAAACATTTAAACTGATGATTCTTGCCTATGTGACATCAGAAGCTAACCATGGGTACTATTTGCCTTTTCCAAGACATGATCTGGCATTATGGAAAGTGGAAACAACAAATTGGTTATATATGGCTAACTGATGTGGGATATTAACTGATGTCATGGAAAAAAATGAGCTGAAGTATGTTTGTGTCCATGATAGTCATAGATGATGCGGCGCAAGAGACATTTTTTAAAAATAAAATCTAGATTTTTTAGGAATTTCTTGGATTTATCTTCTTGATTCAGCATGAGTCAGTTCTAGTTTTATAAAACATTTACTACAGATAATTATTTTTAGTCGTTCAAGATTTTTATACATGTATTTTTTAGATGTTTTCCTTGTGACCTTCTCACTTTGTCTATTATGTTGTAATCTTTTGGATTTTTTTTTCCTTGTATACCATGTATCAGTTTTCCTTCATACATTGTTCTATGAAAATCTTCGTGTTTTTGTAAACTAATTAGCATGTGTTCTCTTTCTCATTTTATCATGTGTTGGTGTTGCTCACTATCCTGCTTCCCACTTTCTTTGAAATACATATTTGATTGCTGATAATTGTGGAACAGAGAAAATCCAATGAGGCAGAAATTGAGTCTTTGCGAGAGGAATACCATCAGAGGGCTGCAACTCTTGAGAGAAAGGTATCACTTGTCATAGTTCTTTTTTTTTGTGTATAGTATTTTTTTGTCATAGTATGGTGCAAATGACAAAAGTACTGCTAAGGCATCACATGTTTTCCTTTGCATGCTTAGTTTGCAATTCAGATGTTATTCTCAAGATTCTTGTCATAGTAATGCACTGCTTACACTGATACCATGTTGTTAAGGCATCACGTGTTTTCCTTTGCATGCTTAATCATTTGCTTTATTATGATTCGATACTGATAGGTATCCACCCATAACAAGGGTGTACTTTAAGAATGATAGGAGAGAAAGCAAGGAATCTGTCCCTTGCAATCACACGTTAGAGGGGAGAGCATGAGTCAGCAAGGGAGGGAAGGGAATTCTAACTGTAACTACTTGTCCACGTGGCAGGATGTGAATGGGAAAGTTGTTAGTGGGAGGACTGTAAGAGGGAAGGATGAGAAAGTGAGGGGGCATTCAGTTTTGGTAAGGAAAGGTTTGGAGTGGGAGGTTGCAGGTCCCTCAAAGTACTTGCTGTATCTATCCATTTTCTTTCTTAGTGTCTGTAATTCCTGTTTCAGTTTTCCATATTTCTGGGTTTGATTCCCAGTTTCTATAACAGAAAAGAAATTCCTATCAGATACATATGGGTTATGGTTTGATATTCCTTTCCATATTTTGCATAATTTCATGCTTTTGGATTATGTTTCAAAGAGCAATGGGCACCTTTTTTGAAAACTCAACTAAAATCTAAAGAAATAGGGGGAAAATGGATTTCAATGAATTGTGTAGTTGATGCGGTATAATGTGTTTGTTCTTTCTTTCTTTTTTGCTTTGTCGATTTTGTAGCCAAGGAAGGTATACCAGTCAAATTATTGCAATATCAGTGCATATGATAAATATGAAGTTCCGCTGAAAGCACAGTGAAGGCATTATTATTTCAATATTAGAGAATGTAGGCATTTTAAGCATTGGAGATTGGTGTTAGAAAATTCATCTGGGATTTGAAGAATGCGATTTATCAATGTGGATTATTGGGGGTTATGTATATGTCTTACTTAAAGTGTATGCTGTCTAGTTTAAGGTACAACTATTATGAGATTTTATGCATTTTGTGTGAATAATTGCAGATTTATGCTCTCACTAAGGAAAGGGATACACTTCGCCGAGAGCAGAGTAAAAAAAGTGATGCAGCTGCTCTCTTGAAGGAAAAGGATGAAATAATTAATCAAGTTATGGCAGAAGGTACCACAGTCTGAAATCAAACCTAAATCTGTATCGTCTATAACTCTTTCTTTTTTTTTTTGTTATTATTGTCCTTTTAGGGTTGAGTATATGGAAGTTCCTTTTTAGATATGTCAGCAAAGTTTAAAGGGACAAAAACTATAGCATTAAATTGTTCAGTTGGGTACTTGTTTAGATTTCTATAAGATGAATATTCATAGTTATTAGAGTTATAAATGCTTTGTCAACACCTTTACTCAGACGATGCTCTTACATATGGCAATATCAAGTTTTTTCATCTATATAAAATTCTAAACAGTCACTTTGCTGGCCCTAGGAAGATTTTCTATGAGTGAGGTTCCCTTGATGGAATTGCACTTGAAGTGGTGGTGGTAATTGATGAGGGTGGGGGGCTCTGTTCAACGTTATGGGTTTGTAAATTATAATGCCCAAACATATAGATGTCAATTGACAATTCCTATAATATCTGGTTTCTAGATCATGTCGGATCTTCTAGTTTTTGGGGTATTCAGCATGTGGATGCTACTTGGCTTTGACTTATTCTGTTGAAGGTGGTTCCATTAATGCTTAGTTTGATGAATCCTTGGTTATTCACAGTGTAAAGAAATATCTAGGCAGCCATGGGCTACCATGGCTAACAATGTTTGACAAGGTTGTAACTAGATTCATCATGCATACTATTTTTCCCTTTCAAGTTTTTACAGTTGAGGAAGGTGAAAGTATTTAATCAATGCAATTGTTGTGGCTGCTACTTTGGTGTTTTCAAGATTGGAATTGGAAAGGGTGATCAAGACAGCTGGACACTTCGGCTTGGGATCTAAGATTATAGAAAAGTTTTGATTGAATATAGTTTCAATTTTATGCTTAGAGGTTTTATTAGTTCCTTTAAATGGACATATTAGGCATACTCCAGCAAACTTGTATACCTTTAGTGTTTCGCTTGGTGGAAAGGAATGGATAATGTTATTAGGAGAGAAAAGAGGGTTGAATTGAGGAAGGCTGATATTACTTTATAAAATTTATATATACACTATTATTGTTCTTACTTCTTTGCTTTAGTAGGAAAATAAATAATTTCTGCTGAAGTGCTTTGCTTTTGTAATTAAAAGTTTCTCCTATGAAGCATCAAGCATGTTAACAGTTTAACTAGTGGAGATTATAGATGCCCTTTCTACATATTAGACTGTCTGTCATCTCAGGTGAAGAGCTTTCCAAAAAGCAGGCTGCACAAGAATCTACAATTAGGAAACTAAGGGCTCAGGTATGCGGACTACTTATTGTATTTTCCCACAACCTTCAGTTTTTTTCTAAGCCTACATATTGTAATAAATCTTTTATTTACAATTTTTATGAAAGCTAGATTAGAGAGCTTGAGGAGGAAAAGAAAGGTTTGACTACAAAACTTCAGGTAATCGAATTCTGAAAGCATTATTCAACGCTATTATTTGCTGGTAACTTTTTTGAATTAATTCTCTTCACTCATCATGGAATTTGAGAAGCAGAAATTTCATGCAGTATTGATTGTACTATACTGTTTTCCAGTCAACTTTGCTGTTTTAGTTCACTTGTTTAGGTTGTTTATCTCTTACTGCTTGTAAGGTCATATTGCTCTTAGGAAAATTTATGATTTGCTACCATGGACAATCCTCTATATCATTGAAGGTGTCAAAGTCTTTTTGGAGCAGCACGTGTTGACAATCCTCATATTTATTAGTGCTTCTAATTGAAACGGCTGTTTGGTTAATATCATGTAATCCAGGTAGAGGAGAATAAGGCAGAAAGTATCAAGAGGGACAAGACAGCTACAGAGAAGTTGTTGCAAGAAACAATAGAAAAACATCAAACAGAACTTGCAGCACAGAAGGAATATTATACTAATGCTTTGGCTGCTGCTAAGGAGGCTGAAGCATTAGCAGAGGCACGTGCCAACAATGAAGCAAGAACGGAGCTAGAGAGTCGTCTAAGAGAAGCTGAGGAACGTGAATCTATGCTGGTCCAGACACTTGAAGAGTTGAGGCAAACATTAAGTAGAAAGGAACAGCAGGTTTTGTTATATTTTCTGTCATTCTTTATACTAAGTTGACTTTCTCAGGATATTGCTTTTAAATTTTAATGTTTTCTTCTTCTGTATTTAGGCGGTCTTCAAAGAAGACATGCTTCGCAGAGACATCGAGGATCTTCAAAAACGTTACCAGGTGTGCTCCCCTACTCTCTGCTTGTTCTTCAATTATTTAACTTTCTGAGGATCTTGCTTTTTCCTGTTTTAATTGAGTTTTAGCAGCTTTATTTGTGCTTTTGGTAGTTTGCATAATTTGGTAAGTGTTTTATCTAGGCAAGTGAAAGACGATGTGAGGAACTGGTTACACAAGTTCCAGAATCAACAAGGCCGCTTTTGAGGCAAATTGAAGCCATGCAGGTTAATACACATATGATCCAAAATTGCTTTTCCTTCTGTTTTTAGTTCAGCTGCGTGGGATCTGTACTTGACTTGAATTCACCTGATAACAGGAAACAAATGCCAGAAAAGCTGAAGCTTGGGCTGCTGTTGAAAGAACTCTCAATTCTCGACTTCAGGTCTCTAGCATACTTTTTTAATTTAATTTTAGAAACTTTCCCACTGGATATTATTGTATTTCTTTATCTTTTCCTATTGGCTTTTGATTCTACAGGAAGCAGAGGCTAAAGCTGCAACTGCCGAGGAAAGAGAGCGATCTGTGAATGAACGCTTATCTCAAACCTTGTCTCGAATTAATGTGCTTGAGGCTCAGGTTCTGCAATTTCTTGAGTTAAATCGTGTCTATAATTGCAGTTTTGTGTTAGTGTGACTTACTTTAACGATGAATTACAGATTTCATGTCTTAGAGCAGAACAGACTCAGTTAAGTAGGACCCTTGAAAAGGAGAGACAAAGGGCGGCTGAAAGTAGGCAGGAATACCTTGCAGCAAAGGAGGAAGCTGACACTCAAGAAGGTCGCGTGAGACAGCTTGAGGAAGAGATTAGAGACATTAGGCAGAAACACAAGCAAGAGTTACAGGAGGCAATGATGCGTAGGGAGCTTCTTCAGCAGGTAGAGCTTCTACTTCTGGATTTCAACGTTAGCATTGTTAACCATGTTACATGAAGCTCTCGGTTTCTTCTTGCATTAAATTTCTCTTATCTTTCATTTCTCATATAACTTGGGTAATGGAATCAACTAACCAAAGAAATATATTTGGTTTCATGCTGCATGAATTTTTCTGAAAAAAGTTTCATAAGAAAGCCAACTTGCTTTTATTATGGACTTTTCATCATTTTGTGGATGGTTGGAGTAGAACTAATGTTAGTGAGCTGATGTAGAATATTTAGGCAAATCTATGGAACATAAACTGTGTATAAAAAATGAAAACAAAAATTGATGAGGTATGGTATTGCTGGTAACAGTATTAAATTCCATCCGTCGTAGTAGAACCTTTGTGATTATTGTTTTTCAAATTCCTGAATTAAGCTCTTCGTGTTCTGCAGGAGATAGAAAAAGAAAAGTCTGCTCGATCAGAGCTGGAGAGGACTGCTCGTGTTCATTCTGCTCCATTATCAGATCAAACTCCCACAACAAAGCTAACTTCTGCTTTTGAGAATGGTGTGATACTCTGCTTCTCTTTATGTCACTTGTCACAGTTGTCTGTGATATTTTCTATGATATTCTTTATGATGTAGGGAACCTGTCTCGAAAAGTCTCTAGTGCAAGCTCCCTGGGAAGCATGGAAGAGAGCTACTTTCTGCAAGCATCATTGGACTCATCTGACACTTTTTCCGAGAGGAGAAACCCTGGAGAACTAAGCATGAGTCCTTACTATATGAAGAGCATGACGCCCAGTTCTTTTGAAGCTGCATTTCGTCAGAAGGAGGGTGAACTTGCTTCATATATGTCACGTTTGGTATGATTTGTTGCCTTCATTCCCTGGCATAATATTTGGCACCATAGCTCCATTGTTTCTTTTGTTATTGTGAACTTATCATTATGTATAAGTTATAGAATTTATATTAAGCTGTTAGATCATAGGACAGTGATCTTGATGACATTTTTTTAATTATAAAAATTTCAGGCATCAATGGAATCTATTCGCGATTCTCTTGCTGAGGAGTTGGTCAAAATGACAGCACAGGTGAGTTCAGCTTCGTGTTTACTACTTACTGGTCCCCTTGCTTGTCGTTAACCATGACTTGCATATCCACACTGCAGTGTGAAAAGTTGCGCGGGGAGGCTGCTGTGTTACCTGGCTTACGTTCAGAGCTAGAAGCGCTGAGGAGGAGGCACTCTGCTGCCTTGGAGTTGATGGGTGAACGTGATGAGGAGGTAATTTTCACTTTTGACAACTTTTGCTTTCTAGGAAAATATATCTTGGACACAATTTGGTGTTCAGTTGCTGGATATAATGGTTGGACAGTGCCTGCCTTGCCTATTCTCTGTAAGGAAAGTCAAAGCACTCCTACAAACTTGTAGAGGAACTCGCTATTGTTCGCCTTATAAATTTTCTTCTCTTGAACTACTTCAGAGCATGGAACAACTGAATCTAAGAAATCAAATGAAAGAAAAACACTAGACACTGTAGGACCCAAATACACAAAGGGGCAAAAGAGAAAAGAAAATGATGTTAGGGCTGTAGTTATACTGAGGCTTCAGAATTTGCTATATCTTAACTGTCCTGTTTCCTTTTATGTTTTTTTCTTTCCTTAAATATTTAAATAGAAAGGTTTACTACTTTCTTTCTAAAAGAAGTTGATTGTGTTTAGCTGGAGGAACTTCGTGCGGATATTGTAGACTTGAAGGAAATGTACAGAGAACAAGTGAACTTGCTTGTGAATAAGGTATTTTTGTTAAGCAGGATCTCTTGCTCCTTTGATGTCCTAGTTATCTTTTTCTCACTTCTTCTCAGAATGCTTTCCCGTTTCTTTTTATCTATCTTTTTGGATATCTAACCTTGCTACATCTTTTTACAGATCCAGATAATGAGTTCATCAATGGGTAGCGC
The DNA here is from genome assembly GCA_029884605.1 of Ormosia emarginata. Classification (NCBI taxonomy): domain Eukaryota; kingdom Viridiplantae; phylum Streptophyta; class Magnoliopsida; order Fabales; family Fabaceae; genus Ormosia; species Ormosia emarginata. The sequence goes on from JAQQTP010000077.1 coordinate 4,536,188, forward strand.
CTAATTTGGCTGAAGAACGGGGTGGGGGTGGGGAAACAGAAAGGGTAGTGTCTAGCAACTGTTTTAGATCGCCGTGTCTTTGTGTTGTGTGTGATGTCAATTGGCACAGTAATTGTATATTGAAGATTAATGCCTTTGGTCTCTGGAGAATGATTCCTTCAAGCTCTTCATTGGAAGATTTGTATCTTGTTTGTCTGGGCAACAGATACTGCGAGGCTCCCTTGTTAAATATAATTTTTATTTTGACTAGGGGAATGTTGTATAGTCAATCTCTTTATACCACATTCTAACTCCGAAAGATCCAAAGAATCTTCTTATAGAGATAGTTCATAATATAGGGTGTTTTTGTTTTTTGTTTAGTGTGTGTGATGTCCCAAATGAACAAAATATAAATTCCTTTATGTGATCATGGTATACCGCCCCCACCCCCCCAAATTGTACCATACGTAATAGTATGTGCATTTACCTAAAAAAAACGAAGAGAGAAATGTTTGGTACACATCATGGTGTTCGCTTAAGCGTGTGATGTTGAAATTAGTTTTTTACTTATTGAGTGGGCAATATTATGAGGAATCATGATTTACATTACCTCACATTAGGAGTAAGTGGTAAAATTAGAATATAAATGTGTAAAAAATAAGATGAGATATTGTTATTAATAGATGCTTATGAACTTTCTCTTGAAAGGGATTCACTGGATTTGTTTGGATAAGTTTTTAACATAAATTTTTTTTATGTGATCTTTTTTTGAAAAAAAATTAAAAATGTAAATATTATTTTATGTTTGGATGCAATATTAGATAAATATTTTTCTTTTATGCTTGAACAGTTTTTTATATTATAAAAAAGTTCTTTTTAAAAAGCATCAAAATTTTACTTTTTTAAAAAATCTTTTAAAAAAATTGTATTTTTTTTAGTATTCTTTCTTTTCTAAAAAAAAATTCATCTAAACATGCTAAAAATGAGTAAAAATACTTAATCTTTATAAAAAGGATTTTTTTTTTTTATCTACAAAAGAACATCCAAACGAGTTCAATGTAAGAGAGAAAAAAAGCACATTTAGACCATGAATTACAGTTTAATTAGTCGTGTTAGCTTAAGAACTATGGTTTTTATAACACACGTTATATATATATATGTGTGTGTGTGGGGGGGGGGTTATGGTAATGATAGTTACTAATAATAGTTGAAATGTAGTTTACTAATATAAATAATTACTCTCTGTAGTTTATAAAAAAAAAAAATTCTTTAGAAGTCCAATCACTTGGCTATACACCGAAAATCAATTACTTCGGAAATTAGGCTCTCTTTTTTTTTGTTACAGGAAATTAGGCTTTTACTTAAATAAAAATGATCACTTACTTAAAAATATGATAATTTCCTCACAATAATAATAATATTTTTATTCATGTAAAAAATAAATTATACATGATAAGTTATTATAATGTTCCAAAAGAAATTAACTTATTATAAATTTAAACAATAATTTTTTCAATATTAGAGACATTTTTTGTTTATTTTTTATATAAACTTTTTTCTTCTTTCGTTCTATTCAATGCTGCCATTAAACTAGGGTCTTACTCACCAACCTCATGATGGCAATGAGGAAGCAAAAGTTTTTATTTTTTTTAAATTGTAGTTTAATATTATTTAGGTCAATTTGTGTATACTCTTGATTCGGTCAAAGATAAGTTATTCATATTGATACTAGATGATTCACAATGATACTTTTTATGAAAGAAGATATTTATCTTATTTTATATTATTAAATACGTGTTATGTTAGATTTGTAAATTATTATTGTCTCTTACTTAAATTACATTTTTAATATTAATATTAAATTATCATTAAAATATATTTAAAAAATATAGTTTAAATAAGAGATAAAAAGAAAATATAAATTTAATGTAACATTTGTTCAATAATAAAAAATATATTTTGTTGAAGAACATTTAAGAATCCCTATTTCTTGCGGACATGTTGCCAAGAAATTATTGTAATTAATTAGGATTGAAACTGTGACTGTGTCTAACCTTGTCGACCGCTATACCAACTTCTTAGAAATAGAATTCGAGTATTCGACTTTTTATTACATCGTAATATTGACAAAGGTTGCGTAATGTACTGACGACACGTGGCAAGGTGTCATTACCTGCCATGACACCAGTTAACAGCCGCCAGTTAAAAAACAGTTGGAGAAAAAAGGAGGAAGAGAGGAGGAACATGGAACACAGGGTGCGCGGGAATCCACGGGACAATTCCCTCCTCTTCTTCAAACGAGAATGCGAACGTATTTTAGCCACCGCCCTTCGCTTTCTCACTCACTTTCTGATTCAATCGTATCGCTTTTTGTCTCGCTCTGCATTTCCAACGCCATTCAAAGTCTCCATCACACAACAACAAGCTTCTTCTCTTTCTCTCTCTGTATATAATATATAATGTATGATTGCATTTTCGATCACTTCTTCTATTTATTTATTCTTGTGATTCTACATTTCTAGTGATAAAAGCTTCTTGATTTATGTTTCTCTTATTACCATTTTGATTTTGAACCAAAAATGGTGAGATTTATCGGAACAACATTGCACATAGAAAATCATTGTAAAATTTGATTTGCCTGTTTTCTTCCCATGCAATACAAAAAAAAAAAAAAAAAAGGAGTTCTGAGTGTCAGATCTGTGAAAATTTTTGGAATGCAGTTTTTGAATTTGGCATCTTGTAGCAGTTGATTTTCTTGTCATGTGCTGCAACTGATGAATTCATTGATTTCCGTTTGATGCAGCATCAGCCTGCAGAAAGGTACTCTGTTGCCAAGTTTAGGGAAGGTTTATATCGTTTCGCCATGCGGGGACGGTATGTTGATCCTTATAAGCGAGTATCATCCAGGGAACACATATCTGCCTATGATAATAAAGAAGAAAATACAGGTACCTACCCTCTTTTTATTTATTTCTTTTAAGTAGTTGCATTTTTTCATTTTTAAAAATTGGGGTAAATTGGTTTTATATTGAGGTGATTCTGCGAGTTATCAAATATACATCCAATATAACATACTGTATTCTATAGGAATTTAATATTGCAACTTAGACAGAACTCCTGGGGAAAAAATAAAATAGAAATGGTCTTTAAAACAGATTATAGTATGTAGCAATTCCGCTATAATATTTTCATTATATCATCATATTTGTTTGTGTGTCTGTGTGTTTTCATGAAGTTTATGCTGATGAATGCTTTTTTCCCTTTTTAGGTTACATGTGATGATGAGTATTGATAGGGGTGGCAATGGGGTGGGGCGGGTAGTATTTCACGCATGCCTCCTATCTATCGCGATCTTCGTTTATGATCTTTGTGGATAAACAGAATATTTACGGGTATTCGCAGGTAGTTAATAATTTAAAATAAAATCTTAAAAGTTATAAAAATTATAAATAAAATAAATTTTAATACCACGTACTACAACTTTATTTAATAATATAAGATTCTTATAAAATTAAAAGAATATTATAAATAACAAACTAAATTCAATTATATTTTATAATAATTAATTTATATAAATAACTATTACATAAATAGTATATATTTTTTCAACAAATTTTATCATTATATAGACTCATTCAATAAAAAATTTATTTTAAAATAATAAAAATATACATATTTTTATCTCATCTCAAAGTTAAAAAAAAAAATCATAATATATGATATATATTAAATAAAAAATATATCTTGACGGGTTTTTGCATGGCACTCATCAGGACGAAGATCTTATAATCTTTGCCTCCATCTCCATTTATTAAACGGGTATCCATCTCCCATCCAGTCGTGAATAATTCCCGCGGATCCTCACGGGTGCAGTTAGTTTTGTCATCCTAGGTATTGATTTCCAAATTGTGCTTAAAAATAGTGTGTATATATTTTTGACAATCAATTTCCTTTATGAGCTTGTGAGTTTTGGTTTGAAATAGCAAAGAAAAATTGTGCATGCTTACATACAACACTGGTACAATGATACACACATTAGAACACCTTTTTTTAATGATGTCACTGACAGAAGAATTTAATTCCTCATGGCTTCAGTACGTTTACTGAATACCAAACCTTCTTGGCGTCGCTCATTGAGGCATGTACTAGTGGCTTCTCTTTCTTCATTTATATTTGGTTACCATCTTGGGTATGTCCTCCTACTGTGAGGCTTGATCCAGATTCGTTCTTCTTGTGTCCGTAAGAAATTATCCATTTCCTTATTGCCATTGCTAATGCAGAGTAGTCAATGAAACCTTAGAGAGCATTTCCATAGACCTCGGCTTTAGAGGGAGTACCATGGCTGAAGGTGCTTCATCTGATTGACAATAAATCAGTTTATCATGTTTTTTTGTCTAAGAATTTCTTAATTTTATTTTATTCTTATGTTGATGAAGGTCTTGTAGTAAGTACATGTCTAGGAGGTGCTTTTGTTGGATCTCTGTTCTGTGGGTGGATCGCAGATGGGGTCGGGCGTAGAAGGGGTTTCCAGTTGTGTGCTTTGCCTATGATCATTGGGGCATCAATGAGGTATTTGCTGCATAAGTCACAAATTTATTCCTGTCTTCAGTATTTGTATTCCCTTGCTATCTTATGCATTAAGATGTAAATTTTGTGTCTTCAAAGAAAGTGCAAAAGCTATGCTGTTTACTAACTTCAACCTATAGTATGTTTCTCATTGAGAGGAGGTTAATTTTCTTCTAACTGATTTAACTACTTTGACTTCCTGCCACTGTCAGAAAAAAGTTAACATTTGATCATCCTTGATTTTGTTCCATGACAAATTGGTGTAATAAATTCTCTTTTATGTTTATTGATGAATTACTTAAATCCATTTATTTATCTATCCTTGATGTTGTTGGATTCAACACTTATCACTAGGCCAAAAGCTATAGTTGTTTGTCTGTGCCTTTCCAAAAACCGAAACTCTAGTTCGATCTGACTCTGACCCACCTGACCTTGCCAAGGTAGAATGTTGACCTACAACCAACAATCATCCTCCTAGCACCTGTTGGCAGTCCGTGCCTTTCTTGGAATTGGATTCATGACCTTAACTCTGATACTACTTGTTAGATCGAGTACTTATCACTAGGCCAAAAGCTATAATTATTAGTTAGGGTAAATTCTTTTCACTGAAACTCATCAGCAAGTGTCACAGTTCAATCTAACTCCGAGCCTACCTAAGCCTTGCCAAGCAAGATGCTGGCCCCCAACCAACAGATGTGTTAAGTTGAGACTATCAATACTTGTCCAGATAGTCTCTGACTTTGTGTTCAAGCTGAGTTTTCCTATTGCCTGTATTAATTTTTTTTTTCAAGTTTCCATTGATAGACATAATTTGTAAATAGAACTCAGATCTGAATATGGAAAAGTAGAAAAAATTGAGAAAATTATTTCACAACACTAATAATCATCATGATAACAATATACTGATGGAAAGACCCTTTTCTCATGCTTTCTTTTCAATATTTATATTGTTAATGTTCTCTTGCTAGTTGTTTTCAAATTAATGTCTTCCTAGTCCAAGATGTTTTTCAACATAAAACAGCAGATAAAATTTAAACCATGAAAAGAGGGAGAGTGCATGAGAGAAGAGAAAAAAGTTGTGATGATAAAAATAATGGAGAACCCTTTTCTCATGCTTTATTTTTTATATTGATATATTTTATATGTCGTGCTATTTGTTTTCAGATTAATGTCTTCCTGCTCCAAAATGCTTTTCTATATAAAACTGCATATAAAGCTATAAACTTATTATTTACAAGTTACAACTTTTACAGTGCAATGGCGAAAAGCCTGTGGGGTATGCTTTTGGGAAGGCTATTTGTTGGCACTGGAATGGGACTTGGCCCAACTATTACAGCTCTTTATGTGGCTGAGGTATATTAGATGATAGCATCAATATTATTTTTCTCTATAGTATGAGATCATGTTATTTTTCAATAGAGGTCTTTTCAGTTTTCTAAAAACTTGCAAAAGAACCTTGCATTTATAGGTCTCATCTTCAGCTGTAAGGAGCACTTTTGGGAGCTTAACTCAGATTGCAACATGTCTTGGACTTATGAGTGCTCCCTTTATTGGACTCCCAGCCAAGGAAATAGGGGGTTGGTATGGATTGTTAAAATAAGGCTTAATGAAGTTCATGGACATATATTTACTGTAGAGTTATCTATAAATTCCAATTGTCTCAGTTTCTTTATTTTCCATTTGTATTTTTGAAATGTTGTATGTTTTGTGGAAATCTTGGGCTTAGGTGGCGGATTTGTTTCTGGATATCTGCCATTCCTACTACAGCACTTGCCCTTTTCATTGAGTTCTGTCCTGAGAGTCATTAAGGTTATCTACTCTCCAATAAATAACTTTCAAGTATTAACTATACTTGGTAAACTTTAACGTATTTGTTTTCTACTATTTTCAATCCTTTGTTTGGACTTTGTAGGCTAATTGATTGAATGGAATGAAGTGCTAAAAAAAATTTGATCCATATCTTGGCATATAGATATCTAAGTATGGACTTGATCTTTGTTATGACATATAAAGCTTAATGCTTGGTTAGATAGTTAAGACTTAGAGAGAGAGAGAGGTTATAGAACCTACAATAGATTTAGATCCTTTTTTCTTATTTTTTTAAATTTTTTTTGTGGGTTCAACTTTATTCTTAAGAGAGGTGTTTGAAATGTTGTTTCTTCTATCTCCCTTCTTTGGACCATATTAAGCTGATGCGGTGTTATAGAAAGGCTCTATTCCTAGTAGAGTTGTTATTGACCATGTTGTTTCTACCTAGCTCAAAAAGAAAGAGATTCTCTTTTCCCATCACTACTGATATATTTTTCCTAGATTTCTGAGTTGCCCTCTCATAATGATTAACTTCCTTGCCAAAATAAGTAAATAAATATATCCTTCCTGATGCCCATTTTTAATCTATTATTGAACAATTTAATCGAGTAAACTACTACTTTAGTTCTTGAAATTGTCACTGTCAGTCACTTTGGTACCTGAATTTATGAAATTGATTCATTAATCTTTGACACTGCATTCAGCCATTCACTTTAGTCTAAATGTCAATTGGCGTCAGTTAAAGTTGAGAACGTGCTTACGTGGTATGTTAAGTGCCAACGTAAATCTTCCGTGACAAACAACTTCTCCCCCCCAATCAATTTACCTATGTTGTGCTTATTGAAAATCATTACATAACCGGTCTTAAGTTTAGATAAAATAGGAGGGTTGTGTTAGACAAAGCCAACGTAAAACTTTGTTGAATCTTTATAACATGGGTAGTCGATTCCCCACTAATGGGATAAGGCTTTGGTTGTTACTGTAAGGTTATTACATGCTCTTATAATTCTTTGACTTTGAGGAAGGAGCATTGAAGCTGAAGCAGCATTTGAGAAGCTCTTGGGAGGGATACATGTGAAATCTGCAATGGCTGAACTGTCAAAGTCTGACAAAGGTGATGAGTCCAATACAGGAAAACTCTCAGAATTACTCTATGGCCGCTATTTCAGAGGTATATATAAATAGTTTGGCCATGGAACAATATATATTTGTATCTTCTAGATGGTTGCTTAATCATATCATAATTTTCTCAAAATATTTGTTTGGACAACTTATATAGTTGTCTTATAGATGATTGCTCAATTACTAAATGCATTTTGCAGTGATGTTCGTTGGATCTACGCTTTTTGCTTTACAGCAGCTATCTGGCATAAATGCCGTTTTCTATTTCTCTTCAACCGTCTTTAAAAGCTTTGGCGTACCATCAGATCTTGCAAACACGTGTAGGAATTTGCAATTTATTGGGTATGTTCTGGCTCTATTCCCAATTTACTTACAATGATTTTTTTTTTGTTGGTAATTGCCGTATATTTCTCTTAACCTTGTTTTTTTTATGCCACTTCAGGGTCAGTTCTTGCAGTGATTCTGATGGATAAACTTGGAAGGAAAGTGCTTCTTCTGGGGAGCTTTTTGGGCATGGTAAAAAAATAAAAATAAAATTTTTGAGCACGTTTGAATGTATTTTTTTAGATAAAAAAAGATTTTTTTAAAAAATAAATACTTTTACTCATTTTTAATATATTTGGATAATTTTTAAAAAAAAAAATACTAATACAGATTATGCATTTTTTAGAAGATAGATAGCTTGGCTAAATTAATCTTTTTTAAACTGGAATATTGCTTGCATAATTTCATCAGAAATTTTGGTACAAAATTCAAACTCCACCACTATTCATGCATTCATCTACAGTTCCAAAATATGACTTATGCGATCATACTAATCTAACTGTACTTTCATTTTTGGCTGCCGCTGTACACAGTTTTTCTTTTTTAGGGAGGGGGGGTGGGGTTGGGGGATTCTGTATATTTTTCAATTTTGTTGCAGTTAAAACAAGCATCTTAGTTTTTCTGATACAGTCGTGGGGCATTTTGGGTGTGCTTTGCAGGAAATGGGAAGGGGGTAAATGGCCATGTATCCAAACTTATATCATGCCCAAATACATTGACATTTTCCACCACTTCATATTCCACTTACTTATTTTCACTTTTAGATAGCTCACCATGAGTGTGACTTCATTTCAAAAATCTCCTATCATAGGTTTTCTCAAAATCATCATGGGAGAAAACTTTCCTATGATACTGTTTAAGAATTTGGTTCATTTCCAATTATTACAGTTTCTATTGAATTTTCATAAGTTGGGTAATGAGAAAAAAACACTATCTGACCTTTACTTATTTTCTGTGTTTAGGCAGTATCAATGGGTCTCCAAGTAATTGCTGCAAGTTCTTTTGCATCAGGATCTGGAGCAATGTATCTATCTGTTGGTGGGATGTTACTGTCAGTGGTCAGAAAGTTTCAACTTGCATGGGGAGGGGAGAAAACTGAAAATAAGAATTATTATATGGAATGGGGGGGGGGGGGGGAGGGAGGAAGAAAGGATTTTGCAGCAAGATAAATATATAAAATTTCTTTCCTCTTGTAGGGATATTCAGTCAATGATCCAAGATGAAGGTTCTGTTTAGGTGCTTGTGGTGTTTTTCTCTAATAAAAACATGACATTTGTATATTTTTCTTCAGCTCATCAATGAAAACTTTAAAAAAGATGATGAAGTGAAAACTTTAAAAAAGATGATGAAGTGACTATAAAATAAGACACGCTATATTTTTATTAGAGAATAACACTATAAGTACCTAAAGAACTTTACCTAAGTTTTATCCTTTCGAAAGCTCTTAGCGTGTGGAACTTATCTTTGCATGAGATGTACAATTAAATGTATATATTAACAAGTGGTCAACATAGATTTCAATCTCTGCTTTTTTTTTGGGTGCAAACATAGATCTCATTCCAGTTGCAGAAGCACAGGGCAATAAATCTAATGTAGCTTTTCGTTAATATTAACAAAACATGCACTTTGTTTCTTTATTCTGAAAAGGATAGCTGCATAGATTGTTGGACACAGAGCATATGGATCTGAAATAGCCCATTCCTTCTTTTGTTCAGCAAATTTACTGCACATATCTCTACAAACTCGAGATCTCATTTTTCATGATAAGTGTTGCTAAATGTGGAATAGACAATGCAGGTTTGTCCTAACATTTGCTCTTGGTGCTGGTCCTGTTCCTGGTCTCTTCATGTCTGAAATTCTACCTGGCAAGATTAGAGCAAAGGCAATGGCAATTTATATGTCTGTGCGTTGGGTAATTTTCTTCTGCGTTTGCTCCTCTCTAATGTTTCCTGAGATCATTCATCTTCTTAATTTGTTGAAGTAATTAACTCGTTTGGATAATCTTATGAACTTGAAATCTGCTTAAATGTTTGTCCTTATTGTGTAGTCTTTTTCCATATTTACCTAGGACAATGCTGGTAAATATTTTATTATATCAGTGTTTTAAAACAAACTTCCACTTATATCCTGGGAGTGACCTGTAAATTTATATTCCACTAAGTTCCTTTATGCCTTTGAGTTAAACTTATGTATGAGATAATTGGTAATAGGACATGGTATCAGATTATGATTGTTGAGGAGGTTATTGGTTTGAGAATTTGAGTCTTGACTCTTGATAACTCCTATTCATTGATCAATAATAATCTAATAGCCAGTCTTTGTGGCTTATGTTGAATTTTGTTGAATTTCAACTTTCATGGCGCATATGGAAGTATAGTCGAGGATGACATATGTAGTTTAGCGGTTTATATCATTTTTGAGATGTTCTTGTAGAATATATTGTACATGTTGATTTCAAGTATGGGATTTAAAATTTGTGAACTCAGGATATTATATACAATCAATTTAGAACTACTTGAAATCTCTTCTCTTGATATATTCTTCCATATCAGACTATAAATCAAAAGCAATATGCATGATTGAAAGAAGTTTAGGTCTTTCGAATTTCATCAGTGTCCTTTTAGTTCCCAACTTGGTCTCTTTTATCCACAGCCCATTTCCTTGTCCAGTGTTACCAAAGTTCTTCGAGATTGCTAATACACTTCTTTAACAGGTGATAAACTTCTTCGCTAGTCTATTATTTTTGCGCTTGCTGGAGCAAATTGGGGCACAACTCCTGTATACTATTTTTGGTTCGTTTTGTGTAATGGCTGTGATTTTTGTGAAGAAAAATGTCCTCGAAACGAAAGGGAAGTCACCCCAAGAAATTGAGAATGCACTTCTTCCACAAGAAGAAACCTAAATGAACTAGAGGGGCCACATAGATGAGGTATAGGCATAATTTAATCCGCTGAAAGTCCTTTAAAATTTTGGAGTTTTCTTTTTCACGTGAGATTATTGAGCATATTATCTCCATTGATACCTTCAGGAGAAATGTAATTCGTATGATATGATATAAGTGATTTATTGTACCCAAAAAAAAAAAAAAGTGATTTATGACAGTTCTTTCTACCTAGTAAACGAGGCAAATTATACTGTTTTTTCACTCTATTATGACTTAAGTCCATGAAGATAGCTCAACTCAAAACATTGCTTAAGTACCACATTGAGTTTCTTTAGTTACTTAATGTGAGACTCATAACATTGCCACCCCCTTCGAAAAGTCGGCGTTCGTGATGGCCCACTCTGACTGCCCACTTAGGATAGCTTTCACTCTGACCCTCCAGGTACAGGTAACCCTCTCCCTGGTCTCTCCTTTCTAGGTCGTCTCCCTCCGTGTTGGTCAACTATCAATGAAAGCACCAATTGTTATGACTTAAACTCGTGAGAGAAAGTCAACTCAAAAACTAGTCTGATTGGGTGAGAGAATCTCGTGGGCTTAAATCTTACGTTGAAACTTCCAGATACTTAATGTGAGACTCATAACACACTCTCTCAATGAAATTAGAAAAATATTGTACTGAACTCCTAATGACCAGTGGCTAGACTTTTCCTTTTGCGACAATGAAAGTTGTCTTTCAAGTCGTGAGCCACTTGTCTTACTCCTACATCATTGGGTGGTGATTCTTATATTATGTTTTTGGATGAGGATTTTCCTTTGTCTTTCATTACATAATTCAGCCATCCAAAAATTTTACTCTAACCTCTTAGAAACCTGACAATAGAGAGAGATACATCTGCCTCCAGGGTCAAAGTGAGGATTTTAATTTTAAGAGTCGAGACTAAAAATTAAATATATATCTTCAAACATTGAAGTAAAATAAAAAATCTATCAAACAATATAATTATACAAAATAACTTTTTATATTAAGAGTTTTGCTAACAAGTGTCTTAAAAGTATTTGTTAAGGAAGTCAAAATAAAATTTTAGATAAAAACAAGATAAATAGTAAATTTTTTTCAATTTTTAATACATTGAATATCTCATTTTTATTTAAACTTTTTTATTTTAACTTCCTTAACAAGAGTCATTGATAGCAAAACAGTAATGTTAATTTTATTAGTTACCTTTTGTTTTAAGAAAGAACTAGTAGGAATTTCCATTTTACTAAAGGGCCATATGGGAATTGTGTTATGTTTTGGAACCATCAACTTAGATAATAAGTATATATATATGAAAAAAATCGAAGTTGGGGGGGACCACATCTCCCCTATGCCCCCCATCCCTCCGCCCCTGTTGATTGCCACTGGTTTTAATCGATTCTTTCTGTGCAGTTTTTTGCAAGCTCTGTTTAGAATGAATACAAATAATATGCTGCAGATTCCCATTGTGTCTTGTGATATGTTATGTGCTTAGCTTAAAAATATGCAACTTGAAAACTAGTAATGCTTTTATAAACAAAGTTTCCAACCATGTATACCCAATGATCAGGATACACCAAAGCTGTACATTTTAGCAGCATTTTGTCTTGTCTTATTAATACTTTGATGCCTTGTTATATTTGACTTGATTTAGGCATGTAACAAAGTCAGTGCACATACCGAACTTTGGAGTCTACCTTTCCGGCTATTAGCTGTGTTAAATTTTCAAAGTCTGATTTACATCCAGTCGTCCACAAAATTCCGAGTGTTCCCCGTCCAAGCATGAGACAGCTATAGAGGCTACGACCGCTTACAAGGAAACATGCCAGCTACTGATTCCTCTTTCGATTTGACTTTCTAAATTTTCTTAATGCAAATTTCATGGCTTAATCTTTATCGTAATTCTTATAGTCAGATGTATTCCGGACTTCACAATTAGGATTTCTTAAATTGAGATATATTCTAGTCATAGCATATGATGTCTTTTCAATGATAACGATTTACTTTTGTATTATATATATATATATATATATATATATATATATATATATATATATATATATATATATATCATATATCTATATATAATTAGTGTATGAAGTGAACAAACTCTAGCAATTGAACTTATCTGCATGTATGATTCTAAATCTAAGGCATCTTCTTTTCTATGTTAAATTAGTTACAGCAATCGATCAATTTGGTTTCTTAAAAGCATGGTTTAACAGAAGCAATACTTAGGAGCATGAGGTGTCATGGCGACCAACTAACCATCTAAACTTGCATTTCCACAATATGTTATTTGGGAAGTTTCTCCCAATCCCCACCCTAGAACGCCCCTACAACGTAGTAGAGTATTCATTTTGGTACATATAACGTAGTAGAGTATAGGTGAATTAAAACTAAACTTGCGTATCCCTTTCTTTTTACTTTATTTATGCATTTTATAATTTTTGTCAACGGATATACGAAGCTTCTTGTCATTGACTTACTAAATTTGAATGATCCAATATCCCCCTAGCCTTCCACATTCCAATATTCAACGTGAAAATATTATATAAGCAAAAGCTGGAGTTACATTTATAAGTTCATTATTTGAAAAACAAGCTCATTCTATTATTTTGTTTAGTTCTAGGCTTTTATCATTGTTGGCCTGTTTATCAGATCTTTTCAAGAAAAAGGAGAGATGCAGACCATAGAGGATCAGAAGATTCAACAGAATGAACCCGTTGGCTCAATTACTCCAAGGTATGAAGCAGATATGATTCAGCAAATAGGGAATCCATGGAGTACTGCACTATTTGACTGCCATGAGAATCAGACAAATGGTAATATCTACTTTAGTTTAGTTCCTTTGGTTCTTAAATGACTTTGAACTAGTTATATGGCTAGATTATCTGTTTCAACCTCTGCTAAAAAATAACCTTGATGAATTTTAAACACTTTCATTACCAATGAAGTATGAGATGCGATTTTATTTTTTTTAATTTTTTTTTCACAAAAAAAATTAGAGGAAGGGGAGATTGCCCCATTCTAAGGTCAGGGCATGCCGCAAAGCCTCAGCGAGGGCTTTTAATGGTAGTTGAAAAAATCCTTATTGGCTTTTGGCTTAGTCCTCCAAAAGTGACTTCTATTTCAAGATTGGTGTTGAGTTGATGCTTAATCGAGAAAATTTTAGGCTTGATGCAATGAGTTTGACAGATTATAAATTTATAATTAGCTCAGCTTGCACCTGCAACAGCTGAAACCTGATTGAACTTCATACATAATTCTTCAACGCAGGGACTGTCACAGGACAGCTTATCTCATAAAGGTCGCACTATCCTACCCCCAAGGGTTAGAGTGCATATGAATTTAATCAGTTGTTTAACTGATTTAACCACTTAATCACTTATAGTTAATCGTAAACCAATTTAACCGTTTAACCAATTGATTTAACCACTTACAAAAAATGATGCAAATTAACCATTAATCTAACTGATTTAACAATACTCCTGTCACATCACTAGGGGTAGGGCTTAGAAATCCCCATCTCAGAAATCTTTCTATATTTTGAGGTCATTGTTTTAAGCACTGCTACACCTTTTTATGATCCGTCTCCTGTTTGAATAGTTTAGACTTGACAACAACAGCTTGTTACTTGCCAATCACATTTGTGTTTCATTGATAAAAGCATAAAATATGCAGGATGGCTTATCCAATTATATGTACCTTTTGTTTTGGTTGGTAGCTATTATGACAGCATTTTTACCTTGTGTAACGTTTGGGCAGATAGCAGAAGTATTGGATGGTGGAGAACTGAGTAAGGGCCCCTAACCCTTAATTCACCACGTTTACGTTTCCTGTTGCAATTTTCCTCTACTGGATACAGCTCCATGTAATTTGCACATTTTCAAACATGCTCTAATTGTTAATTCCAATAATTTCAGGTTGTCATCTGGGGAGCTTCATTTACCTATTAATGATGCCTGCTTTGTGCACTCAATGGATTATGGGGTCAAAGTACCGAACAAAGTTAAGGAAGAGGTATAATTTGGTGGAAGCTCCATATACAGATGTGATCTCTCACATCTTTTGTCCATGTTGTTCCCTCTGTCAGGAGTTCAGAGAGCTAAAAATTAGAGGACTTGACCCTGCTCTTGGTAATTGAGCTCCTCCTCATATTTACTTCTTTATTTTTACTTTCTCTTCTTATAATGATATCAATAGAAGGGACTGGAGGTTGACAGCTATTGCAACACATTTGGCTGAATAATGGATTCTAATCTCAACTGTGATCTGTCTACAGGATGGAATGGTATTCTTGCACAACAGCATGCAAGACAGCAAAGTGATCAAACATTGAAGAATCCTCCTTCAAACCAAGTCATGTCCAAATGAACACAGTTCTTTCAGGAGGGGAGCAGTTAAATTTAATGAGAATTGTATTTCTTTTAATTGGCTTTTGTTTTAATGTCTGATTCTTGTAACTGAATTCTAAGAAAATAAAATAAAGCCAGAAGTTGGCAATTTCGCATTTTTTGGTATGACTCTCAGATGTATAAATAGCTTGTTGGTCAAATTAAGGCATTGTGGCCCCCCCAATTCAATCAATCACCGAAAAATAGATTGAAAGCTACAACAGTAACGCACCGAAAGTTGCAAATTGCAATTGTAGTGGGAGCCAGCCAATTCTGCGTTGGCAAACCGCGTGAAGGAAAATTACGCGGTTTCAGCTTCTATAAATAGAAGCCTCCGTAGAAGAGAAAATGTATCCCAACAAAGAGAGAAAAATCTTAGAGAGAGAAACAGAAAAGTTTAGAGAAAAGCTTTAGTTTTTGGGTGTAATTGGGGTGTGGGTTGTGAGAGATTTTGAGTGTTTTGTAAACACCTTTTATATTTCCTTTATCAGTAAAATATTTGCAGCAGCTTGGAGACGTAGGCACAGTTGGCCGAACTCCATTATCAATTTTGTGTGTGTTATTATTTCGCATTTATTTCACTTTCTACAAATCTGATAATAAGGAAATTTTGCGTAATTTCCCAACAACTGGCATCAGAGCTAATTGGTTATTTCTGCTAATTTTGAAGTGGGTACTATTCATGTGAATAGTAAATTCGTGAATAGTAAATTTCATGAATAGTGAATTTTTGTGAATAGTAAAAATTGGTCAGCGTTACCAATTTATCCACGGAGGTGTTCTAAAGCACGGTGGTTCGCAGAAATTGTCAGAAACGATCCTGAGGAAGTCAGATTCGAGTGGGAGCGATGGCTGCAGACGAAGGAAAAGTGAAAATTGAAAAGTTCGATGGTGCGGACTTTGGCTTTTGGAAGATGCAGATCGAAGATTATCTGTACCAGAAAAAGCTTTATCAACCTCTCTCAGAAAGGAAGCCAGAGGGTATGAAGGATGAAGACTGGGCTCTTCTAGACAGACAAGCCCTTGGAGTTATTCGATTGACGCTATCCCGCAATGTTGCTTTCAATATAGCAAAGGAAAAGACCACGGTGGGTCTTATGGCGGCTCTCTCCAGTATGTATGAGAAGCCGTCGGCCTCTAACAAAGTGCACTTAATGAGGCGATTATTCAATTTGCAGATGACAGAAGGCGCATCGGTAGTTCAGCATCTCAATGA